>JAQQAC010007890.1:5138371-5217715 GCA_029783875.1 Phataginus tricuspis | reverse complement strand
GCTCACCTGAGGGAAGGAGATGAGTCCACGTGAATGAAAGTTTGAACCAGGCTGTCCCGTCACGGCCATGTGTCACCTTGTTCAAGCAATTTGACCTCACTGCACTTTATCTGGTCAATAAAAGAGCTAGACTTCCATTTTCCTTCTTTCTATTATGGAGAAGTCACACATTTTTTCCCAGCAGCTGAGAGTGGGCGTAGGTGTGACCAGCGTGGACTGGGCTCTGTGGGGCCGCCTAGGAGCCCCTCGGGTAAATACAGGTGTGGCTTCTCTTCAGAAGGCAGTTAAAATGATGGATTTGGTTGGGGGTATATGTGGCCTGGACATTCAGTGGCTGTGTTGCGTTGCCGTCTGTGCCAGTGTGCGCCTTCCGGAGCCTCCTGTTTGCTGTCCCATAGGCACGGCGCGTGGCCTCATGTAACACACTCACCTCTTTAGGAACATACACATTGCTATCCACGTTCAGTATGTAGCAGAGGGCGAGGGTATGGAAGTATTTATGTGAAGTGTGTTTAAAACATTTGTTTATACTGTCCGTCTGAATTATGCTGATACGGTCGGTCATCAGTCATCTGGGGTCAGAGAGCACACACCAGGGAAAAGGCCCGGCGACATCTGTGGGACGGCGTGAAAGACCAAGGGAGCCGCTAGGAGACGAGGAGCAGGTCCTGCCACGCGCCCCAGCTAACGGCGACTCTGCGGTGCCTCATGGATGCCATGTTCTCGCCGAAATGTTTGTCTTTTATTTATTCTCCTCTGAGAGAAAAGGAGGCAGAGAACATATGGGATTCTGTTATAGTTATAATACAATCAATAATAGCTGTAGTACAACTATAATATAATAAGAACAATAATAATGGCAACCATTTATTGATTCATGACTCTATGCCGGGTACTTTATCAAGGATTTTACCAATATTATCTCATTTAATCCTCATAATAACCTTATGAGGAAGACCTGATTATTATCTCCATTTTGCAGATGAAAGTTTCCATAAGCACAGAGAGGTTCTATGACTTGCCTTAGGCCGCATACCAGCTAAGATTCAAAGCTGAGATTCAAACTGTGCTTTTAACCAAACATGCTATTGATATAATAGTTGCTAAATAATCACTTGCCTGAGAGGAATCAGAAATGAGGTTGAGAGAGAAACCATAGAATTAGAAGCTAAGGAAAGGGAATGCTGGATACTGATAATACAGCTGAATGTATATTGTGTCGGGGATACTCCAAGACTGTGGACAGGAAGAAATGCATCTTCTATTCCACTGACTCACTCTCAAGGGTGGTTGTACATATGCAGGTAAAAAGACCATGGAGGAGCTCAGATTACACTAAGGGTTTAGACAGCCTCCTTTCTTGACATATTTAGGTGCAGTTTAGAGACTCACAAGTATGGTAAGTGATTCATCACTACCTTCTTACATATTTATAGATTTCAACGTTCCCTTTAAATCTGTAGTTAGCCAAGATAAAAATATTTGACTTCTCTAGTTTTATTCATTGCTTTCTAGGTACACCCTTGGCAGATTAGGCCTATTATATATCTCGGGCTTAATGAAATATCTTCTTGCATTTCACTGACTGTAAAACCAGGAGTCTTCTTTTTGAGGTCATTCGGTAGTATAATTAATGCTATGCTTGAATCTCAGCCAGTAGCCAAGTTTGTTTTGACATCATGCATTTTCAGATTTTTCCTATTAATTGTACTTGGATTTATCCCTTCAGCCAACCCAGATATGGGTCTAGCTATTTATAAACTCTTTAGAGTCTTCTCTCTTTTGTTTTCATTATAATTCTTCTCTGTGCTCAGATGCAAATTATGTAGTTTCTCCAAGCCTGTTTTCTTTTCTATAAAATGGAGATAATAATAGTTCCTACATTTTAGAACTCTGTGAACATTAAACAAAACTGTATATTTGTATCTCTAGCCTAAACCACTTCCTAAAGTGTAGAAATTCACAAATAATTGCTTATTCAACATCCTGGCTCACGTATATAGTAAGCATCTCAAACTTCACATGACCTAGATACTCCTCCTGAAGTTCCTCCCTTATTTTCAAATCAGCTCCTTGCCTGGCTTTCTGATCTCTAATTTCCCCAGTTGCTCGGGTCACAAACTTAGGCCTCACCCATGCATTTTCTCATTCATTCATACCTTGTAGCTAACCCATTAACAAATTCTGTGAGCTCTACCTTAAAACAAGTGCTGAATCTGACAATTTTCAATACCTTCCTTACTAATCATCCTCGCCCAAGCCACCGTTCTCCTTCCCAGGGCAAAAATTGCAGTGATTTCCCAACTGGCCTCCTGCCCCCACTCTTGACCCTATGTAGGTTCCCCCCACCCCCAAAGCTGCCAGAGTGATTCTGTAAATCTTTAAATTAGTTCATGTCTCTCCTCTGCTTAAGGCCCTCCAGTCAATTCCCATCCCACTGAGAATAAAATCCATGTGATTCATCACTGATGGTGTGAACTCACAGCCTCTGGTCCTGGCCGCACACTCCTCCTCGTCCCCTGGCTGTGCCGCCCCTGCCCCGCTGGCCTCCTGGCTCTTGCTCACGTCAAGCTCACACCTGCCGTGGTGCCTTTGCGCTCGCTGTGCCGTCTGCTCGCCTCTCCCTTAGACGGCGGCGTGACTTGCTTCCTCACCTTAGTTACATCTCTGCTCAAGTTCATTTCCTCACGGAGGGGCTGGGTCAGGCCTTTTAAGGATGATTTATCTAGAACATGTCTCCCACATCCCTCGTCACTCCCTAACCTCTTATTCAGCAACCATAGCTCCTGTTACTTATGATGTGATATGTGTATGTATTTGTTGTCCCCTCTGAGTCCCCTGTGTCCCCTGAGTTCAGGAACTGGTCTTATTTAACCCTATATTCTCAGTGCCCACAACAGACCTGGCACATGGTAGATTTTCAATACAGACGTGTCAGAAAAAAAGAATGAATGAATAGAAAGCACGTAGCCTAGAGCATCCCGAGTGCTCACAGATGTTAGCTGTTGCCCTGCTGTCCTTTCCTAACGATTCACATTGGAACAACCAAACCTTGCTAGGTCAGTGATTCCATTTCACACATGGGGTAACCAAGGGCCAGAGAGGTGGATAACTTGCCCCAGATGACGTAATCATTCCAGGATCCGAGTTAGCCCAAACTCTTGTTTCTATGTACAGTGATGGCGCAGTAGAAGGCGACTCTTTTTTGAGAACAAGAGTTCATTTGTCTAATACACTGCTTGATTGCATAATATTCATGCCTAGAAGAAGATAAAACATCCCAGAGGGCAGGAGACCATCCTTTGACCCATGGTATGTGACCCAATGGAACCAGACCCGTCGTGACCGCCAGCATCGCTCTGCCACGCTGTTTGCCTCTCGGATCACGGCCAGAACCCCAGCTTCAGTCTTCTTTCTTTGACCTTTGTTTACAGGTTCTTAAGGGTTTTTTTTTTTTACTAGTTTTCAGCCCATACTGAGGGGTGGTTGTTACGCAAGCTGATTTGGAAGGGTTTTGCTCAGAAAATCCAGGCTTAAGCACTCAGATAAAATCATTCCTTTATTCTTAGGCATTCACCGCGGTTCAGTTCAAGTTGTCCTCCGAGGTGGAGCAGGCGCGGGAAGGAGAGCAGGTGGCAGGACAGCCCCCGGCCGCGGAGGGGTGGGAGCAGTGACGGAGGGAGGGACAGCTGGGAGCAAGGCGACGACTGAAGGGAGGCGGCCCGGTCTGCAGCAGTGTCACCGGTGATAAACAAGAAGAGGCAGCGCCTGTGACGAATTTATGGGGCGGGAGTGCTGGGAGGAGCGGCCGCAGCAGACAGAGGAAGCCCCGGAAATAATGGCAAATGCAGAGAAGGGTTCAGGCTAAGTAGGTGGGAGGTGCTGGGGAAGAATGCCGTTACTGAGTACAGGGAGGCTACCCGTGGTTTAACAGTCAAGGAAGTGAATCCAACACTGTGCTGTGGAAGCAGGAACTTAATACTGCGAGAAGCCAGGGGAGAGCTGGGGAGCTGCACCTCATTTTCCCCGCTGCTGATTTTACTGCCCTGAGGTGCCAGCGGCGCCTGGGTGCTTCGCCACTGCTAGGCTCTGGGGTGGAGGGGCTGCATGGCATGGCTGTGCAGGGGGTAGGTCGGGGGAGGCCATGCAGGGGGAGGTGGGAGGGCGGTGCAGGGGAGAAGCAGGAGGGCGGTGCAGGGGGAGGCAGGAGGGCGGTGCAGGGGGGTGGCAGGAGGGCGGTGCAGGGGGGTGGCATGAGGGCGGTGCAGGGGGGAGGCATGAGGGCGGTGCAGGAGGAGGCCACCGAAGGCCCGCACAGCCCGGAGCTTCTGAAGCACAGCCCGCTGGAGACATCCCTCCCTGCCTGAGGTCTCTGCCGCTTTGTGGGGCCTGTCAGGGCAAACTGAACAGTTCTCGTGGAAGAAATCGGATTGAAATTATTTGAGATAGCTATAGTTTTACTCGTAAGTGCTGTCGCAAAGAGAAAAAGGAAAGTATGTTTCAGGATTTTTCAGAAGGACAAAACGGGTTATTTCTTTCGAGAATTCAAATCCGTGCTTTGTGTCCTGAGCACTGAAGTGGACAGCGCCCCTGCGATGCACCACGGCGCAGCTGGCCCTTCTCCTTCCCTGATGCTCCGAGAGAAGCCGGTGCCTCCTTTGCTCTCACCCGTCTTTGAGCAGGGGGCGGTCACCTGAATTCCACTTTTCACCAGTAAACTGAGGCATGCGATTGAAAAGCTTATTTTAGACCAGTAGGGCAGCCAGGGCCTGTTCTCACCATCCAAGCCTCGTGTTTGATCCCTGGCTGGTCTCACTTGGGTTCTTTAGTGTGTGCTGGGGAACAGCAGGTGCACACAGACATGCTCAGAGGAACCACGTGAGTTTTTGCTCCCGGGAAAATACATACTGCACTTGAATCATGTTTTCAAAAGTTTCAATAGAAGTTTTAATCTGACATTCCTATTGTTTGTCATACCTTCCCATTTTCTTCTTTAGCACCTTGTATATAATCCTCTTCTGTTAATTTACTTATTCAACCACATACTGGAATACCCACTTTGTGCCAGATAAGATTGTAGATACCGAGATACAGTAGTGAACAAGACAGTGCATAAAAATTCACACATACAGACAATTATTGGCTCATCTTATAAAATAGGTTAAAATCTACCATTTTAAAATAAAATGGAAAAGTGTATGAATTATTTTAAATACTGTTTCATTCATTAGTGCTTATTGATCTTTGATTATGAATTTTACAGGGGTATCAGCCCTAAGGGGCTTTCAGTTGACTGGGGAAAAGGCATTATAATAAGTGATGTCTATAAAATGTAAGTCTACACGGAAGTCTATAAGGGTAGGTACTGTGCCTGTCTTAATTACCATCATGGTTACAGTATTTTGTCTAAAAGCAATAAAAATACTCTTCAAAAGAAAGCTTAAAAACTTGCGCTGTATATACGAAACATCTGGGAAGCGTTTTCAAGACACACATTCCCAAGCCTCTCTCCTGAGCCACTGAATCTGATTTTTGGGGCTAGACCCCAGCATTTGTGCTTCTAAGTGTTCTTCAGTCCATTTTGTTGCTCAGTGGAGGACTGACTGAGAGAGAGGTTTCCTCCTCTCGGACAAAAGCTGTCATTCACATCCCTTTAGGAGCTATTTAGATCGGGAGCCTGTGGACCACAGCGGGTGGGCCAGATCCCGCCCAGCACCTTCTTGTGTGGCTCAAGAGGCAAGAATGGCTTTTACATTTTTAAATGATTGAAGACAAGCAAAAGACATACTTTGTAATATATGAAAATTAGATGAAATTTGGATTTCAAGTGTGGGTGTCCAAGGTATGTTGGGTGACGTGGGCCCTCTTGTTTTGTGTTATCTGTGGCTGCCTCCCCATTCCAGCGGCAGAGTTGAATAGGCGAGCAAAGATTGTATGACTTGCAGAGCCTAAATATTTACTATCTTGCCCTTTACAGAAAACATTTGCCTACCCTGCCATGGAAGAGAGTATTTATTACATATTTCACAGGATATGAATCTGGGAGAAATACTTAGATGAGATATTTACAACTCAGAAGGTTCCTATCACTATGGAGAGATGGGCCAAGTCTAGGAAGAAAGAAGTCAGTAGGGGAGACAGTAAAGTCCTGCGTGTGGCCTAAATAAAACCACCACACAGTTAAGAGCAGTTTTGCTTGTAGACATGGAAAAATGACTTAGGAGTTTTGGTTGATAGTGGGTTCATGTACATGTCAGTTGTGTGATTATCACTACTAAAAATATGATGTGATATGGACTTACAGTAAGGAATTCCGAGGTCACACCTGAATCATTCGTCTCGGTTTGGGGTGTTTGCTTTCAGGACGGAATAGTTATCTGAAGCATTTCCAGGGAGAGCTATTAGAGTGGTGAAAGGATACAAAAATCATTTCAAATGATAAATGGCTTAGCCTGAGGGAAAGAAGACTGAGGGGACATAACAGATAACAGTCTTCAAATATTCGGATGAATATCATGAGGGAAAAACATCAGGTTTATTCTGTGTGAGCCAGAAGCGGTAAAGCCAGTTCTGAAGGTGGAAGGTACAGACATAATTAGGTTCAATATATATAAATACTCATACCAATTATTGTTCAAATGTAGAATTACATACCTTACAAGGTGTTTCCTTTATCTCCCTGGAAGGTTTGGAGAGAGCCTGAAATTAACTCTAAGTCAGAATACTGGTGGCATTGAAGAATCAGAAGGGAATTTAGACTAAGTTACACATAAGATCTCTCTCAGTACTGTCACAGAGAACAGTTCTGTTATGTCATGCATGCATTTTGGTATTCCTTGTGCATTCATTGACCATTGACTATGTGAAGAACATTCTGTTTATAATTGTGAAGGATACTAAGGAATCCAGGATGTGGCTTGGTGAGAAAAAGAACTTTGCAAACAAGACATAAACCCATAAAACATCAGGATGCGTGGTGTATGGACTGATACCCTATAATCATTCAAAGATGGGTGGGATCAGCGAAGACTTCAAGGTGGGCTCTCAACGGAACTTTGAAGGTTAGTTGTGCTTTTGGTAATTGGTGGTGAGAACACAGTAGCTCTGGGCAGTGAGGCTAGCATAAGCAAGTATGGGTTTAGGAATGGTAAGGGAGGAGATGCGCGTGATAGAAAATGAGCACTGGCTGAAACAATCTTCGTCCATCATTCATTCAGCATGTAAGGATCGCCTGCTTATGGGAAACCACAGTGCAATCCGAGAGGCAACAAACAGAAACAAAGACTCCTGCCCACAGGGAGTCCCCATCCAGTGACAGGAAAGTCAGTGCCATTACCCGACTACAATAGCTTAATTCCTCGGTGATTCAGCCGGAAAATGATTTACTAGAAATTTCATAGACTCACTTCTTCTAGCTTCAAAAACTCATCAGCGCTCATTCCTCAAATAATTGATGACCTCGTGCATTGTTCTAGCTGCTGGGAATATATCCTTGAACAGCACGGGCAGAGAGCCCTCACGCTGCTCAGAAAACGGGCCCCAGTGTCTAAGCACATTTTTATTATTCCCTGGTCCTTCAAGAAACAAAACATTGTTTACTGTTTTACAGGTTTTGAGAGGGCAAAATCAATTGAGAAATATCTCTTTGGCCTTCCAGAAGGATATCTGAGCCTTGTCTATAGAGAAAATGATGCGAAACACTCAGCAGTGGCTTCTTGAATCTATGCCTCTTTCTTGACCAGCATTTGTATGTTTGTCATCCATTCCATTTTGTTTTTATGTTTGTTTTTTAGCACCTGCAACATTTACACTGGAAATTTCATCCTTTGTGTCTTAGCTCTTGTCACTCCAAACGTCTTTTGTCGTGTGCCCTCATACAAATAAAATGCAAATCATAGCCTTGCCAGAGCTGAACGCTTATCTCAATGAAATCAGAACAAATACTTGAAGGTTGAAACAGATTCATTGCTTAGCAGAATAAAGAGAAAAACTCTGAATGCAACTTGAATTTTCCACTGAGATGAATTCCAAATACAAGCCAAAAACTCAGTAGAGACAAAAAGGGCTTCTCATGACAGATGACGGATTTTGATATCTAGAGCCAGATGTCACTTATTTCTCAGCTATTTTCCTTCACATGAAATTTAATATTGGGCACCTGATTGCTTCTACTGCTGAAAAATGCCATACTGAAATTCACAAAGGAAAGTAAGTTATTTCAGGCATTCAGATCAAATGACTGTCCAAATGGAATGACTTCCGCGGGCACCAAACAGAACCCAGGATTCCACCCCCTGGTGGCGCTGAACTGCCTGGGGCTTGTTCATTTCTGCCATTTTCTGTTTAGGGTGAATGACTTCCCTGGGCCACGGTTTCCTCATACGTTAGTTCTGTGAGTCTGTGAATATCGCTCTGCAGGCAGTTGCTTTGACCCACAAAATAAATATCAGTATATTGTATATTCCATTATTCAATTGAAGAAAGCATTCTCCTGGATGCATCCCAAGAACTTTAAGTGACCACACATATTACTACATTATACATTTTTTAATATTCTGGTAACTTTTTCAGCATAATTGATTTCCTTTATGACCCTACCTATTGGATTATATGTGCTTAAAAGCATTAGTCTGAGGAGACATCCAGAGACTGCCAAAGGGGTCCATAACACACACATGCGTCTCAGTCCCCACACCTGGAGCATTTCCTCTGACCTGCTCTCCCTGGGCTTCGCATGCTGTCCCCGTAAGAGAGAGGCAGAGCCCCAGCCAGAAACACTAGAAAAGATTCATGAGAAAATTATCTAGAAAGCAAGATTTCACTCACATAATGGATTATAGCTGGTATCCATAGTTATTTTTGTTGTCGATATTGTTGGTTTGAAATCTAGGCAAAAAACAAAAAAAACAAAATGACTTAAAAGTCACTGTTAAAGTGGAACATTGTGCTTATTGGCAGGCCAGTATCTTGAAAGGTGACCGAGCTAGGATAGTGAAAGTACGCATGTTGTTTCTCAGTCTTAATAGCTACTGCTGTAAACAGTAAGTACTTTCCAAAGGTCCCAACTGAGACCTGCATGTAAATAACATAAGTAATTGTCCATCGCCTATATCATAGACCCCAGGTATGGGGCTTCACGGAAGCTGTACAATCGTAGGTGTACCGGCTTGAGTGTGGGGGTGGCCAGGGGGCAGGAGTGGGGGGAACGCAGGGCAAACCCTTCCACTGGCCGAAGTCCACCGATTCAGAAATAATGAGTGGAAACTCATACTGTCCTTTGGAAAAAGAGATGACACTTTGTCACATTCTGGTGATGGTGAATTTCATTTTTCACTTATATAGGGCCTCTGACATGAAGGAGTTCCATGCTTAATGAGGTTAAAAAGTTGCCGTTCTCCTTAACTAAGAATAGAAGGATAAAAACAGGATGTTCATGAGTTTCAGATCTGTAATTTTCATCAGTTCCCTAGAAATCCTTTCTCCAAGTGTCTAAACAGCCTTAAGGTCCAGACTACTTATGTCTACAACTGTCTAATAACTCTGAATAAGTACTTTTTAATCACTAAGGATTATTTTTATAGAATTCTACCATGAAAACTAGTCTTTTTAGACTATTCTTTAAAAATATCTACTCAAATAGGTAAAAGTAAAACATTTCCTTATGAAAAAATAAATAATGGCTCGAAAAACTTGAATGAATTTTGCTTTTGCTCAAATGTGATGCAGCTGCAGATTAATTTTTGCAATCTAAGTTTCTTGTGAATGTGCGACCTGCTTGTTCATGGGTAATTATATGTGACCTACATTTCTTGTAATATGAATATCCACTGGCAAACTTTAAGAATTTTTATGATTAGTATTCCTAGGAATCAACCCTTATATTAATCATTATGAATTGAGAAACATTTTAAATTACATTAATCATCACTGATAGTTGCTAAGCACTTTAATATGTGCCAGCCACCGTGCTAAGCTTTCCTCAGCTTATCTTCTTTAGGTTTCACAACAAAATTCTGGAGTAGACAGTATTATCACCCCCGGTTAAGAGATGAAGACCTGCCTTAGCTCCGGCTGCCATAGCAAAATGCCCTAGACTGGTTGGCTTATATGACAGGGTTTTGTTCCTCACAGTTCTGGGGACTGAAGTCCAAGACCAAGGTGCCTGCTGGTCTGTCCCCGTGTGAGGGCAGTCCTGGCATGCACCTGGTGGCCTCCTCACTGTGTCCTCACTCGGCAGAGCCATTTCTCTTCGCCTTCTTATAAGGGCACTAATCCGTGGGAGCCGCATTCCCATGACCCCGTCTAGACCTGATACCCTCCCAGAGGCTTTGCCTCCAAATACCATCACCTTGAAGGGTGGGGCTTCAACCTAGACTCTGGGGCAGGGACACATATTTGGTCCCTAATACTAAACGTTTAAAGAGGTTAAGTAATTCGCTGAATGTTACAGAGCTAGTAAGTGGTTCACTCAGCTGAAGAGGGTTGCTGGGGTAATAGTTCACCTTACATCAGTCTGCCTCAGTTTGACTCCTTTACTGCCCTCACCACACGCATCCCATAAAAGCCATGTAGCTGCCTCTCCAGAACTGCCTCGCTCCAGGTCTGCTCTCCGCACAGGAAAGGAGCGAGAGTTTCAGTTCTCAGCCTCCTCATGCCAGTTTGTCACTCGGCACTCTGCAGGGCCTCTGTCTCATCAGAAGGAAATCGGAAGTCTCCTCCTTGATTCCGAAGGTCGTCTTGACATCACTGCACTGTGGCCTTGTCTCCAGTCCCTCCCCCAGTCTGCGCTGTCTGTCCTAACCGAAGTGCTTCCTGGCCCGGCCTTTGCACTCCCAGCTCCTTCGGTGCAGGACCCTCGTCCCCAGACAGATGGAGCCATTTCTCCACACCCTGAGGACTGGGCCCCCAGCTCAGTCTTGCCTGGCCATGCTAGCATCCTACCTCTGCAGCCATGCCTCGCCCCTACCCGAGACTGGCTCTCCTCCCCCTGTTTATTTCCCATCGGAGCCTTCAGCCCACCTGACACTGCTCTCTGTTCTTTCCTTCTTGTGGTTCAACCCCCGCCTCCCTTAGGTGAATGCAGGTTTCCTGTGAACAGAAACTTAGTTGTGTTTGTGTTTCTATCACTCATCTCAAGGAGCCCCGGCATGTAGTAGATACTCAGTGATGACTTGTTGAATGTACAGATTAATGAGTGCTGGCTCTAAGTGGTCAAAGCTTATCGCTCCTGTAGAGCTAGAGCAGCCTGGCACAGACGTGCTCAGGGCATGTCTGCAGTTCCCCCTGGCAGGAGAAGCAAAGCCTGGGCTGCCGCCCAGGTCTCCTTACTCTAGGGATCCCTCCATTGCCCTCTCCCGCCCTTCCCTGTAGGCGCAGGAGTAAGGAGCGCGCCCTGCTGCTGTGACGGGAGCGCGCTCAGGGAGCTGAGCCTGACTGAGTGTCCGAACTCCCGCGGCAGCCCTGGAAGGGTGGCAGTGACGGTCCTCGACGGACAGATGGGAGTAAAACACACAGACTGTACCTCTCGTTCGTAGCACTCAGCAAGTCGCCGGCAGAGCCTTTCCTCAGACCCTAGCTTTTATCTGGTGGCGAGTCCCTTGCCAGGGGATGCTGGCCGGGGTCCGGGGCTGGGACCCTTCTCTGAGCCTGCATTAACTCAGGAGTGGCTGGAACGGCAGGGCTTCGCCGTAGATAATAGCAAAGTTTTCTAGAATTTGAAAACAGCTTGCCTCGTGCTCTTGTTCACTAGGAGGGTATTCAAAGCTAAAACAAAACCCAGAACCCTTGGGTTTGGAAGCAACCTGTTAAAAACGATAACTTATGTATCATTATAGCCAAGAGTATTTACACCTGAACCCTGCAGTGTGCTCACTTGGTGAGGCTGGGATGATGTGATTAAAGGAGGCTTTCAAGTGTCTTTTTACACAGATTCTAGAGAAAGGCGAGCAGCGAGGCGCACACAGAGACGAACGGGCAGTGTCCTGGCAGGCCGGGGAATAATGTCAGGCAGGAGACGCCCTGTGCGCTCCAGGCTCTAGCGGGGAGTCATCAGTGGGGAACGCCCCCTCCCCCCCCGCCTGCGGTCCCCCTGAGCCTCCTGTGTTTCGGTCTCTCCTCCCCGCTCCGTGGCCGAGCGGCTCAGGCCCCGTGGGGCTTGCAGAGCGCCCTTTCACGGGGAGATTTTTCTTGTTACACCGGCAAGGATGCCTGTCCTTACCGGGCTGGGGGGTGGCCACGGCAGCCGCGCGCCGTGCCCTGCGCCCAGTGTGGGAGCCCTGTCATTCCCTGGTGCCACCCTGCGACCTTGGCTCTCTGTGTGCGATGGGCCAAGGGCGTCTGTTCAGACTCGCCCATGCCCAGGTGGGGAGTTGGGACAGGTGTGTCATGGGGCTTTCTTTAGTCTCACCTGTTTCCTGGGAACTCCCTTTAGAGTTAGGAGCTTTCTCCTGGACTTAGGAGAAGCCAAAGCAAAAACGTAACAAAATAGAACCAAAACCAAACCACGAACAAGCTGATGCAAGGGATTATTCAAAGAAGCATTACCTTGGCATCTGAACCAGTTCCCCATTCCTTTCTTCTATATCGATTTTTATGGCACTGTACAAAGAAAACACATACTACAATGAAGACCTGGAGGCTCTGCAATATCCTGGGTCATCCTGCAGGGTTTAGTACCAGACACACACACACACAACATTCTAAGGAAATTAATGTAGGGAAGTTGTTTATTAGAACATTACAATTTACATTTCCATAAATACCTAGGGAAAGATGGAATCTATTACAAAAACAAAAATTATTTGAAAAAAAATTTTTTTAAATGAGAACTTTTTTCCCCCTTACAAAACCTACACTCTAATAATCACAATATAATCTGTACTTTCACTTGTGCCATGGACACAAAACTTGTGACCCCCGGGGCTTGGCCTGGAGCCAGAAGAAATGAGAAGGGGCCGGGAGAACACTATTAACATAAGACTTCCTGGCAAGAGATTACTGTGTACTCACATTGCCTACATATTATTAACGGAATATATAAAAGAAATGAGATTTCTGTTCATCTCCAAGTGACTCCGTGTATCAGTTGAGGGCTACCTTGGTGCTTCAGTAATTGCCCGGTTTTAGGAGTCCGGCAGGTGCTCGGGGAGACTTCATCCTGCCACCGGCAGAGTGTCACATGGCCTGGGCTGTTTCTCATTATGTGATAACGTATCGCCACACTTCCGCATCACCCTCCGATCATGTGGCAGTGCCTCCAGGAATTGTCTTTGGTGTCATTCAGCCTGAGAAAGCTGGGCACTTCTCCACTTGGTGTGATTTGGCAATAATAGTCTATGATGGTGAGAAAAGATACATAGCAGAAAATAGAAAATGCAACCTGAGAATGAGATTTGAAAGAAAAAGAAACTGTGTTAGAGTCATGGAGATACAAACCTGCCTCCCTGCACAGAAGAGTCGAAGTGGCATCAGAGAAGGAGAAGCACGGGAAGCGCTGCTCCGCGCCTCCAGCCCCAGCTCTGCGCCGCGTCCCTGCCTGCGGCCTGGGTCACTGCAGAGCTTCCCGGCTGCCGTCTGTGCTCGCAAGTCTGCCTTATCCTCCTGCAGACAGCAGAGCCACAGGGGCCTGTAGAAATGTAAGTCCGGTCATCTATTCATCCCTTCAGAGCTTCCCAGTGGCTTCCCATTCACCCAATAAAGCCAAATACTTATGACGGCCTCTGAGCCCTACACACTCTGCACCCCCCACCCCTCCTCTGCCCTTGTCTGTCCTCTGCGGTCGCCCTAGTGGACTGGCCTTTCCTCAGACTCCCCTGACAGGCTCCCTCCTCAGGCCTTCACGCTGTTGCCTCTGCCGGGTTCACCCTTGGGGCTTTGCTCCCTCACCTCTTCAGGCCTTTCCTCCGATTTCATCATCTCAGTCAAGTCTTCCCTGACTTCCCCGTGTGTACTTCATAAAGTAGGGAAATCAGTAGTGACCATGACATTGCTTAGCATTCAGAGTCCTCGGATGATGGGAAACATTAATTCCATTCTGTATCATGACACTATTTTCAGTTATGTCACAGGTTTCACCCTAAAAGGAGAGCCAAGGGCTGTGCACCGCAGATTGGGGAGGAGAAGGTTCCTCTTTAGGACAATGTGTCTTTCTGGGCCACTTCACTGAGTAGCTTCCATGTCCGATAAGCTCTGCATACTCACTGATTGCCTGTCCCGCAGGCCCTGATGCAGGGTTGCTGAGTTGGGTAAGAGAGGACTGGACCCAAGTTTAAGTTTAAGATGATCTGTCAGAGGAGATTAATCAATGCTCAGGAGAAATAGCCTCAGAACCGTGTGAAATAGAGTGTTTCCCATCAGTACAGTGCAGATCTTCCTCAGCTTATGATGGGGTTACCTCTTGATGACCCCATCATAAGTTGAAAATACCAGAAAGTCGAAAATGCATTTAATACACCTGACATTCTGAACAGCATAGCCCAGTCTCGCCTACCTTAAACGTGATCAGCGCGCTCACATTAACCTACAGTTAGGCAGAATCATCTAAGGCGAAGCCTGTTTTTATAATAAAGTGTTGACTATCGTGTGTCACTTATTGATGATTGTACTGAAAGGGAAGAACAGAATAGCTGTGTGGAGACAGGTGGCTTTAGGTTATCGGGTGTCCACCCTCGTGACCGTGCAGCTGACTGGGAGGTGTGGCTCCTTGCTGCTGCCCGCACCACCAGTGTCACATTGCATATTGCTAGCCCAGGAAAAGATCAAAATTCAAAATTGGAAGTATGGTTTCTACTGAACACATAGCACTTTCACACCATTGTAATAGCAAAAAATCCTAAGTCAAACCATTGCAAATCGAGGACTGTCTGTATAGCAAAGCCTTCTCTTTTTGACCAGTTGGTGCAAAATTGATCAGATTGTTCAGCTGCAACTACATCATGCCTAATTGATGGATCATTACAGTGACAAAAATTTGTTCAAGGTTCTGGCCTATTCTATTGAAGTGAGGTTCGAATTTAAAGTAACTTGATATTATTCAGTTTTTCATAGATAACACAATATTATGAAAGGTAAAGGGGACTGTTTCTAGCTTTGTGTGCACTGTGATTAGTGAAAGCTGATTATGACACATTTTAAGTATCTAAATATAACATAAGATAGTAAGTTTTTAAAAAATACACTGGTGGCTGGTGAGGGTAGAAGATGTCTGGAGTTGATTAAATAGCGGTAGGGCTTCTGGGCCATATGGAAAGATATAACTGGCACATGTATTTACATCAGGTAAAAATTCTTACATTCTCTGGAATTTTAGCTTCTGTGTTTGCAGAACCATTTGAATTTGCTTTATGTTCTCCGTTTCATGGGTATAAAAGAACTTCAGTTATTTACAACACCTGTGACTTTATTTCAATGATGGTTAGGTCTTCAAATGCCTATTAACAATGTATTTTAATTAAAGGATGAAAACAGATGTCACCATTAACAAATATAATGAGAAGGAAATTACATCTTGTCACTTGTCTTGAAATGCACTCCAGAATGCCTTAGAAAATACTGTACCTAATGGTGGCTGACTAATTCAGTATCCTGTGCAAGTGAAATCCAGGAAGCCTCTATTTCTCTGCTTTTACAAAATGAAAAAGAATAAGCTTCTTTGGAATAAATTTCTTCATCCTCAGATATTTAATGCAGGTTTTAAAATGTAGGATATTTGCTGGTGCTGCTTTTAAAAATCTGAACTCGTCCTAGGCAATTTATGTCATAATTCTAAATCCTACTATTGCAGTTCATTAGATGATGCTAGGTGTCACAGGACAGAAACAGGTATTTTACCTGATTTGTGTTCACTACTTTCTCTGTACATTATAAAAATAGCTAATATTTTATGGAGTACTTACTCATATCCACACCTCCCTCAGTAGCTATGTGGATATTAGCTCTTCTAATCCTCACGACAACCCTGTGAATAGATAGGCATTATCATCCCCATTTTACAGATGAAAACGTGGGATCTTAGAGTGTTAAATTTAAGTTTCCAGGCCATGAAGTCAGTAAGAGGCAGAGCTCAGAAAAGATTTAAACCCAGGAAATTTGGCCCCAGAACCCCTGGACTCTGTTGTCTTCTCAAGTATCCACACACACAGGTGGATGAAATCCCAAGCTAGAGAAATAGCCTGGTGCCCTCACTCCCAGGGGGAAGAAGCAGGTACTATGTTTCTCTTGTACACCTGAAGGTGGGGTGCTGTGTCCTTATTACCCCCTCTCTGGGGGTAAGTAGGTGAGACAGAACCTTTGACCACACAGGAGTGGAATGTTACTGGTGACCAAATGGCCTGTTGACTGCGAAGAGCAGGCCCTGAATGTGACCAGCAGAAGTTGTCCATGGAGGCAGTCATTCAATGTCAGCAAGTAAGAGGACATGGCACCTGTCATTCACCCCCTACGGCTTTATCATTCCTGGGAAACAAGCTTACAGAGCTTTATGGAACCACTGACATTTTAAGGGATTTATGATCACGTTACACATGTAAGGTAGTGATTCTTTGCCCAAGTTACCCTGAAAGGTCCCCCTTAGCCACCACATCCCAGATCATTTTTTATCATTCAAAAGAACAAGCCTCAAAACTTGGTTAACTTACTAGTAAGAAGGATACATTCAATGTGCATAAATTTATCAGACATTAAAAGTGAAAAGGGAAATAATTTTTGAACTGTTAGAAATATCCCATTTATCATTCTTTCATCCACCATTTCAGAGCATTGGGAGTACTTGTGATTCAGGCAGTGCACATTTTTCAGCTCAAAATAGCCTAATGATAATGCTCTTTTTTAAAACATTGAATTTAAGAATCTTCTTTCCTTTTTTCAGTTTGTGGGATTTAGCCATGACTATTAAAAAATGCTGAAACAATTTTCAGACAGAAATAGGCATGTTCCCCCAAGTCGTTGTATCTCCTGGACTCTCCACAGAACAAATTTTACTGGTGGGCTCGCCTTTCTGATGTTCTTCTTATAAGATGACCATTTTGCCCCATATTAGCAGCCTTATGGTAGCTGATCAAGTCAGTCATGCTGAGAGCTGTGGGCCAGGAAATCCTGCCAAGTCATAGCTGCCTCCCAAAGTTTTCAGCTAAGTGTACTCAGAAACTTAAAAGCAAAGTACTTTCTCCCCTCGTGTGTTATCTGTATCTATGTATAATAATAATCGATCACATTTATTGAGCTCTTACCATGTGCTAGACACTGTACTAAGCACACTACATTGATTATCTTAACCCACCCAACGATCCTATGAAGTTGCTATTATTATCACCCGTTTGTAAGGAAAGTGAGGAGTAGAGAGTTTAAATGATTTCTTCATGATCATGAAGCTAAGAAACAGTCACAGCTACTGAGCAGGCCAGCCAGACTTTTGCTGACTATTATATTTAATCCCTTCCAAAATACATCCAGTTGTGGCATGAAGTTTCTTCCCCCCTTGCATTCCCTATGATAGTAAAACATAGCAAGTCTGGTGAAAACAGTCAAGAATACAGCGAAGACAAGGTTTACAGGGTGCTGTGCATTCCAGAAGGTGCAGGCGTGAAATGGTTACTTAACACTTGGGCTTTATCGTGTGCAGACACTGCTGCCTTCTAAATTACCCACATAGAGTTTGCCCTTTATGTGTTAGGTTAGCACGGTCACGTGACAAGTTCTGGACAAGTTCACATGGAATGTAATGAGATGTATTTGATATCGATCAATCACGTATTTGTCATATTGACAGCACCATCATTCCCTACGAGTATTTCTAAACAATTCTTCATTCCTTTCTAGAACTTCATTCCTAGTTAATACTTTACGGCTTTTCTTCCTTTTATTTGGTTTCTTGTTTCACACTCCGCAATGGAGGAGCTAACCTGTTTGTCAGAGCACTAAAATGACCCCCTCTTGTGCCAGATTTTCCATTTTGACCTCAGCTGGACCCTGAATATGAGAAAGCAGTGAATATTATTCCATAACTTAGAAAAAATATTTCCATGACCTAACACACAAAGCCCCCGACGTTCAGGGGCACAGGGAGGGCGTCCCTTGGGAGAGGGCGTAGGGCCCAAAACGTGCGCTAAAGTAAAACACCTCTGAGTCCTGAGAGGTCTTTCTTTAATGCTTCCTCAGGAGTGGCCTCCTATGGTAAACTGAAAATGGAATTAAAAATAAACGTTTGATTGAAGTACCAGGCTATAAAACCCTAATAGCTAATCATCAGCTCAGCTCTTATTTTTCCTAAGTGTCACCTCTCAGCGCTTTCAGGACACTGCTGGATGCTGATTGAATGAACAACATTGGTGTCAGGGCTAAATGGAGGACAGGAAAAGAAAAATATATGACCAAGCTTAATATATACATTTTAAAGGGGCGTGTAGAAGAGGGTCCCCCACAAAGGAGCGATTCCAACACTTAGTTTCTCCTTGTTCTTTCCAAAGTACCTCTGAAAACCCGTTTTTTTCCTAGTAAGTAACACCCCCTGCTGAATGGACTACTTTTATTTAACACTTTAGATATTTTAAGGAAAAATAGTTTAAGTAACTATTTACGAATTAAATATAAAAAGAAAAATCGTTAGTGCCATCTGCTGGACATTTGAAATAAATAAAAAGTACACTCGTTTTAAACTAGGGACCAAACATGGTTTTTAGATACAAACTGAAAAATAACTTTTCAACTGTAATGATTTACTTAAATTACTCAGTATCTGGAGTAAATTTATGAATTGCTGAGATGTTTAGAATGCATATACTATTGTATCAATAACATTGTATATATAATATGTATTATTATAAACTTTTTTTGAGGATAAAGTTTTAGGTTCACAGCAAAACTGAAAGGCAGGTACAGAGACTTCCCATGTCGCGCCGGCCCCGCGCACGCACTGCCGTCCCCCCCGCCAGAGTGCGTCATTCATAACAATTGATGAGCCAGCACTGACACACTGTAATCGCTCCACGTCCATAGTTTTCATTTCAGCTCACTCTTGGTGTTGTACATTCTGTGGGTTCGGGCGGACGGACAGTGACCTGTGTCCACCATGACAGTATCACCCCGAGCAGTCTCACTGCCCTGAAGACCGTCTGCGCTCTGCCTCTTCATCCCTTCCACCCCCCAGCCCCTATTATGATCACTTTAAAAACCTACAAATACTAATATGTACATATCTGTGACTCACACAATTGTAAGTTTTAAACAATGGTGGGTATCAGGTTAAATTATATAACAGATTTACCATTTTTTCATCTTATGTTCACATAGGCAGTTCCCCAAATTTTGCATTATTAAAATTTAGTTACGTGATGTAGTTTTATCACTAATAAAACGAATGAAAGATGTATGATGTGAGATGGACTATGTATGAAAAAATTGCTTTCATTTTCAAACTGAACCTTAGTGTAGGGTCTCCTCTATACTAAAGTCCGCAGGTAAACTGGGCCAGGACCTCCTGGCTGACGACTAAAAAGGCAGGTTCCTGGAACTTACCCCACACCTACTGGAGGTTAGTCCAAGAATGTGCATTTTAACAAGTCCTTTAGATAATTTTGATGCATAGCAAGTCTGAGAACCCCAAGGACCTCACAAAGCAGTCGCTTCCCATTCATTTAACGATATCCAAGTGAGAATTCTGAGCATAGGATTTTACAACCTTATGTAAGTAACTTGAAGTATGGGCCTAAGTTTTCTCATTAATAAAAAAGGAAAATTGTACCAGGTGATCTTCAAAGTCCCCCTGTGTCTCTCTTTTCCTAAATATTTCCACTAAAAACTGGGTTTTGCGGTCTTTCATTTATCTTTTCTCACTGAGAATGGAGTTGAAATAATTCTAAAATGATGAACCCAAAGTCCTAGCAAAGAATTGGGGGGCTTTGGTTCAAGCTGTACAGTTAGATTTCTTAAATTTTAGGAATGATTCACAAGAACTTAACAAGAAAACAAAAGTGAAATGTAGAATAATTGGAACTTCTTTCAAAAGAAAAGTTAACATGGTTATATAGGGAAATAGCATATTCTTACAGATTGGTGTTAAGTGAAAAATTAACCTAAATAAATTTAGATTAACAGATAATTGCTACATTAAAGTTTTATAATGCTTGATAAAGGTTCAAGTTGCAAACGGAAGTTCAAGACCGAGAGGAAAATACACTGCTATAGATGTAATGTCATCTGATTTATATAAATTTGCAATTGCAATCAGTTCCTTTTGAAGAATGCTATATATATGCCAAACACCTGTGAACAACTTGTATTTAAAATAAGAACATATGTATATAATTGAACCTGAAAAGTTCAAAAATACATTAGCACATTTTAACCAAGACTTAGTTTCTCTTCTAAGCAACAAAAAAATCATTTAATTTAGTCAACAATAGTAGCAAATTATAAACCTTCCTTAGTTTTGTGAATAGAGCCTAGAAAGTTACATCTTGTTAAAATAAATCAAGTTGTATTTCCATGATCAAATTACATTAAGCTTTGAAAAATAAAAATAATCTTAAGTGTAGGGGGATGATCCCCATATACAAAAGAAAAGGACCATTTTCTGAAAAATGGTCTTAAAGCCTTAAAGTAATAAAATTAGTGAAACTCAGTATCTTCTTACATTGTTTTATGTTGTTTTCTTTGTACCCCCAGGGACTCAAGCAGTGCCTGCTGTACAGTTGGAGCTCAGTAAGTGTGTGTTGAATTGATGTTTGTAAGTTTGCTGTGTTTGATAACTAGTGAGAAAGTTTAATGCAGTGGTAGCTCTGAGAGATAGGAGGAGGGTTTGTGAGAGATGCTCATAGGTAAGTAAGTAAGAAATCAGGGAATCACCGTGGACCACAGGGTGAGGAACTGGGCTGTCTTACAGCGGACAGTTTAGCAGTGAATGGACATAATTGGTTTAGTTTATTGGGAGGATCATTCAGTCAGTGTGAAAGGTGAACTAGAAAGAGGGAACTCACTGGCCAGAAGCCTCATTAAAAAATAGATGAAATAGCCCCAGCTAAGAATAATGAGAGTGTTCATCATGGGTGGTAGGTCTGTGTCCTGCATCCATTCACTATGGAAAGGTTTTGCTTGTTAGACCATGTATGTGACTTGCGTCTGAGTCTGAGTTTTACCTTATCTCGCTGCCCTTGCCCCCTTTTCACTAGATGAAACGGACCAGACAGACACAAGTGCGTATCTGTGTGTGTAGCTTACTTACAGAAGAAACCTCCTGATGGAGGCCAAGCGGTTTCCATAGTGTGCCCATGTATGTGCTAAATGTATGAGGAAAAGCAGAGAGGGAGGGAGGGAGGATGGGGAGTCTTACACTCAGATACTGCTTACTTTAGGTTCAGTGGAAAGAATTTGACATAAATCAGAGGATTGTAGCTAAAGTAGAAGATTGACTCTCATAACATACCTTCCAGAATCCTTTAGGGAATATTGTAAAGAAGCTGGAAATCTAGAAACTAGATTTCACGGGCTCTCTTGCAGCTAGAATCCCCGATGGGATCTCAGTTCCACCAGTCAGATATACTCGCACGAGGCCTGACCTGAACTTGAGCTGACTGGAGGGCCACAGCAGCAAGCCGCCTGTCCATTTTGCTGGTCCCTCTAAGCAGGCTCAGTGTGACTCTGGTGGGGGCTTCCAGATCAGGGCAACCATTTGGACAGTGGCTTTCTGATTCTGCAGCTTCCTAATGGAGAAGCTTTGAGTAGCTGACTTTGTGCTTTTGCTTTGGGGGTCATTCCTGGAGATCAGGCCAGCAACACACTTCTCTCCCTCTTTCAACAATTTTGTAGCACCAAATTCCATTACTTAATCTTTTTGCTTAAAAGACTGTAATGGTTGTTATTTTCAACTCAACTCCGATACAAGGGACCATTATTTCCAAGAATGATAAAAAAAAAATGAGGCACCACTGAAATGCACTGCAATTTTATTGCTCCTCTGTAACAGAGTGGAATCAAACAGATTCACTAAAAAGGGGAGAGTTGCGTTTGGGGTCCAGAAGCCAGTGTTTAATGGCACGTATGTTCTCACTTCTTAGTCATATATGTATGATTATTGAGCTGTCATTCACTAGAACATTTAAACTGGATGCTTAGATGTCGATATGTAAAGACTCTAAAAGGTAACAGTTTCAACATTTCTGAGAAGTTTGGAAGCATTGGCAATTATTTTATTATTGTCTCAGTATGCTTTCTATTTCTTTGTTTTGGCACTTCTGTTAACACAACCATGGTGTCATATTTTTATTATGTCAGGGAACAGTCTAAATTCCGTATCATCTAGGCAAAATGCTTTTGACCAGCAAAGCCAAGGAAATTCTGATCATTTCCCCAGAATCGTTACTCTCTGTGGAGACTTACTTTCATTCTTTGTCCCTTGGTATATGTTGCCATGAACTGCTAATTTATGTTTATGTGTAACTTCTTATGTAGACTGTTACTTGGAGTCCAGAACTGTGCTTTAGAGTTGAGGTTCGTGTGGATTTTTTGACAGCAGAATGTGTGATGTCAAAATTTTTCAAAACAAGCCTCACACCTACCAGGCTAGCCAAATGTATAATATCAGTCATTATCAGAGCTCCCTCCCGGGCATTCCCCAGGTCTTTTGGAGGCACTTAACCACTCCGGCATTCCCAGAAGAACTCCCCTAGCTTTAATCTCCACGTCACTAACTTCCTGGGCCCCGGATGGTGTCCATTTCTATATGTTCTGTGCCAAGGTTGGGAAGGGCAACAGGCATGCTCACTGTTCTCAGGACCCACGCTTCCTGCACTGTGTCTACCGCCCGGAGCAGTGCTCCGTTTCAGGGCACCACGTGCAACCTGCCCTGCCCTTCGTCCTCGTGGAAGCCCTCGTCTGCCTTCAGGACCTGCCACAGAGGCTTTAGAAACTTCAAAGCATTAGCTCCCATCCCCTCTTACTTATAGAAAATCTAGCCTAGACTTCAAAAAAGATAGCTAAAATAAAGATCTAGTTTCTGACCACTTTGGGGCTGGAAGCAGGAAAATGCAGATTAGAAATAGGTGATGTGCCAATTACAAAGATTTCTCTGCGTTTCACCATTACTGTCACTTAGCATCTTGCTCTATGTATCTTATTTATAGCAAATGATCAGTACATCTTGGTTGGTAAGAATGTCATAATTTCCTGCTTAAATTATTTATTTAGCATTTATCATATATTTATTCTTTAGACATTTAAAGAATGTTATTTAGTATTGTAGGCATTCATCTTTATTTACTTCAAATATGTGCCCAATTATTAATTACCAAAATAACTTGTTTACATCTGGAATCTTGGAGTTTCTTGAATTGAATGCATGGATATTAAAATAATGCAATGATTCTTATATAGTGAGAGAATGGAAAAAATCACATCCAGGGAGACAGACAAGGTTTCTGTGTTAATTTTCTTTTGATACATTGCATATTTCATAACACTCTCCATTTTCTATGTGGATAATTTAAATCTGAGATTTGTGATCATATATTTTGTCCATCTTGCTAATTAAGAAGAATACAGTCTAACATTGAAATGTACAAGTACATTTCACAAAAAGATTTTACATTTGCAGTCCTGCATTTACTGACACTTAAGTACCATATAATAAAGTATTTCATTTTATCATAATTTATCATTTATCAAAGTATTTCCATTTATTATTCATAATAGAACACTGTCACATATTTGATATGGATTAAAGCATTAAAAAAATCAGATACAAAAATAAATATGCTGTTTATGCTTTCACTACCTACTATCCTGATTCCAAGGGCATATTTTACCATGAGGATAACATCTTGACATCAGACATGAGTCTGAGATGTCAGAGTGATGTAAGGGGAGTACGAATGGAGAAAGAGGCATTAGGCTAGGTTTTAAGAGACAGTGTAGTGGAGCGCTGCAAAGGTTATGGAGTAAATAAATAGGCTGAGGAAGTGAGGATAATAAATGCTGTTCCTTCCTCCCTGATTTCTTTCCTTCCTTCTGTCCTTTTATAATGCTGCTGGTGAAAAGCAGGAGCGCATTGGGAAGTAAGTTGGAGAGGCTGGTGAGAACTTGCACTGGACTTTCTCTTTTGGGGCAGAGTAAGGGAGCCCTGTCTGTGAATAGAGGAAGAAGCGAGGAAGAAAGATGTCTGAAGGGAGACTTCTGGGCCGAGAAGCAACAGGATCCTCTTTTCTCATCCTCCTCCCCGTGGGGCTGCCCACAGCAGTAGAATAAGCGTGGTGTATTGCCCAAACCAGGGAGGCGTTTTAAATACACTCGGGAGGAGGGTTTGGATGGGAACAGGTGCCCAAGGGTTCTCGCCCAGGAGGCTGAGTCCGGGTGGCAACTGGAGTGAGGCCTGTGTGAACGGCCTTCGGAGCTGCCACAGGCCACTACGGTACATCCCTCGGCGAGAGCACTGTCCCCTGGGGGCTGCTGTCCTTAGCAGCTGCTCTGGGGACTGCATCTTTCCCCCCACATTCACTGAGACTGGGAGAGAACCCCCCTCTCAGATGTCCCGTGGAGAGAGTGAGAACCTAGAGACCTCGCCCTCACACCTCACTCAGGAAGGTCCATCTTACCAGCCCTCTCACTGGAGAAGGGGCGCTGCTCTGCCTGCTCGCCTGTCATGGCCTGTGACATGTGACACCGCAGGTCTAAGCTGCGGGAGCACGGGGGAAACCAGGCACTGGGTTCACAAGTCGTCCCAATCGAATTTTGAGTTTTCCAGGAGGACATAGTAGTGGAAGTCAATTTGAGAAAAGAGAGTTTGGGAATAAATACTACAGAGGAGTTGAAAAATGAACAGAAGTATTCTTGAGCAGCAGTGAAGGGTCTCTAGAAGTTTCATGGCATGAGTTCATCAGCACAGCTTTTGCTTTTCCATAATCAGCTTTTGTTCATGTACCATCAGTTTGCTCATGATCAAAAATAGACACTTTCTGGAGCCCAGAAACACTTTCATTTGCAAGCTGAATCCATATTATTTCCATGCTTTATGTGAGCCCCAGGTATGAGGATTTAGAATGATATAGTCAGGTAAAAGTTAAAAGTTCCAGACAAAAACTAGTTTCCTCACCAATCAAATGGGGTTCATGATACTAATGACTTCATAAAATTAAGTGGTTAAACATATGCATTTCTTCTTAAAATTAATTAGATGGGAAATGGTCAGTTCTTTTCTAGATTTTAATGCTGTCAAATGAATTCTATGTTTAATTCTTTCTGTCATTCATTTGTTGTAATATTTGATGAGATAGACCTGAATTTTTTCCTTATTTGTAATATGAAATACTTCATACTACCCAAAAATTATGTAGCATATATATATGTATGTATATATAAAGAAAAAGAGGAATATATATATATACCATATCTATCTATATATATATACATACACACACAAAGAAAAAGAATAACCATACAACATGCATCTATCACTCAGCTTAAGAAATAAAATATTTCTAGTACTTTTGAGTCCCAAGCTGGAAAAATTTTATACCTGCATGAAAAAAATATGTATTCTTCTATTGTTGAATAAGTATTGTACTAGTTTAGTCTACTGGACAGGTATATACATACATAAATTTGTTAACTGTGTTTTTCAGATCTCCTCTATCATTTATGATCTGTCTAGTCTGCCAAATACAGAGATGTGTGTAAACATATCCCCCTCATGAAGGTGGATTTCTCTACCCTAGTAGTTTTATCATTTGTTTTGCCTTATACGTTATTATATGCAATCAAGTTTAGAATTGTCATGTATAACATGAAATGAATACTTTGTAAATAGTAGGTTCCCCTTATTATCTTTAGAAATTCTTTTTGCCTTCAACACTATATCAGTTTTGCTGTTCTTAGGAATCTTTCCATGGGTATTCTTTCCATCCTTCTACTGCAAACATTCTGTGCCTTTATAGTTTGGGTATAACTCTTCTAAACCTCAGTTAGCTGCATTTAAAACATCTAATGTGATGATCTTTGTCTTTTAATGATGCTGTAATCCGCTGCACTTAACGTGACTTTTGACGAGTTGGATTGTTTCTACCACTGCACATGCCGTGATTTCTAATTGTGCTGCTTTGTATGTGTTTGTTTCACTTCTTGCCTTTGACTGTTTTCTCTTTCCATGTTTTTCCCTTCCACTGATTTGGATAACATAGACTTGATTTCAGTCTTTTAATAAATTTGGTTTTTGTTGACTTGTATGAAACATTGAAATTCTGGGTTATAGAACCTTGGTACACGTCCCCACAGCAGCTGTCTGCTTCAGAGCGATGCTCCATCTCTGAATTACTGCTCCTAGTTTATTTTTCTCCTTTGATGACCTCAATACTTTCCCCCCAGCTCAAACAAATTAAAAGTTATTCCTTTAAATATTTATCCAGCATTTTTGCTGGCATCCAGTGTTTTGTGGCAGTAATATTTTTCAGGATAGTTCTCAGTATGAACTTATCTGTAAATCTAGTTTTTGTTTTTTTCTTAAAATGGACTAGGAAGAAATACTTAGATATATGACTTCTCCCTTCAAATGGAATTCAATTTATATAGTCTAACAAGTATGTATTGGCTACTCCTAAGTAGTCGTAGGTCTTAACTCTCTTGCTAAACTGTGCATTTCTAATACTGTTTACTATGTGGTAGAAGAGAAATGTCATGTACAGAAATAATAATATATGATAAAAAAACAAATTACTAAGGGTCTGTGAGTGATCAAATGAAATGCTATGAGATTATAGTTAGTAAACTTTCATCTCAGTGGCTTGTGCCCTGCATGTGTATATTGGACAAAAGGTACCTTTTGATTGGACCCTATAGGATGGATAAAAGTCCTTTATGTTTGAATTTGAGAAAACAATGAAAGATTGATAACCAAACCCTTATACCTTAGTATAAAGCCTGTACTAAATTAGGAGTTGACAGATTGGTGCTCAGGCCACATCTGGCCTATGTCTGTTTTGGTCATAATAACGTTTTATTGGAGCACAGCTACGTTTATTATGCTTATTATTTGCATATTACCTATGCTCCTTTCATGCTACACCGATAGAATTGAGTAGTTGCAGTAGAGACTATATGGCCCCAAAAGTCTAAAATATTTACAGTCTGGCCTTTTACTGAAGATTTTGCCAACACTCATACTAAATCTTGTTCTGTATTAAAAATAAGTTTATAGGGAACTTTTTCCTTAGCTTAGCTTTCTCCTTCTCATTTATATATACATAAGTAGATTTCATTTGGCGGTTCTCACAATAAATATTTACTCATGCATTCCCCCCTCCTTAGAGTTTATTTCTGTTTCTTTGATTGATTAGAGATATTTCCTTGCTTCCAATTATTTCTTTAATAGAAAGTTTAAGATTTCCAATGCTATTTTATAAGGTCACTTTTGAAGTAAACAATAGATATCCACAGTTGTTTTCTACCAACTTGGTTCTAGCTTAATGGTGCTTAAACTCTAAAAAAGTTAACGTATCAAACAATTCTTCAATAAATTGGTCTGATATTCTTGCATTCATTAAGTAAAATATCGCTGTGTCCTCCTATGACCTGAAATTAGCTGGCTGTTAGTTGGGAAAGGTTTCAGATTCTAATCTACTTTATGTGCTAATGTTAGTATATTTGCTTTAATTAATAGGAATTAAATAGAAAAAGTATCAATTGGCAAAGCAGGAAAGAGATTTCCGAATTTTAAAAGTAATCGTTAAAAATTCTGGTCAAGAGCTGTTGATGTTAAAAGGAAAAGATAATGAAATCCCAGTACCTCAAACAGTACAGTGCTTGCACTCATTGATTCTGTTTCCAGGGAGCGCCAGTTCCCCGCAGGTACCTAAGATGTCTGGCATCAGACTGTCCGAATTAACAATAGTCTGTATGTACTCGCGTCCTAGGGAATGCACGCATCCAGACACTAGTTTAGATATCCAGATGACGCTGATTAGCTGTTCCCCACGAGTTCCTCCGTTCATGTAGCAGCCAGTGTATCGGTTAGGCCTTGAACAACTCTCTCAGTTCTCATTCACAAAACCAAGGCGCCCTTCCACGGGGATTCACTGGATGTCATAGTGTTTTGTACAGAACAGTTTCTATTTGTAGCAATTTAAGATTGAGAGATTTGGAGTGATGGGAACGGAGGGGACTTGTATCATATTAAATAAGAGCCTTCTTACTGGAATTGGCTTACCTAAACAACTTTGATTGCCCCACCACCAATAGGTATTTATAAAAAGAGGTAGCAACCCTCATACCTCTAACCTGAGAGAGATCAAGCAAAATTAGCATATGTAAGAATCTAAATATTTGCAAGGTGTGGTTTAGAACCTTTAGGGAGGCGTGGAAGGATTAGTGAATTTAAATATGATATATAATGCAATGTTCAGCATCTGGTACAAAATCAGATACTCAATGCCAAATAGATAGTCTCTAGGAAGATATTTGGAAAGATACAAAAGTATTTTTCCAAGTATGCATCATGCTCAAATAGTGAGCCATAAAATCAATTTACTCTGACAAACTTTTTCAAAAGATTGTGATTAGTATTAAACTTAGGGTAAGATAGTAAATAGAGCACATCATGTCTACTTAAGTATTTGTGTAGCTTCTGCTTCAGTTGTATACCACATGAGTGTGGTTGTACACCATGAGTTCCCAGTCCAAATACTTTGAAAGCCACCTGTCTAAAGCTGAGGCATGGAGAGTGGACACCTGGATTCCACTGCTGGGATCAAACGGTGATTCCATAGTCTATTTCTGCATAGTTCTGCGCTAGGAACTGAGACTAAGGGAACACATGCCAGTACATTCCTTACCTTCGGAGGTAGGGTTGGTGGGGAAAACGGCGTGGTATGTTTGTTTGAGTTCACGTAGCTATATCTCTATTCTGTTTGGGGAGATTGTTTTGGTTTTTGTCTTTCATCATTTACTTAGTTTGCCACCATTTCCTTCTTTGCCCAGGAGATTGCATCAACAATTTGAAAGCTACAAGGAGCAAGTGCGGAAAATAGGGGAAGAAACGCGGCGTTACCAGGGCGAGCACAAAGACGACGCGCCCACTTGCGGAATCTGCCATAAAACCAAGTTCGCTGACGGGTGCGGCCACCTGTGCTCCTACTGCCGCACCAAGTTCTGCGCGCGCTGTGGCGGCCGCGTGTCCTTGCGGTCCAACAACGTGAGTGTCGCGGGGTGAGGGCGGAGCGTCCGGGCAGCGAGCACCTGTGCTGGCAGGTGGCGCGCGCACGTGTGCGGTGGTGCCACGCCCCTCAGACCCGGTTCCCAAGGCCCTGGTGGGGGTGGGGGGGCCAGTGGTTCCTTGCGAGGTATGGTGGACCCGGGAACGGCAGGTGCTGGGCTGCACAGGTCCACTTACGTGCAGATACTTTTTCATTAAATATTGGAAAAAAATTTTTGGCGCTCTGTGACAATTTGGAGAAAGTATTTTCTCTAGCCTACTTTGTTGTAAGACTATGGTATCTAATATATAATACAGAAAA
Source organism: Phataginus tricuspis (assembly GCA_029783875.1). Taxonomy (NCBI): domain Eukaryota; kingdom Metazoa; phylum Chordata; class Mammalia; order Pholidota; family Manidae; genus Phataginus; species Phataginus tricuspis. The sequence goes on along the minus strand of JAQQAC010007890.1, from coordinate 5,188,229 downwards.
TACGTGTTAATTGCCTATTTGTGCTACTGGTACCTCATCAGTAGTTAGGTATTGGGGTAGTCAAGAGTTACTGGGGGATTTTTGACTGCCATGGGATGGGTGTTGGTGTGCCTCGCCCTGCATTGTTCAAGGGTCAACTGTACTTTCTATATGTGTATCTTAATTAACAATTCCATTCAAAAGTGATAGATCACCTGTGGGAGTAAATTTATTTTCTAAAGAATATAATAAATGTAGATTTAGTATCATGAACTATAAAACCCTGAAAGTTACGGCCAATTCTTGTAAGAAAAAAAAAAACAGGTTCTGCAACATTTGTTTCAGATTGAATGAAGGTTAAATGTCAGGGAAACTGTGTGACATTAAATTTAAGCCAAGATAATAATACATAAGCAATGATTAGCCTCTATCAGATAATTTTATAGTTACTATCACCATAAAGAAATATAGAGCTAAATTTATCTTGTGGAAATTATTTGGATATTTGAAGGGTATGTCTAAATACCTTTTTTGCGGGGGGGGGATATTTTTGCACTATTTCTCTATGAAATAGAGTTTCACCTGATAAGTTTCCTTATTTGGCTTAAATAAGAGCCGCTATTCTGTTATACCAGTGCTTTAAATACATGCATTTTTTTTTTGAGGCACTGAGATGCTAATATAACAGAATTCATTTTTTATAAATACTAGATTAATTCTAATAAATATTTAGTTTATAACACATTTTAATGTTATCCTTTATTATAATCCTTATGTTATTACAGTTGAATTATTTACAGGATGAGTTTGATATAGGTCTGCAGTGTGATATAGAAGAGTTAAGATTATCATACACCTAAAGAATTTCCAGTGTTTCTTTAAAGAATTTCTCATATTAACTAATCATGTATAGAATTTAATTAATGAGAGTCATATTAATAATACTACGAAAGCTTTAAGTACTCTTGATGTTTCCATGAGAAAATCACAGTTAAAGTTAAAATGAACCTCCCAATCAACATTCTGTTCTTTGAGCTGTAAGTAGGGTGTTCTAAAGTCTCTCCAGTGGAATTAAGACATTTAGTGAAAAAGATCTCTTATACTTTAAGATGAGTCTCCTATTATCCTTGTGGGAAGATAATGTCTCTGAATGATAGCTTCTTTGTCTGTGAGACTAAGCAGTAATAATTACTGTATATGATAGAAGAATTAAAATGAAATTAAAATCTAGATTTTATAATATGTATTTACTTTTTCTTTAGGTTTCATTCTGATAATGACATAAATTTTCCTTTCTTTCCTCCTGGAAGTTCTTTGTTTTAGTTAATCCTCAAATGCTACCTTAAAGCCTTTCTAGAACAACCTTGGGTTAAGATAGTGTCCGGCACAAAAAAGTAAATTTGTTAATTTTCCCTCCTTTGGTGTTCTTAAATACACAATTTTGAAATGAATTGTCACAGGTAAGACCTGGGATTGATATTCAGATATTTCACAACCCAGGTGGCAGGGGTTTTGTCCAATCTGAAAACGTTCTGGCACTGATCATTCATACAGGCTGAACGGTAATGCTGGCTGAGGGCCGGTAGCTGTTGAATGCTTTTAACCTCCCATTGCAGATTTGAGGCAAGCCAATAATAATACAGCTAACTATTGATATATTAAAATTTTTCAATATACTAAAATTTAAAGGAAATTGAGCTGGGAGGTACCTCTGCTTTGGAGTAAATACCCAAATACAGTCCATGCACCTTTAACCATCCAATTTGGGAAAAATACTGAAAAGAACAAAATGAAGCACAATTTGAAATATTTAATCTTGGTTCGAAGTCAAAAAAAAATTATATAAAGTTGGTTTCTCCTCTGACATAGTAAATGTTGAAATATATATTACAAATTAATATTGCAAGTGGAATAATCTGTCTAAAATAGTTAACGTGTTTCATTTCTCATTTTCAGTTATTATAATCATTTCCCATTCTTAGATTTTTCCAAATTGTCGCTATAAATATTTTAACAGTAATTTGTTAAAGTTATTCATACAATTTTATACATTTTAATAAAATGTCTTTTCAATAAGAAGCAGACTAAACATGTAATGAATTTTAGCATTCTTTCTGAACAATGTTTTTAATAGAGGTTTCATAATCCAAAGTTATAAAAATTTTGGAAATTATAGTGCCCAACTTTTGTATCTAATTTATAGCACATATATTGGATCAATATATGTGCATTTTCAGTGAAAGTTCAAATAGTGACTATTTCGGGGGAAGGGTAAACATCTACTTTTCAAGATACCTGTGTTTTAACACTTTAACACGTAATTGCTTTCTTAAAGTCTATTTATTAACATATGCCTTATTTTTGTTTTTCTCTTCTTCTTTTTCCTCTCTCTCCACATCTGCTTCCTTGGATGCTCTCCCAAAGGAGGACAAAGTGGTTAGAATCCATGCTTTCTTTTTTATCATGTTTTTATAATGTTGTGAACTTTACTAAGTGAATGTTTCACGTCGTGCTGCTAGTCACAATATTTCACAAAGAAATTATATGCTAGGAAAAGCTCATGCCCAAGTCACATGGGAAAAAATACAATAAAATGAATATCTAGGAACATGCAGTTTATATTAATAGGGAAAGGCTAGATAGTCTGAGTTCATGGAAATACTGATATTGTAATATGATTTAAATCATTATGAACTCATTTGCCCTCGGCTCTGAGTTCTGATGAGTCCATCTGCCTTCAGGAGCAATAAACTCCTGTGAGCTCCGCCTCTCTCTGCACTCAGATGCATAAGCCGGTGATCTGCAGCTTCATTGCAGAAAGAATGGGGTGTAATGCTTTAGTGGACAGAATAGATCAAATTAAAATCAAGAGCTCAAAATAAAATGATTCTTCTATAGAACACAAGAGCTGCCATATCGAACCACATTTTGTCCTTTTTTCCTTCCTCATGCTTAGACCTCTCTCCCTAAGGGAGTGAAGGGTCCCTTTTAGCTCTGAGCAGCTAGGAAACCACTGGGGGTGTACTCGGGGAGATCCCCGTGGAACAGCAGTCAGCCTGTCCTTTTCATACGTACTATCTACTATATACTTCCATTTGGTGTAAATTACAATTTCCCCAAAGCTCGGTAATTTCCCAAAAAGAGACTGAGGAAATGAGCATTTTGGCTTCAATATGTCAACTAAGCTGCCTTTGTTCAACTGTTTTAAATTTAAATGATGTACTTCAGTGCATAAGTAGAAATGTGACATTAAACTGAACATAAAAACTGTGTTTTTAGACTTGATGCTAGGATATGTTCATTAGGGTTTTTCTATGGAAAAGATCTCAGGTTGAAAATTACATAGGGCAGTTTTTTTTTTGTTTGTTCACTAAATGTGTCTGCCTGTACCATTGGTGTATGTGAGATTATGTTAGGGGCTTTTATTTTAACTCAATAATGTACTGTATTAGAAAAAATATAACTAGAAGATAACATCTTTGGTTTCATGAATATTATTACTATAGGTGAGCCAACATTTGAAATGTAGATAATGTTAAATACCTTTAAAGAATAAAAAATTAAGTAAATAATAATGCTGGTGTAATACAGACTTGATGGTAAGACTTCAGCTACTCCTGCAGGGCTGGCCAGACTCATTGCCCTTTGGACAGGATTTCCTACAATAGTAGGTTATTTGCACTCATTATAATTTCTGACTGTGTAATGAAAATGCAGGTGGGTTTTGTGCTCCTCAGGCTAAAAATAGAGCAGAAAGACCTGTTAAAACCAATCACTTTCAGTTATTTTCCTCACTCTGATTACAATGTGTATATCTACCATTTATTCTTAGTTTGTCATAATTTCATTAAAAATCTTTTTTAGCCTATTGAGGTTGTTCAATGAATTGCCTTTTTAGGCCAAGGAAACTGAATTTTGTCTTGGTTGTGTTAAAGAGAATAACTGAGTATTAAAATACTTGACTGCTGGTTCTTCCCTTATCATCTGAGCTCTTTTATTTTCAGTAGAGAAATTACAATTTACAGGTGTGTGCGTCGTGTGTGTGTGTTTGTGTGTGTGCATGTTTATGTAGAAAGGGAAGAGGAATAAGGGTGAATAAAACTTTTCTAAAAGTAATCTCCATCCTGATCAGCATAATAATGAATTCTACTTAGTCTGTTAAATTGGTGAATAAATGTGGCTTAAATCCTAGTGTAGATGATATGAAGAGCTAAGGCTGGCTAACATATAAATATGTCTTTTATAAAGTCCAGCAAAAAAAGCTTTAATATTCATCTTTTTGCAGCCTGGCAATATGTTTTTTTAAGCTTCACTCTCAGCCTAAATTACCTCTAATAATAACTTGAAAGATTGAATACTTTTGTTTATAAAGAAAATGCTGTCGTAAAGAATCGCTTGGAAATGGACATCTATAATAGCTTTAACAGGAGGGAATTATGTAAGTGCATACTCTCATAGATAAAGTTATGATTATTTATTGAAAGCCCTTTCCTGTATCTAAATATATAGGGATACTGCTGATTTTCCCACATCTTGTTGAAATGGCTTTTGACTTCGATTTATTCTTTATTTGGTGTAAGAGTATTGAATTTAGGTAACTCCTTTGATAACAATTTAACACTTTGTTGTTAGTAAACCAGTTGAATTGCATCCACCAAATTTAATTCCTTAGGGATTTTCTACAAATTCCCATCAATATTTCTCTTTTTGGTGGAGAGGGGATAGATTTCTGACTACAGAAACTAAAAATGATCTTGCTACATTTCTAGTTAGTATTTATTTTCACAAAAAAGTGTCAGGTTTTACAAGTTAAGAATGTTCTATAATAAATGTCAGCAGTACTCTGAAAAATATAACCCTACCATTTTCTCATTATTTAAATATGAAAGGTACATATGCTTACCTTTTAAGTGTCATATATATAATACGTTTTTTTACATAGAGATAAAAATTACTGAGGTACTATGTTTACAGAGTCACGATTTTTTTTAACTGGCTCCTCATAGCATTTTTTAAATCATGCTAAATGATATGTGGATAAAACAAGTATGTTTGTAGAAAAAGTTCATAAAGGTAGGGACTGGGCGGGATGGGACAGTGCCCACTGTTTTGGAATTGGTCTTATTAAACAGTGTTCTCTGTGGGATGAGTGAATGAGTGATTCTTAACAGCATAAAGAAGAAATGTACCTTCACAGACTTTACTCTTAAAGAACGCAATGGGAATTTTGTTATTTTCTCTTGCTAGGGTTAGATGGAGCAAGTTAGTAGAATCATACCTATTTTAAAAAATGATTTGCATGATTGCATTAAATATTTATTCTTATTTTGAAAAATCTTCTCAGAGTTTTCCTTATTTAGTCTGTGGCATAATGAAGCATATGATCATAATTTTCAACCTTCAATCTTTTGAAAAGATGACTATAAAAATTTGCCTGGACCCACTTTCATGTTCTCTCTCTCTTTTTTTTAATCTGAATTCTTTGATGATGGTTTTCTCTGCAAGATGGTTGTCTTAGAGATTCTCCTCAGAAAGATAATAAGAGGCCTAAGTAGAAAAGTATATACATAAAGAAATCTTAGGGTTTACCAGGAGGAGAGATTTTCATTAAGCTGTTTCGTTGATTAGATTTCTCAAAGTGTCTCTTTTCATTTTGTCATGCTTATCCTAGAGGGGAGTAAAATATTAACTTGTAAAAAATTTCATGTTAGATGATTTTAAAAGCTGTAAACTTTTGTTCCGAATTTTTTTTTAGGAATTTGCTGCACTGTTTTTCAAGGGTGTGAAATTTTAATCTCTTGAATTTGGCATCACTCTTCTTGTAATGTTTGCTACCATCCAATAATTATTACAAAGTTTATAGTCCTGTTTTCTCCACCATTCCCCAATCATTACTATTCTTTTAATAATTTATTTTGGTATCATTAATCTACAATTACATGTGCAATATTATGGTTATTACCCCCTTCATCAGGCCCCCCCCACCAACCCCATTACACTCACGGTCCATCAGCGTAGTGAGATGCTATAGAATCACTACTTGTCTTCTCTGAGTTGTACAGCCCTCCCCGTGCCCCCGCCAACATTACGCCTGCTAATCGTAATGCCCCTTTGTCCCCCTTGTCCCTCCCTTCCCACCCATCTTCCCCAGTCCCTTTCCCTTTGGTAACTATTAGTCCATTCTTGGGTTCTGTGAGTCTGCTGCTGTTTGTTCCTTCAGTTTTTTTCTTTGTTCTTATATGCCACATATGAGTGAAATCATTTGGCACTTGTCTTTCTCCACCTGGCTTATTTCACTGAGCATAATACCCTCTAGCTCCATCCATGTTGTTGCAAATGGTAGGATTTGTTTTCTTCTTATGGCTGAATAATATTCCACTGTGTATATGTACCACCTCTTCTTTACCCATTCATCTACTGATGGACACTTAGGTTGCTTCTATTTCTTGGCTATTGTAAATAGTGCTGCGATAAACATAGGGATGCATCTGTCTTTTTGAAACTGGGCTGCAGCATTCTTAGGGTAAATTCCTAGGAGTGGGATTCCTGGGTCAAATGGTATTTCTATTTTGAGTTTTTTGAGGAACCTCCATACTGCTTTCCACAATGGTTGAACTAATTTGCATTCCCACCAGCAGTGTAGGAGGGTTCCCTTTTCTCCACATCCTCGCCAACATTTGTTGTTGTTTGTGTTTTGGATGTTGGCCATCATCACTGGTGTGAGGTGATATCTCATTGTGGTTTTAATCTGCATTTCTCTGATGATTAGCGATGTGGAGCATCTTTTCATGTGCCTGTTGGCCATCTGAATTTCTTCTTTGGAGAAGTGTCTATTCATGTCCTCTGCCCATTTCTTAATTGTATTATTTGCTTTTTGTTTGTTGAGGTCCGTGAGTTCTTTATATATTTTGGATGTCAACCCCTTATCGGATATGTCATTTATGAATATATTCTCCCATACTGTAGGATGTCTTTTTGTTCTACTGATGGTGTCCTTTGCTGTACAGAAGGTTTTCAGCTTGATATAGTCCCACTTGTTCATTTTTGCTTTTGTTTCCCTTGCCCAGGGATATATGTTCATGAAGAAGTCGCTCATGTTTATGTCTAAGAGATTTTTGCCTATGTTTTTTTCTAAGAGTTTTATGGTTTCATGACTTACATTCAGGTCTTTGACCCATTTTGAGTTTACTTTTGTATATGGGGTTAGACAGTAGTCCAGTTTCATTCTCTTACATGTAGCTGTCCAGTTTTCCAACACCAGCTGCTGAAGAGGCTGTCATCTCCCCATTGTATATCCAAGGCTCCTTTATCATATATTAATTGACTGTATATGTTTGGGTTAATATTTGGATTTTCTATTCTGTTCCACTGGTCTATGGGTCTGTTTTGTGCCAATACCAAATTGTCTTGATTACTGTGGCTTTGTAGTAGAGCTTGAAGTCAGGGAGCATAATTCCCCCTGTTTGATTCCTCCTTCTCAGGATTGCTTTGGCTATTCGGGGTCTTTTGTGGTTCCATATGAATTTTTAAATTATTTGTTCCTGTTCACTGAAGAAAGCTGTTGGTATTTTGATAGGGATTGTGTTGAATCTGTAGATTGCTTTAGGTAGTATAGCCATTTTGACAATATTAATTCTTCCTAGCCAAGAGCATGGGATGAATTTCCATTTGTTAGTGTCCTGTTTAATTTCTTTTAGAAGTGTCTTGTAGTTTTCAGAGTTCAGGTCTTTCACTTCCTTTGTTAGGCTTATTCCTAGGTATTTTATTCTTTTTGATGCAATTGTGAATGGAATTGTTTTTCTGATTTCTCTTTCTGTTAGCTCATCATTAGTGTATAAGAAAGCAACAGATTTCTGTGTATTAATTTTGTATGCTGCAACTTTGCTGAATTCAGATATTAGTTCTAGTAGTTTTGGAGTGGAGTCTTTAGGGTTTTTATGTACAATATATTGTCATCTGCAAATAGTGACAATTTGACTTCTTCTTTACCAATCTGGATGCCTTGTATTTCTTTGTTTTGTCTGATTGCTGTGGCTAGGACCTCCAGTACTATGTTGAATAACAGTGGAGAGAGTGGGCATCCCTGTCTTGTTCCTGATCTTAGATGAAAAGTTTTCAGCTTCTCCCTGTTAAGTATGATGTTAGCTGTGGGTTTGTCATATATAGTCTTTATGATGTTGAGGTACTTGCCCTCTATACCTATTTTGTTGAGAGTTTTAATCATGAATGGATGCTGAATTTTGTCAAATGCTTTTTCAGCATCTGTGGAGATGTTCATGTGGTTTTTGTACTTCTTTTTGTTGATGTGGTGGATGATGTTGATGGATTTTCTAATGTTGTACCATCCTTGCATCCCTGGAATGAATCCCACTTGATCATGGTGTATGATCCTCTTGATGTATTTTTGAATTCGGTTTGCTAATATTTTGTTGAGTATTTTTGCGTCTACGTTCACCAGGGATACTGGTCTATAATTTTCTTTTTTGGTGAGGTCTTTGCCCGGTTTTGGTATTAGAGTGATGCTGGCTTCATAGAAAGAGTTTGGAAGTATTCTCTCCTCTTCTATTTTTTGGAAAATTTTAAGGAGAATTGGTGTTATTTCTTCTCTATATGTCTGGTAGAATTCAGAGGTGAATCCATCAGGTCCAGGGGTTTTGTTCTTGGGTAGTTTTTTGATTACCGATTCAATTTCGTTGCTGGTGATTGGTCTGTTTAGTTTTTCTGTTTCTTGCTTGGTCAGTCTTGGAAGGTTGTATTTTTCTAAGAAGTTGTCCATTTCTTCTAGATTTTCCAGCTTGTTAGCATATAGATTCTCATAGTATTCTCTTATAATTCTTTGTATGTCTGTGGGGTCCGTCGTGATTTTTCCTTTCTCATTTCTGATTCTGTTTATGTGTGTAGATTTTCTTTTTCTCTTAATGAGTCTGGCTAGGGGTTTATCTATTTTGTGTATTTTTTCAAAGAACCAGCTCTTGGTTTCATTGATTTTTTTCTATTGTTTTATTCTTCTCAATTTTATTTATTTCTTCTCTGATCTTTATTATGTCCCTCCTTCTGATGATTTTGGGCCTCATTTTTTCTTCTTTCTCCAATTTCAATAATTGTGACTTTAGACTATTCATTTGGGAATGTTCTTCCTTCTTTAAATAGGCCTGGATTGCAATATGCATTCCTCTTAGAACTGCCTTTGCTGTGTCCCACAGAAGTTGGGGCTTTGTGTTGTTGTTGTCATTAGTCTCCATATATTGCTTGATCTCTGTTTCAATTTGGTCGTTGATCCATTAATTATTTATGAGCATGTGGTTAAGCCTCCATGTATTTGTGAGCCTTTTTGTTTTCTTTGCACAATTTATTTCTAGTTTTATACGTTTGTGATCTGAGAAGTTGGTTGGTAGAATTTCAATATTTTTTAATTTACTGAGGTTTTTTTGTGGCCTAGAATGTGGTCTATTCTGGAAAATGTTCCATGTGCACTTGAGAAGAATGTGTCTCGTGTTTCTTTTGGGTGTAGAGTTCTGTAGATGTCTGTTAGGTCCATCTGTTCTAGTGTGTTGTTCAGTGCCTCTGTGTTTTTACTTATTTTCTCTCTGGTTGATCTGTCCTTTGGAGTCGTGGTGTGTTGAAGTCTCATAAGATGACTGTATTGCATTCTATTTCCTCCTTTAATTCTGTTAGTATTTGTTTCACATATGCTGGCGTGCCTATGTTGGGTGCATATATATTTTAAATGGTTATATCGTCTTGCTGGACTGACCCCTTTATCATTATGTAATGTCCTTCTTTATCTCTTGCTACTTTCTTCGTTTTGAAGTCAATTTTGTCTGATACAAGTACTGCACCACCTGCTTTTTCCTCCTTGTTGTTTGCATGAAATATCTTTTTCTATCCCTTCACCTTTAGTCTGTGTATATCTTTAGGTTTGAGGTGAGTCTCCTGTAAGCAGCACATGGATGGGTCTTGCTTTTTTATCCATTCAGTAACTCTGTGTCTTTTGATTGGTGCATTCAGTCCATTTACATTTAGGGTGATTATTGATAGAAATGTACTTATTGCCATTGCTGACTTTAGATCCGTGGTTACCAAAGGTTCAAGGGTAGTTTCTCTATTATCTAACAACCTAACTTAACTTTCTTATTAAGTTATTGTAAACACTGTCTGATGATTCTTTATTTCTCTCCCTTCTTATTCTTCGTCCTCCATTCTTTATATACTAGGTGTTTTATTCTTTGCCTTTGTCTGAAAATTGTTTAATCCCTCCCTGAAATTTAAATGATAGTCATGCTGGATGCAATATATTCTTGGTTCGAGGCTCTTCTGTTTCATTACATTAAATATATCATGCCATTCTCTTCTGGCCTGTAAGGTTTCTGTTGAGAAGTCTGATGATAGTCTGATGAATTTACCTTTGTAGGTGATATTTTTTCTCTCTCTAGCTGCCTTTAATACTTTGTCCTTATCTTTGATCTTTGCCATTTTAATTATTTTGTGTCTTGGTGTTGTCTTCCTTGGGTCCCTTGTGTTGGGAGATCTGTAGGCTTCCATTTTTTGAGAGACTATTTCCTTCCCCTGCTTGGGGAAGTTTTCAGGAATTATTTGTTCAAAGACACTTTCTATCCATTTTTCTCTCTCTTCTTCCTGTGGTATTCCTATAATGTGAATATTGTTCCGTTTGGATTGGTCACACAGTTGTCTTAAAATTCTTTCATTCCTAGAGATCCTTTTATCTCTCTCTGCCTCAGCTTTTCTGTATTCCTGTTCTCTGTTTTCTATTCCATTAACAGTCTCTTGAATCTTGTCCAGTCTGCTGCTAATCCCGTCGATCGCTTGTCTCATCTCTGCATTGTCTTTCCTCACTTCCCTCACTTCCTCCCTCAGCTCTTGCATATTTCTCTGTAGATCCATCAGTATGGTTATGACTTTTATTCTGAATTCTTTTTCAGGAAGATTGTGAATGTCCATCCCTTCGGGCTCTCTCTCTGGGGTTGTCTGGGTAAGCTTTGTTTGTACCATATTCCTCTGTCTTTTCATGGTGATAGAAATGGTCAGAAAAAGAAAAAAAGAAAAAAGGGAAAAAAGAGAAAAAAAACAAAAAACAAAAAAAGCCTGCTGGGTGTAGTTTCTGTGAGGATGATGTAGGAGGCACTGCTGCTCCACTATTCTGCAATCACGGCTGCTCCACCGGGCCACGCCGCTCTGCCGGGCCCTTTGTGACTCTGGCCGGGGAGGGAACGAATGGGAGGCTGCTGATTTCTGTGGGAAGTCTCAGTGTGACTGCTTTCCCCGCCGCAGTCCAAGGGGTCAGAAATTCCCCAGGACTCCCAGCCTGCTTGGCTGAGTGCGCTGGGACTCCATCGGGCCCTTGTCTCTTGAAGACCCCTAAAAAAACATGCGCTTTTCTTTTGTCCCAGGGAGCCGGCTGAGTGGACCTGCCATCTTGGTTCCTGCACCTCTGTCTCTCCAATCTCTAATACAGCACACGTTGTGTGTCAGTACTCCCAGCGCAGATCACCAGGGCTGGTTATTTGGTGGGCCTGTGCTTCCACTCCCTCCCCGCTCTGAATCCTCTCCTCCTGCCAGTGCACTGGGGTGGGGGATTGCTTGGTCCCACTGGGTCATGGCTCCATATCTTACCAGCTTCATGAGGTGCCAAGTCCTCTCAGGTGTAGCTGCAGGCTGTGTGTTGTCCTGTATCTTCTGGTCTCTCTATTAGGAATAGTTGTATTTGTTGTATTTTCATAAATATATATGGTTTTGGGAGGTGATTTCCGCTGCCCTGCTCATGCTGCCATCTTCCCGCCACATATTCCCCAATCATTATTTAATGTACTTATGAAACCTGTTTCAGGAATTATAATTTCACAAATCAGTGTTAAATACAGATGTACAGTAGGACTAATAGAGTTCCACCAGAATTTAGAAAAATAGCCTCTTGTAGTATAAGGAAAGAAGCTGTGGTAGGAATAGCTTTCACAAAGCTGAAGACTAAACCAAAAAGCTAACTAAACTCCTTGGGTTTTTATGAACGTAAGTTGCCAAGTCTCTTGTTTAGATACTTAGGAGTGGAGTTGCTGGGTCACATTATAGCTCTATGTTTGACACTGTGAGGAACTGATAAACTGTTTTCCCTAGCAGCTGCACAGCAATATTTAAGGGTTGCGTTTTTTCCATATTCTAGTCAATACTTGTTATTGTCTTATTTTTTTTATTATAGCCATCATGTTGCATGTTATGTGATATGGTACTCTCATGCTTTTCATCTAGCAGTTTTTCAGCCAAAATTATCTAAGTGGTTTGATATCTCCAAGACTAATTTAGATTGCATGGATTTAGATTTTTATGTAAAAATGCTTCAAAGATAGCAATTTACTAAAAATGGAGTTTTCTTAAAAGTACATTCAGTACTAGATGTTTGGTTTCTTTCTTCTCTGGGTATTTTTTTTATATCCCTTAAATTAGAATTATGTGATTACTTATAAATCTGTATAAATCATCAGAACAGGAACTCTGTTAAAATTTTAGTATCTTGGAATCTAATATCTGTCTATCTAGGCTAGCTATCTCTAGGGTGCACACAAAGTAAGAGATTTTTATTACCAATTAAAAGGACTATTTTTTAAACATGCAGAATCAACTAGTATCTTCAGTTTTACCACTTGTCCATAGGTCCAAAATTAACACAGAAATTTAAGCCCAGAATTTAAAGGACCGTTCTTTCAGTGTGCACAAAATATTTTCTTGAGGGACTTGAGCTTTTAGTAGCACTCAAAAGACACATGATGACTAAGTGATATCCAGATTTTATATCATCTATCACCCAATTGTCAACATATCCCTAATGTCTACCATCCAACAGATTTCATTAGTAGATAGATTCCCTAACATTCCTGCATCTAGTGGAAAATATATTACCAATCACAAAGAAAGCCTGCTTTGTCTGATATTAGTATAGTCACTCCATCTCTTTTATGGTTGCTGTTTATATGGCATATCCCTTTCCATCTTTTTAGTTTAATTCTACTCTTATCTTTGAACTTAAAGTGTGTCTCATATAGACAGCCTATGCTTAAGTCTTTTTAGTTGTGATTTTAAAATCCAGCCTGACAATCTCTGCTTTTTTATTAGATTTTAGCCCATTCATATTTAATGTTATTACTGGTATAATGATATTTATATCTCCTATTTTACATTTGGTTTTTATTTCCCAAGTGTTTGTTCCTCTATTTCTGTTTTACCGGTCTATTCTTTGTTAAATGACTATTTATTTTATAGTAATTTTTAATTAAGTGATTTTTTTCACTATATTTTCTGAGGTATTTTCTTAGTGGCTCTAGGGTTTCCAATATTTATCTTAATTGATGAGAATCTATTTCACATTTGCAGTAACTGAATTCCTGTGAGCAATATAAATGTTAAGTCTACATAGCTCTATTACCTCTTCCCCCTTTTTTGTGCATTTGTTTTATATATTTTATGTCTGTGTATATTATAAACCCAACAATACAGTGTTATATTTATTACTGTATATATTTTTATGTCTTGTAATGAAGAAGAGAGAATAAATAAGGGCAAGTATATATTTACAAAATCTGTTATATAATGTTCTTATTTACTATTTTTGGTTCTCTTCATTTCTTCATGTGAATTCAATTTACCACCTGGTGTGTGATTCCTTACTCAAATATAACATTACTTCCACCCACTTTGTTTGTGCTTTTATTGTCCAATATATTTGATTTCAATGTGACAGGTTTAACTATACAAGGGTCTTAATATTGTTTTATACTATTTTAAAAATAATTTAAGATAGGAAAGAAGAAGAAATAGGGAACTATACTTTTTAGTTACCTATATTACCTCTATTAGAGTTCTTTGTTTTATCATGTGAATTCATATTACTGTGTAGTGTCACTTTGGCCTTTAGAATTTTATATAGTATTTCTTTAAGGTGAGTCTTATAGCAGTGAGCTCTGTCAGCTGTTGTTTATCTAGGAAGATCTTTATTTTACCTACATTTTTTGAAAGATAGTTTTGCTGGATGTAAGATTCTTGGTTGACAGGTCTTGTTTTGTTTTTTTGCCCTTCCAACATTTCAAATACATCATTCCAGTACCTCTGGCTTTCATTGTTTTTGATGAGAAGTCAGTTATTGATCTTATTAAGGTGGCCTTGTACATGATGAGTCTATGTTCTCTTGCCACTTATAAGAATTTCTCTTGGCTTGCAACATTTACTGTAGTGGGTATGTGTTGGATATGGATCTCTTTGTGTCTGTCCTAGTTGGAATCATTGGGTTACTTGGATGTGTAGATTAATGTTTGCAATTGAATCTGGGAAGTTTCCAACCCTAATTGATTTGAACTTTTTTCTATCCCTTTCTTTTTCTCTTCGTTAGGTTGGTGCACCTAATGGTAGCCCAAATTTCTCTTGAAGCTCTGTACATTCTTCTTCATTTTTATTTCTCTTTTCATCAGATTATATAATCACTAATTGTTCTATGTTTAAATTCATTGATTCTTTCTTCTGGTGGTTCAAATCTAACATTGAGTCCCTCTGGTGAATGTTTCACTTTGGTTTTTGTACTTTTCAACTCTACAAACCCCTTTAGTTTTAAAAATTACATATATTTTTTTACTTCCTTATTTGATGAGACATTGTTTCTTAACTTTCTTTATTCCTTGAGCATGGTTCCTTTACTTTTTCAGACATTTATAGTAGCTTCTTTAATGTCTTTGTCATGGTATCCGCAACATCTGGGGCCTCTCAGAGGAGAAGTCTGTTGCCTGATTTTTTTCTGTAAATGAGTCACACATTGATTTTGTTTGAATGTCTCATAATTTATACTTTATTAATGTACATTTTAAATATGTATTGTAACAAATACGAGCACTCATCTCTGTCCCCACTCCTGGGGCTTATTTTTGTTTGCTTATTTCCTTCTTTGTTTAATGAGTTGGCTCCACTATTTTAGTGAAACCTATTTCCACTACAGTGTGCAATCTCTCATTTTACTACTTACGCGAACAGCTTTGGGCATGCACACGTCACTGGCCTCTTCCCTACCAGGGTTGATAATGTTTTTAATCAGGCTGTTCTAGACTATATCTCTTTTTTCCTCATCTCCCTGTCAAGCTTTTAGCTAGTCTGCTTATATTGGAGCCAGTCTTTAATCCTGGTCCAATTCCAGACTTTTCTTAGCTGTCTGTCTCCTTTGTTCTTTCTATGAAACTTCTGGCTTGTCTGTAGTTTCCCTTGTTACTATGATGGAGCTATCAGTTTCCTTCTTATAGCCTAGACCAAAATGTCCATTGTTTTAACAGTGTTGCTATTCTTGAACTTTCCTGTCCTCTGTTCCAAATAAAATTAGTCCCCTTAGGGAAAGCTAAAAAGTTCTGTATTCTTATAACCTGCCTCTTCCATTAGTCAGAATTTCTGTGTTACTGCTTGGGAGCTGGGGATAGGACAGCAACCTGCTTTTTTCAGATAGATCCTCATGATCTATGAATGTGGTCCTGAATGGAGTCAGCGACTGATGATCTTCTTGACTTACCTTTCCTAGTATATAACTTCCTCCCTGTGAGCAAGGTGGGATAAGGGTAAGTCCAGTAATCTTGGCCTGACACACCTGAGGTAGAGCTTCAGTCCTTCAGTTGGGGATTGGTAGAGGAAGGGAGCCCCAAACACTCACATACCCTTCCCTGGAATAGAACTTCTGCAACGTAGAACTAGAAGTGGAAAAAAGAGACACCAGTGGCCTTCCCTTCTGGGATAGATACTATAGGCCTTGACTGAGAACTGGGGGAGGCAGAAGGATAGAGCCCATGTGTTTGGCTGTACCCACCCAGAGTTGAACTTCAGTCTTGCAGAGTTGGAATAGGAGAAGCAAGGGAGTAGGTTGTAGTTGAAATGACTCTGAACTCATTTTATTATGGAGATTTAGTAAAGTTTCTTGAATGGACGTTTCTCCATTTGCTATATATGCCCTTTGGACAATTTCCAGGGACTTCAAATGGATGTTTTCTTTAATTAAATTTCATCAGTTATGTTTATTTTTCTGGAGAGGGAGTCTGTAGAGCTTCTCACATTACTATTCTAGAAGTGCCTCTCAAATAGACTGATAGTTCTGTGTTAACACTCTCACTCAAATATTGATTCATTTATTCCTTTTTTCCATTCATTTATTCATTCATAGATTTTCTTCCCATGAGGAGCCTTATATGTAACTCTTTCAAAATCATCTTTTAATCACTTCAACAAATGCAATTTGATGAAACATACCAATATGTACTCTTTCTGTTTAGTTTAATATACATGTTCCTTCTGTGAGCTTATTATTCAATATATTCAAGCTTAAAGTGTGTGTAATGTAAATTGATGCATAATAATTTTTATGAAATATTATATTAAAGAAAATAGATTTTCTGACATCTTCCCCTCTATGTATAGGAAGACAACTGTCTGGTAATTCTATCAATAGCCCCAGTCAAACCTTTTAATGCCAAAAGCATCTTGTGCCCATTTGTTCACAAGTCAACAGACCATGACCAGTACTCATATTCTATTTATTAAAACAATTTTCGAGGTATCTTTAAAACTTCATAAAATATGTTTTCAGTTTTTTAGAGCAGTTTTACAGATACTTAATTTTTTAAAAATATGTTGTAAATCTTGAAGTTAGGCACCTAGATCTTAAGAAGTCCTTGTTTTTGTATCTCTCCTTACTATATTTGAGTTATCTATTTTGTTGTTGTGTAACATGTATATGTAATAGGTTATTTTGATCCATAAACTTAAACAACAAATGTTTTCAAAATTACATTTAAGTTGCCTTGTAATAGTGGAAAGATAACTTTATGCATTTAATTTATAAACATCTGTGTTTTAAAAGATTTAATTCTCATAAAAATCTATCAAGCATTTCTGTTGACCAATAAAGTGTTGCTGTATCAAATTATATGTGTAAAAGTAGAATATTTATTTTCTACTTTCATTAGGAAATTACACCTTTGGACTCCTCAGGAATTTTAAAATGTCTGTTTCTTTTAAAGTACATAGGAACACAGAAGACCAGCAGTACCAGCCATTGAACAAACGTGTACAATTTTGTTTTGATATGCGCCAAACCAGATATAACAATCGAAGGAGTAGGTACACTTGATGGACACATTACAGGAACTTTCTAGGAAGGGCAGTAAGTCAAGCCTCACATTGGTGGTTAGAATAGATGATCACAATGTTTTGTTTTACTCAAATTCTTTGATGTTTTCCTTGTTATGTTTTGTTTTCTCTTAGACATTGTTGGAGTTTTTATTACTTAGTGCAATTACTTTGTTTATTCGTATGTCATACTAATTCTCCTTAAAAATATCCTTCATATTTACAGTTGCTAAGTATACCTCAATTGTTATTAGATATTAGAGGACCCTTGGTTGGGAGTTTTGTAGAGAATATTATTCATCAAATGCAGTTTGGACTAAGTTAATAGTTAACAACACTATTAACTTCCCTTGATATGTCTTTCTCTTTTACATTCTCATACCTTTGCTTAGTTTCTTTTAGTACCAAAATAACCTTGATCAACTTTCCAACTGATGAACAAGGATTTGCCAAATGCTAAGAGCAACTCAAGTATCATCCCCCATGTTCCCTATGTGTCTCAAGGAGATTTAGCTCTTTCTGCACTCTTATTAAACATCTTCATTGAAACATATTCCACTTTGATATGTGAGTTTCTTAAAGGTATGAAAAGAGTAAATGCTCCTTTGAATATACAATGATGAGTACACTGCCTGACAAACACTCGTTACCCAATTCATCTGTGTTGGTAAATGTGAATTAAATGAGATAAGAAACAGAAATAGGTTCTCTTCAACTCTGACATTTTATTTGTCTATGATATGTTAATATCTGTCACTGCAGGAAATTCTTCCTAGAAACCAACTAATGCTTATGAGGCATGTCTCTCTCCAGCACTAGACTACAACGACTAATTCCTGTGTAGTTTATATCAGAGGTTCCACAATAACCTCAGCATTTGTTGCTATCAGACCAGTTCAGTTATTTTTTTTATTAAGGTATTATTGATATACACTCTTATGAAGGTTTCACATGAAAAAACAATGTGGTTACTACATTTACCCATTTATCAAGTCCCCACTGATACCCCAATGCAGTCACTGTCCATCAGTGTAGTAAGATGACACAGATTCACTGTTTGCCTTCTCTGTGCTACACTGTTTTCTCCATGATTCCCCACACCATAATATCCCACAATCCCCTTCTCCCACCCTCCACACCCATCCTCCCACACCCCTCCCCTTTGGTAACCACTAGTTCCTTCTTGGAGTCTCTGAGTCTGCTACTATTTTGTCCCTTCAGTTTTGCTTCATTGTTATACTCCACAAATGAGGGAAATCATTTGATACCTGTCTTTCTCTGCCTGGCTTATCTCACTGAGCATAATATCCTCCAGCTCCATCCATGTTGTTGCAAATGGCAGGATTTGTTTCCTTCTTCTGGCTGAATAGTATTCCATTGTGTATATGTACCACCTCTTCTTTATTCATTCATCTACTGATGGACACTTAGGTTGCTTCCATATCTTGGCTATTGTAAATAGTGCTGTGATAAACATAGGGGTGCATATGTCTTTTTGAATCTGAGAAGTTGTA
Source organism: Phataginus tricuspis (assembly GCA_029783875.1). NCBI lineage: Eukaryota > Metazoa > Chordata > Mammalia > Pholidota > Manidae > Phataginus > Phataginus tricuspis. The sequence continues at coordinate 5,169,582 of JAQQAC010007890.1, read as the reverse complement.
TTCTTTCCAAGGAGTGGGATTCCTGGGTCAAATGGTAATTGTATTTTTAGTTTTTTGAGGAACCTCCATATTGCTTTCCACAATGGTTGAACTAGCTTACATTCCCACCAGCAGTGTAGGAGGGTTCCCCTTTCTCCTCATCCTCAACAGCATGTGATGTTCTTAGTCTTTTGGATGCTGGCCATCCTTACTGGTGTGAGGTGATATCTGATTGTGGTTTTAATTTGCATTTCCCTGATGATTAGTGATGTGGAGCATCTTTTCATGTGTCTGTTGGCCATCTGAATTTCTTCTTTGGAGAACTGTCTCTTCATATCCTCTGCCCATTTTTTAACGGTTTATTTGATTTTTGGGTGTAGAGGTGTGTAAGTTCTTTATATATTTTGGATGTTAACCCCTTGTCTGATATGTCATTTACAAATATATTCTCCCATACTTAGGATGCCTTTTTGTTCTGGTGATGGTGTCCTTTGCTGTACAGAAACTTTTTAGTTTGATGTAGTCCCATGAGTTCATTTTTGCTTTTGAAGTCGTTCATGCTTATATTCAGGAGATTTTTGCCTATGTTGTCTTCTAAGACTTTTATGGTTTCATGACTTACATTCAGGTCCTTGATCCAGTCCGAGTTTACTTTTGTGTATGGGGTTAAACAATAATCCAGTTTCATTCTTATATATGTAACTGTTCAGTTTTGCCAACACCGGCTGTTGAAGAGGCTGTCATTTCCCCATTGTATGTCCATGGCTTCTTTATCATATATTAATTGACCATATATGGTTCGGTTTATATCAGGGCTCTCTATTCTGTTCCATTGGTGTATGGGTCTGTTCTTGTGCCTGTACCAAATTGTCTTGAGTACTGTGGCTTTGTAGTAGAGCTTGAAGTTGGGGAGCATAATCCCCCAGCTTTATTCTTCCTTCTCAGGATTGCTTTGGCTATTTGGAGTCTTTTGTGGTTCCATATGAATTTTAGAATGATTTTCTCTAGTTCGTTGAAAAATGCTGTTGGTATTTTGATAGGAATTGCATTGAATCTGTAGATTGCTTTAGGCAGGATGACCATTTTGACAATATTAATTCTTCCTATCCATGAGCATGGGATGGTGTTTCCATTTATTGGTATCTTCTTTAATTTCTCTCATGAGTGTCTTGTAGTTCTCAGAGTATAGGCCTTTCACTTCCTTGGTTAGGTTTACTCCTAGGTATTTATTCTTTTTGATGGAACTTTGAATGGGTTTGTTTTCCTGATTTCTCTCTCTGCTAGGTCATTGTTAGTGTATAGGAATACCATAGATTTCTACGCATTCATTTTGTATCCCGCAACTTTGCTGAATTCACGTATTAGATCTAATAGTTTTGGAGTAGATTCTTTAGGGCTTTTTATGTACAATATCATGTCATCTGCAAACAGGGACAGTTTAACTTCTTCCCTGCTATCTTGATGCCTTTTATTTCTTTGTGTTGTCTGATTGCTGTGGCTAGGACCTCCAGAACTATGTTGAATAGAAGTGGGGAGAATGTGCATCATTGTCTTGTTCCCGATCTTAAAGGAAAGCTTTCAGCTTCTCGCTGTTAAGTATAATGTTGGCTGTGGGCTTGTCATATATGGCCTTTATTATGCTGAGGTACTTGCCCTCTATGCCCATTTTGTTGAGAGTTTTTATCATGAATGGGTGTTGAATTTGTCAAATCCTTTTTCAGCATTTATGGAGATGATCATGTGGTTTTTGTCCTTTTTGTTGATGTGGTGGATGATGTTGATGGATTTTCGAATGTTGAAACATCCTTGCATCCCTGGAATAAATCCTACTTGATCATGATGAATGATCCCTTTGATTACTTTTGAATTCAGTTTGCTAATATTTTGTTGAGTATTTTTGCATCTATGTTCATCATGGATATTGGTCTGTAGTTTTCTTTTTTTGTGTTATCTTTGCCTGGTTTTGATATTAGAGTGATTCTGGCCTCATAGAATGAGTTTGGAAGTATTCCCTCTTCTTCTACTCCTTGGAAAACTTTAAGGAGGATGGATATTAGGTCTTCACTAAATGTTTGATAAAATTCAGCAGTGAAACCATCTGGTCTAGGCGTTTTGTTATTAGGTAGGTTTTTGATTACCAATTCAATTTCTTTGCTGGTAATTGGTCTGTTCAGATTTTCTGTTTCTTTCTGGGTCAGCCTTAGAAGGTTGTATTTTTCTAGAAAGTTTTCCATTTCTTCTAGGTTATCCAGTTTGTTAGCATATAAGTTTTCAGTGTATTCTCTCATAGTTCTTTGTATTTCTGTGCTGTCCATAGTGATTTTTCCTTTCTCATTTCTGATTCTATTTATGTGAATAGACTCTCTTTTTTTCTTGATATGTCTGGCTAGGGGTTTATCTATTTTGTTTATTTTCTCGAAGAACCAGCTCTTGCTTTCGTTGATCCTTTCTATTGTTTTACTCTTCTCAATTTTATTTATTTCTGCTCTAATTTTTATTATGTCCCTCCTTCTACTGACTTTGGGTCTCATTTGTTCTTCTTTTTCTAGTTTCATTAATTGTGAGTTTAGACTGCTCATATGGGAATGTTCTTCATTCCTGAGGTAGGCCTGTATTGCAATATACTTTCCTCTTAGCATGGCCTTCGCTGCGTCCCACAGATTTTGCGGTGTTGAATTATTGTTGTCATTTGTCTCCATATATTGCTTGATCTCTGTTTTTATTTGGTCATTGATCCATTGATTATTTAGGAGAATGTTATTAAGCCTTCATGTGTTTGTGGGATTTTTTCATTTTCTTTGCATAATTCATTTCTAGTTTCATTCCTTTTTGATCTGAGAAGCTGGTTTGTACAATTTCAATCTTTTTGAATTTACCGAGGCTCTTTTTGTCGCCTAGTATATGATCTATTCTTGAAAATGTTCCATGTGCACTTGAGAAGAATGTGTATTCTGCTAGTTTTGGGTGTAGAGTTCTGTAGATGTCTGTTAGGTCCATCTGTTCTAATGTGTTGTTCAGTGCCTCTGTCTCCTTACTTATTTTCTGTCTGGTTAATTTGTCCCTCTTTAATTCTGTAAGAATTTGTTTCACATATGTAGGAGCTCCTGTGTTGGGTGCATACATATTTATAATGGTTATATCTTCTTGTTGGATTGACCCTTTTATCCTTATGTAATGTCCTTCTTTGTCTCTTGTGACTTTCTTTGTTTTGAAGTCTATATTGTCTGATATAAGTACTGCAACTCCTGCTTTTTTCTCCCTATTAGTTGCATGAAATGTCTTTTTCCATCCCTTCACTTTCAGTCTGTGTATGTCTTTGGGTTTAAAGTGAGTTTCTTGAAGGCAGCATATAGATGGGTCTTGTTTTTTAATCCATTCTGTGGCTCTATGTCTTTTGACTGATGCATTCAGTCCATTTACATTTAGGGTGATTATAGATAGGTGTGTACTTATTGGCATTGCAGGCTTCAGATTCGTGGTTACCAAAGGTTCAAGGTTAACTTACCTACTATCTAAACTTAATATGCTATTACAAACACAATCTAAAGGTTGTTCCCCCCCCCCTCCTTTTTCTTCCTCCTCCATTCTTTATATATTAGATATCATATTCTTTACTGTTTATATATCCCATGATTGGCTTTGGGGATAGTTAATTTAATTATGCATTTTCTTAGTAATTAGCTGTTCTATTTTCTTTACTGTGGTTTTATTACCTCTGGTGACAGCAATTAAACCATAGGAACACTTCCATCTATAGCAGTCCCTCCAAAATACACTGTAGAGATGGTTTGTGGGAGGTAAATTCTCTCAGCTTTTGCTTATCTGGGAATTGTTTAATCCCTCCTTTAAATTTAAATTATAATCTTGCTGATAAAGTAATCTTGGTTCAAGGCCCTTCTGCTTCATTGCATTAAATACATCATGCCACTCCCTTCTGGCTTGTAAGGTTTCTGCTGAGAAGTCTGATGATAGCCTGGTGGGTTTTTATTTGTATGTGATCTTATTTCTCTCTCTGGCTGCTTTTAATAGTCTGTCCTTATCCTTGATCTTTGCCATTTTAATTACTATATGTCTTGATGTTGTCTTCCTTGGGTCCCTTGTGTTGGAAGATCTGTGCACCTCCATGGCCTGAGAGACTATCTCCTTCCTCAGATTGGGGAAGTTTTCAGCAATCACCTCCTCAAAGACACTTTCTATCCCTTTTTCTCTCTCTTCTTCTTCTGGTACCCCTATAATGCGAATATTGTTGCTTTTGGATTGGTCACACAGTTCTCTCAATATTCTTTCATTCTTAGAGATCCTTTTTCCTCTCAGTGCCTCAGCTTCTTTGTATTCCTCTTCTCTAGTTTCTATTTCACTTATCGTCTCCTCCACCGTATCCAATCGGCTTTTAATACTGTCCATTTTGCTCTTCAATGATTGGATCTCGAACTGCAATTCATTCCTGAGTTCTTGAATATCTTTCCATACCTCCATGAGCACATTAATGATTTTTATTTCTAACTCCCTTTCTGGGAGAGTCATAAGGTCCATATCATTTAAATCTTTCTCAGGAGTTGTATTCCTAATTTACTCTGGACCAGGTTCCTTTGGCGTTTCATATTTGTGTATGGCGCCCTCTAGTGCCCAGAAGCTCTACTCTCTGGAGCTGCTCAGCCCCTGAAGCAATGTCAGGGATTGTAGGGGAGCGGTATTGGTGCCTTGGGGGAGGAAAGAACTGTTTCCTGCCTTCCGGCTGTTATGCCTGTCTCCACTGCCTGACCAGTGGGCCGAGCACACAGGTATAAGCCTCTTGCTTTGCGTTTTTAGTTGCTGTAGACAGATCTTCCCTCTGGCCGGCCTAACACCCAGGTAGGGTTTCCCAGTTTGCAAGCCCAGTGGGGCTGGCCAGGAGAAAGGCACACTAGTCTGCCTGTCACAGAAGGGGTTCTTGGAGCTGTGTAGGCAGCCAGGGAACCGGAGCACCTGAAGATCGTGAAAGGTCCCAACCTGCTGGGCAGAGTGCACCCAGACAATTTTGTCTACCTGTCCTTTCTCCTGAGCAGTAAGCTCTGTGCAATCCTTGCCCCTTTAGCAGCCATTTTGCTATGGGTTTCTTTGTTAGGAAGTCTCTCAGACTGCCTGCCTTTCTTTTATCCCAGAGCAGCTGGATATGGATCCCTGCTTTCCACAAGCAGCTGGAATCTTAGACTCTCCAGGAATTCTGCCTGTCTTATCTTTCCAACCCCCAAATTATGAGAGTATCATGCAAGCACCATGAAATGTAGGTTTGTGCTCCCAGAGCAGATCTCCAGAGTTAGGCATTCAGCAGTCCCAGGCCTCCACTCCCTCCCTGCTCCATTCCTCTTCCTCCAGTTGATGAGCTCGGGTGGGGAAGGGCTTGGATCTGGCAGGACCACAGCTTTAGCACTTTACCCTGTTCCGTGAGGGCTGCTCTTGTCTCCAGGTGTATGCAGTTTGTTGCAGTCCTCTTTCCTGTTGCTCTTTCAAGAGTAGTTATGTTATATTTTCATATTATATGCAGTTTTAGGAGGAAGCCTCTGTCTCACCTCTCACACCACCATCTTTAATCCAGTCTTCAGTTCTGTTGTTTTTTAAATCATCCCCCTTGGGCCACACATTCACCACTGAACTACTTTAGGAAACTATCAACACTGTCACCCAACTTGATTTTTTTGTTTCTATTTACCAGGATAATATATTCTTTTCTTATTTTTCTTCAAGTTCTCTTCCCTTGGAGATTGAAGAACTAAAGACTATCTTCCCGCTTTTATTGTGAGTTAACTACAAGCAAATATCTCTCACTTTGCCCTATGCCTGGCTGTACTTTTTTCTATCTTTGCTTTATTTTCAAGTATGGATGAAGAGTGAAAGTTGGGATATTAAGATGAATTACAGGACATGTAAAAAGATAGAAGGGATTGTATAAAATAAGTTACACACTTAACACAATGTGTTTCTACCTCAAAACTAGACATGGCTACTTGTCAGTGTTTCATCCATGTTGCCTAGTTTTTTGTATGCGGTGTTGATCTTAAAGCTTATGTCTTTGGCTAAGTAAGTTGACTACTTCCTTGGTCACTGTTTCTCACCTGTCTGCTTTGCCTTCTCCTTTCTATTTTATGTATATCGACTTTCCTGTACCTATCCTTTCATATTTTTTCTCATCTTCACCACCTCCTATATTTTTCAAAATCTGATAGCTATTCTTCCATGATTATCCTTCCATGTGAATTTTGATTCATCTAAAAGCAAAATTTCCCAATTCCAGGTGGTCCTGTTTCTATGGCAGAACTGTTTTCTCAAAACTCTTTAAGAATATGAATTGTGGGTTTTCACTTTTTTGTGAGTTTTCCCCAATTTTTGTAATATTATATAATATGGTTGTTTCTTAGACATTTGCTCTGATTCCTGAGAAAAGGCCAACTTTTTTCATGTGAAATTTCCATTCATTGGTTCGTCTTCAAAATTTCAGGTTAATACCTTTTCTAAATTTTACTTTCAGCCAAAGAAGAAAGTTTTCACTTTCTGAGTCCAGTCTGTCAGTTTTCTGAAAGGTGTGAAAATGATGCTATGGGAAGGAAGCCACAAAGCAGGGAATCCGGGCAGGGCCCTTAGTTCCTGTGGCTCACTCTGTGCCAGTGTGACTTTAGTACTTCTGTCCCCATTTCCTTTGGCAGCATCTTCAGTATCATTTAGGGGACCGAGATTTCTTTCCCTCCAATTGTATGTGTCTCCAGCCACTACACATGCCTCTGAATTCTAAACACCTGTGACAGGCCAGCATTCTGATTGTTCTAGTAAGTAGGGAGGGAACCACCAGGGAGGCCTCAGCCTGGCTGTCAGATCTGTTTGCAGATGTGTAATAAGCTTCTCAAATTCCTGCTTTTACCTCCCAAGCCAGCTTACTCCAGTCTTCTGCAGTAAACATTACTCAAGTAGCATAAACCAGAAACCTTTGAATGCTCCTGGCTTTTCCTTTTTTTTAATGTCATATCTTGCATAGTCCAGAAAAAATCCTGTTGCCTTCAAAATATAACCAGAATGCAACCTCTTCCACCATCTCTACTTCTGCCAACCTGGTTCAAAACCCTTTTGCTCAGCATTTATCAAAATGATGCAGATAGATCCAGCACTTTATGAATTTTGAGAATGAATAAATGACACTTCTCTGTACCTTTCCTTCTCCAACTAAGTTTTTTGAAATTCCAGTGGTTGAGACTCTAAAATATAATTTGCATTTAGCATATCTCTTTCCTAAACAAAATCACTTGGAACTGTACTCAATTATTGTACGGAGCTGTCTCATTCAATCAGTAATGTCTGGCTTGGCTTTCTCTGCTCTATTTAGAGTATGTGGTATAAGAAGGATATTTGGTCCTCTTCTTTCTAGAAGATATTGAGTTGAGAAGAATCAGAGGAAGCTCCCCACAAACTCTTCTGCTTAACCAGATCCAAATCTGAACCAACCTGAGCTGTGAATGGTGCACGCATGAAAGAGCAGATAGATCTTAATGTTTTATGCCATTCATTCAAGATTTGCAAGTAATATAGTTTCTATTTCATAAATGCTTTTTAATCATACATGTCTTGGTTGGTTCTTTATTATTAATGAGTGAGTTAATTTACTTCAGTGTGTGTTTTTCGTAGGCATATGACTTTAGTTGAAAGATACAGGCCCTGAGTTTTCCAAGTCATACATAAGAGAGCTAATGCATTATTGACAAAGTATGGTATTATTAGAAACTTATTTCACATTCAATTCACTCTTTTATTAGAAGGAGCTTTTTTTTCAGAAATATGTGACCCAAATACATAATGCATTGTATTTTCACCATCCTTTATGAGCCAACTAAAATATACAATATCAAGTTGGATTTACAAAGTGATTATATTTGTTACAAACATTTAGGATTGTCTTTATTTAACCTTCTCAGTGCTCTGTAAGAAAGTTTTTCCCCCACTTAGAGTTTTGGTTAATGCATTAAAAAATATTTGAAAGTAGAATGTTACAGGGTAATATAGTATTCTTCTATAATAGGTTACTGCATGATTTAAAAAAAAATTTTAATGCTCTTCACGGGTATAAATTCTTTTTATTTTATTTCAGAAAGCTATAACTGTGTAGTTAATCTTCTGTTTATAGTTGGCTATAGTAAATATCTAATCTCCAACTCCTTACTCAACTATGGAGCATGTCATTTAATTTATAGCACACAATGCAAATAACTTCCTACAACTGCAGTGGGAAGATCAGCCATACCCTTAACTGACTAGTAAGATGCCTTTTTTGAACCAGGTTTTTTTGGCTTCCATTCACCAAAAGCCTTAAAAATAATATTATCTTTGAAATATCTAATTCTAAATTGTGATCAAATATAAGTGTCATGATTGTTTTATTTTAAAACTGGAGCATATGGCTAACAGGAATAATTCTTAATTACAGAATATAATCCTATAATTGTTATATATTTTTGTTTAGGAATTGCATAAATCTTTTCCTTTTCCTACCGAGATGACCACTGAGGCAGTCTGTACTAGAGCAAGGAACACGGAGTGACTGCCAGGAAGCCTGGGTTTAGACACAAACACAACCCGTTTTCTAACAATTGGCGTCCACTGAACTACGTCTGCCTCAAGTCTGACACGGGGGATGGCAGTACCCAAGACCAGTCCCCTTACCGCTTAGCTTAGACTGTGGGCAACCTTGTCAGGTTACTGACAGGAGTCACCAACGTGTGTCAAGGCATTGTTGGGAGAGGGGGGGTGTCCCATCAGAATCTGTAATTCTGAGTGTAGGCAAATATTTCACAAAATTCAGATGAATGAGAATTTGATCAAGGGACCATTGTCTGAACCGAAGAAAATTGGAAGTAGACTGAAGAGAGCTTTACTATGTTCTGTTTAGACTGATGTAACACAGAATGGGTCTTCAAGAATTCACAACCACATGGCTTACTGGTTCAAGCCTCCGTATAATTACATTTTTATATATTACTTAATTTTCAGAATTTCCCTACTCTACAGGGTCAGCAAACTTTTTCTGTTAAAGGCCAAATGTAAATATCTTTGGCTTTGTGGGCCTTAATGTCTCTGTCACAGCTACTCAAATCTATGTAAATGAATAGAGTGGGCTGTGGTGCAATGTAACGTCACTTATGGTTACTGAGAATTTGTCATGAAATGTTCTTTTAAAAATTTTTCTCTCATGATTAAAAAATATAATTGTTATTCTTTGCTCCCAGGCCACCCCAAAAGAGGTGGCAGGAAGGATATGCCCTGCAGGCTATAGGCGGCTGACCTCTGCTGCAGTACAACCTTTGATTAATCAGTCGAGTGGAAACTAAAGTGTCATTGCACTATTAATATCATCTACTGTATCTCTTACTTACTCTGTGTGTGTGTGTTTATGAGAGATAAGACATTTTTCATTGGTTTGTGAGAAATAAGATGATTATATGTCAAAAGATTTAGCAAAATATCTGGCATATAATAAGCATTAATAAGCTGCAGTTAAACATATATAGCATAAATATATGCCATTAGTTTTCTAATATATAATGCATTATATGAACTGCTGAAAAAACATATGTATAATATATTTTACATATATTTATCTACAATTATTTTAATTAAGTAACGGATCTTGAATATGCAGTCCAACTGGAGTCCCTTTTTATGATTACAGAAATGATTCCAAGAAGTTTGATGTGTACATTTTAAAACTAAATGTATGATGGGCATTCGATAAATGATAATTCTCAATATCCAATCATCAAAATATATGAACTTTTTATTATGATAAGTAAGATATCTATACTTTCTATAAAACAAAACAAACCAATTTCCTTGATAATACACTCATTATAATGAATATCCCTGTTTTTCACTCTTATATCATTAAAATTTCATAAAAATTGATACATTGTGACATATCCAAAGTTAAAAAGGATGAGAAGTCCTCAGGTGTATTTATAAAAAAATCATCGTTTTATAGCCAGTCTCCAGCTCCGTGTCAGCGACCACAGAGACCCTTGGAAGGTTCTGTCCCCCGTGCATGGTGATCTGGTGAAGTGCAGGCTCTGTGCCTCTGGCTCAGTTTTTGGAAAAATAAAATTGAAAGCAAGGTCTTCTCTCAACCCAGAAAACCTCTCCACAAGGGTAGAAGAGAACAAAACCAGTTTTATCATTGAATTAGCATTAAACTAAATGTGATGCGCATCACTGGCGATCCACCAGAGATTTCAAGGACAGGCATTTTACTCTTACATAGCCAAGGGGATACCACCCTTGTCCCTGTGTCTTCAAGATAAACAGTAACTGTTATTCAAATAAGAGGACTTGATAGCACCATTTGTCACCTACAGTTCATCCAAATTCATCTGGTAAATGGGGTGGCCATCTGTGTTTGCTAATTGGGTTTATCCACAGGTAAAATAAACTTCTCGTATCTCTATGACCAGAAGTAGTTTTGCAACTTGAAGTTAGCCTCCTGCCTTCCCTCAGCAACTGAGGGGAGTTCTCTGCCTTGATTGTGTTTTGGAGAGATGGCTCCACGTCCTTGGGAGAGACATTACTGGATCTTAAAGCCAGCAAGAGGCTTCTTTCACTGTTTAAATATTTACCTGAATTTTAAAGAGACAGAGAAGAAACTTACAAGTTTTCCCAAGTAAATACTCTAAACAAAGTGGGAGGTGGGCATCTCTTCCTTTACTTTCTATAGGAAGAATTAAGCCTCTTTTTATGTTACCTTTTCTTAAAAAATATTTGCCCTTATACACGCTTCCTGCACTCATACACAGAGCATCCCCTTAGTGATTTTGGCATATGCCCAGGGCATTGCGAGGTAGCCGTGCATGGGTTTCTGCTGTCCCTAGGACTGCCAACATCCAGCCTCTTCAGCCCTGAGGAATCTTACAGAATTCCTCATAAAATCTGTAGTGTGCTTCCTTACCTTACAAAAATATCCTTGAAGCAGAGAAATAGAGAGTAGTCAGCCTGGTTTGAATATGGCTATGGAATTTAGGAACAAAAACCCAGGTTAGTATCTTAATAAATTACTTTTCCACTATACCACTATCATTATTATTATGGCCTAAATATTTTTGGAAGTAACCAAACTGCCTAGATTATATGAATTATAAGACATGTGTGCGTGTAAATAGTCTTTCCTTCTATATACATTACTGAGGCCTTAATTTCCTTTATGAGTACAATGTTCTCTCTTTAATATTCCCGCATTGCATGTGACAATTCCTGAGTATTTTAGGGCACTGTATTAGCTCATTAGAGTCTGTACTGTAGCAGAATTATCACTCCCATTTCATCGCTGTCACTGAAAAAGTTTACAGAGGCTTCCGCCACATTGGAAATTTCTCCAAAATTTTCATTATTCTTCGTTGACCCCTCTTGACTCCAGGAAGCCTGTGAATCTCTACCGTCCTTGTTCTGAGGTCATCTTTGACAAGTTAAACTTACTGGGGGCAAATGTCGTTCAAGAACCATTTTTATCCATCTGACCTTTATTATTTTGTGCAGTATCAATATTCTTTAACTATCTCAGTAGCATGTGAAGCTTTGTTTATAATGGCTCATGAATTCAATATGTAAAAGAGCAGATACTTTCATGGGGGGTAAAACATGATCATATTCGGGCTGACGGTAACGGATGCACTGGGAGTTGGGTCATCTTGGTTTGAGTTGCACCCCTATGACCTGGAAAAAAAAAATCACAGCTTCTCTTGACTTAGTTGTGTGTGTGTGTGTGTGTGTGTGTGTGTGGGTGTGGGTGTGTGTGTGTGTATTTCCATATATATATGGAAATAATATTGTTACATATTACCTAACTCAGAGCATTGCATAGATAAAAATAGTAAGAAACTTCTGGTATTGGAAAACTATATTTTACAATGTAAGTCTTTTTTATTCTTTTTTTCATGACTGGTTTTAACTAGAACAGAAAGAGCTAGGTGAGCATTCATGATTATGGCTCATTTAATGCAGTTGGGCCCCCTATTTGATTTTTTTTCTTCTAAAATGGATTAAACCATTTCTTTTGCTCATTGCAAATTGTGAAAAAATGAATGGTTCATCTCTGTTAGCTTGTAATATTTGTAGCAAAATTGTAAGTGCGTCACTTTGTGGCCACCCATCCATGCCGTCTCTAGAAACATGGATGAATTGTAGTAAGAAAACATGATCTGGATGTTCATGCTGCAAAACTAGCTTGTGTGTTACCTAGAACTCCTGTTCAGGTATTATGATATATGACATTTCTTTAATTCCTTCTTTACAAGTTTTCTCGTATACCCACAATTTCAGGATGAGACCATTTTGAGTCTTGCAAAATAATTAAAAAGAATTGAAAGCTGTTTCAGCCAGTTGATTTTAGGTATTAGGAATTTGCATAGATTTTCAGTTACTCTAGAAAGGATTTTCTTATTTTTTCCCTTTCCTTTTTATTTGCAGACAGTTAGGAATTTAAAATGAATTTTCCTCTGCATGTTCCAATTATTTCTGTCAGCCCAAACTCTCTGGCTCAGAGATCATGTCAAAAACTTTATTATTTACTATGCTTGGATGACATTTACTTTTATGTGGTATAAGCCATTCCCAGCTACTTTTTTTCGGAATTTATTATATTGTATACCAGTTTATTTTCCAGAGAAAAGCATAGTTTACTTTACTCATATATTCATTCCTTTACTGAGAGGCTTGATTATTTTTAGGTCAGTATTTTATCACTACTACTGCAGCAGTTTAGCATAAATTGTGCATATTCTACGTCCATTTTTTAGATAAAATATCAAAGTAGGCTCTGATTGTGGAACTAGGACATAATGGTGGATAATCTTAGAGACGTGTGTTTTGGGGATGTTGTAGAGTTTGATCCACTAAATTATCTTACAGTTGCATCAGTATAATTCTGTTACCAAGCATTTTTTATCTTAGTGCTTTTATCATTTTAGTCATTATTCTCCCACAAATAACACATCGTTTTTAAAACATGTTTTGGAACATATGTCTGATGCCATTTATCTGGTAGGGGCAAAATTCTGTCTCCTAGATTATTTGGGAAGTTGTATAAAAAGGCCAAGAATTGAAATTTTTATATTCCTTGAGGAAAATACACCATAGCAGTGGAAAAGAGTATTTATAAGTCCATAATAATAGATGAAAAGAAGACTAGACATGTCTTTCCAAACAAGGAAACTGGCAAAAATATTTAAAAATAGCCTGGAGGGACTTCCCAAGATATAAAAATTTCCACATCATTATTTCAAAGAAATTTGACAGTTCATAAAACACAAAGTTAAAAAATGAGAGGGTGTTCTAAAAAAGAATTAGGAATTGATTGATTTGGTTTCTCAGGCACTGATTATAATCACTTAGGGTGTTCTTAATACATCTTTTTGACTCTGGTGCTTTCTTTTGTGGAGAGAGACCTATCTCTGACATCTGCTGATAATGCAAATTGTGATTAGCAAGGAGAAGTCCATCAATCTTCGTTCTCAAAAATCAGGGAAGTTAGAATCCTCCTATACTGAGCAGAGTGGAAAGTTGCCCAGTTTCTCCCCGAAGATAAAATAGGAGTTTGATGGCCTATCGGCGACCAAATTGCATTAGTGATAGCGATAACATCATGATGAGAGTGACTTTGCAAAACAAGTCGTTTGAAAATATCACCAATTGGAAGGCAGTTATTGTTGGGCTAATGTTTATTAAGTAGTCAGTATTCTCAGATACGCATGTGTATTATACATCCATATACTTCTGTTCAATCATCTGGACTTTATTATTTTCCCCATGTGACAGGTGAGGAAACTGAGTCACAGCACAATTGTTCAAGATCATACTTGACTTGATCCGTGTGTCACTTGCAGAAGGCTGTTTTGAAAAATCTAGACACTTTAAAACCTAGGCCAGTGCAAACAAATCACTTGAGGGGCTGATGCAAGTGCAGATTTCTGGGTCTCAACCCCAGTACTTTTAATTCAGTAGGTTTGGGATGGAGCCTAGAAATCTGTATGTCAAACAATTTCTCAGGTAATGCTTATCCACAGGCCACACTTTGAGTGGCATGGATCCAGGCTACACCCCTCTAAATATTGTTGTATTCTATCATATTATATCCTCAACATAAAGTGTGGTTTAGTGACAAAGTAGCCTTCATTTATCCAAAATTTCATCAACAAAACCTTTCTGAAAAGCAGATATGAGCCAGGCAGTAGGAGAAAAGATAATGTGGAATTTTATAAACAGTTTGACCCCATCCCAACAGTTCAGCCCATACTATTAATCCATAGGATCTTAGTGTTCTCTTAGTTTATTCATAGCTCTTAAAGGATGGATTATATTGTTGGCCTTCAAGTTTGTAAGGTTAAATTAGAAAAAAGCCTACTCCAGTTTAGCAGGTACCAGGGTGCGAAGGAGCTACCAGCTTTGGCAGACAGTCAAAATCAGAAAAGCGACCAAAAGAATGCAAAACCATAGCACTCTGGGTCTGTGACATGCACAGTCTAGCTGACCCATGCATCTCAGCTGGGCTGGAGAATGGTGATTCTCAGTGGTTGCAGCATGAGCAAATTTATCTGCCCTTTGCAGTGATGGCTCTGGGAAAGAAAATTACTTAGAATTTGGAGTCTAACAGAGTAGTTTCAAGTTCCAGCTCCTCTACTTACTGGCTGTGGATGACACTGCATTTCCTGTAACTAAGTTTTCTTATGGGCAGTCATAGCAACAGCCTCCCTGCATGGAGTAAATAAAGTAGGTGGGCAAGTTTCCTATCAGGACATCGGGCACAGAATAGAGGTCTGAGTCTCTCCTTGGCTATCCTCCAAGGGCATGAAAGAGAGAGAAGGTGGGATATGGAGCCAGCCAGACTCGGGCTCAGATGCTGGCTGCATACTGATTAGCTGACAGTTCTAGACAGACTGTGCGAACTCATTGCCTGTTTTCCCATTTACAAAGAGGACTTAGTAATATCCCTCTTTTAAGGGTTAGTGTTAAAATTATCAAGAATATGCTTCAAGTGCTTTGCTTATATTAGGCCTTCAGTAAATGATAATTGTAATGATTTTCTCCATCTTAGTACCTTTCAAGACAATATTGCAAGTGAGTTATATATTTTGGAAAGATTTGTATCCTACATGGCAAAAAATTTAAATAAAACTAACAAAAATAAAAGAAATGTGATCCAAGGGATAAATCTATAGTAGTTCAATATAACTTATTCACTATGGCTCTGGTTGTTTATAGTTTTACTTTATAGGTTAATATTTAAGCCTTGCCTTCACACAGAAAACAAACATATACTTTAATATTTAAATTTTTTCTTGTAATATATATTACATCTATACTGTATATATGAATAGGTGTATATGATATCTATTTTAATTTTTCTGACATTCTCAGTATTGCATATAGCTTTATGTCATTACTTTTAAAGCATTAGCTTATATAGAATGATTCTGGTTTCAGAATTTGTGATCTTAATATGCTTTAATGTCAATATATTATCTAGGAAAATACAGAAAAGCAGGAAGAGCCTAAGTCTAGAAGTGTAACAGAATTAAAACCTGACTTCTCTACTCATGAGATTTGTGACTTAGGGTGATTTACTTCACCATATGGAGCCTCAGTTCCTTATTCATAAAGTGGGATGATAGTCCCGATTCTTGGCTTTTTGGAGTTGGTTACTAGCATTTATAATGTACTTAACGTGATAGACATTGTAAATTCCTACTAAATGGTAGTCTTGTGATAATAAAATTGGATCACTTGGACTTTAATAATTTAATTCTAAAAATGAAAAAAATTACCGACATCTTCCCCAGTTTCAAAGACAAAACGCTTAATGAGTAGATAAATGAAAACTAATGAGGGTCATAGATGCTCTAGATATTTTGAGTAAGTTAAAGTGGGAGAAAGAAAGGGAGTGATTAACTCAACTTGGGGAGATCAAGGAGAGCTTTCAAGAATATGATACTTGCTGTGAGTTTAGTTCAAGTAAAAACAGTGACAAAAAATTTAATGACATAATGCAGAAGACTAAATCAAGATACTGAACAGAGCATACACCCATATACCTCCCCAGCCAACCAACATTCCTTTAAATAAAAGAGAAAAACACAAACCAATTCAGAACAGAGCTAGAATATAAGATGTGTGACCAGCAGACCATACGTTTCTACTCTTCATAGATAGAATGTCCAAAAGATTTTACTAGCAAAAGTAAACGATGTGCCAGCCCAAAACATAAGCAGTAGAGAACTATTACCACGATCAACTCTAGTTAGTGACGGGTTCAGTGATAGTTTAATCCTGTTACATTTTATTGGCTCTCCGTGCAGTCAGGCGAGAATGTCGCCCGCGGTCCCAAGGGCCCTGGAGCTCCCCGCACCTCTCAGCTCTGCTGCTGTGCCCCTGAGAGGAAACGAGGCGACCGTGCAGGGCACCAACACCTGCGCCCTTGAGGACTGTCCCCGAAGGGAACTTACTTATTTGAGGAAGGGGGTGGTGTAGGTAGGTGTCAGAGTAAGCGAGGGGAGCAGACAGGGCCCGAAGTAACTTGGGTGCAAAGTTGACGTGGATGGGAGATCGAGTAGTCGATCATCTGTGTCTGCGGGAAACTCGCAGGAGTGGACCGCCACCAAACAATGGTCGACCTTGTTTTAATCAGTGAAAACTGAGAAATGATTTTGTGTGTTTAGAAATGTGTGTGGGTGTCCACAGTACGATTGTCCACATCCATTACCTGCTTAAGTAGTGAAAACAAAGCCAGCCAATCAGCGCACTCACACCCCCTCCACCACCCGCAGGGAGCTCCCCACTTTAGAAGATGGGGACCTTTAGGATATTTCCCCACGGCCTGCACAATGACAGACAGATTCACCCCAGAATGAACAGGGATGATTAAATGAGATTTGATAAAAATCAAAGATAGATCTGCATGCATTAAATAAAAACCCTTTGCCATGGAAAAGGGCAGTGAGTGAAAACGGGTGAGTTAGGAATTACAACATGCTTGCAAAAACTGTTTTTAAAAGTCACAGAACTGATAAACAGGGCAGACAGAGCTGAAGGTCAAGTCAGTGATTTATAAGATAAATATGATATTTCACTGAATAAAGAGCAAGAGATAAATACAAAGTATGTTAGAAGAGTTAGTCATGGATACTGAATTAAAGAAGCCTGATTACTCCAGGAGCTTCAGAAGATGAGAAAAGAGAAAGTGGAGGGCATAAATATGAAAAATAGAGAAAATATTGTTGAATTACTTGGATTTTGAGATTGAATACGTGGATATCAGGTAGTAAATTGAAAAAAAGACTTACACAAAGACATGCCTTGGTGAAATTTTATCACCCCAAATATGAAGATAGAAATCCTAAAAGAATTCAGGAAAATAATGACAGTTTACATACAAAGAAATGAAAATCAGATTGTCATCTGACTTATCACTGACATAATGTTAGAGGTTAACTGAGCCGTTTCTTCAATGTTCTTAGATAACCTTCTGAATATAAAAGTCTATATATAACTAATTGTGAGTACAGAATTAACATATTTTTGGACCTAAAAATATTCAGAAAGCTTAACTTTCACACACGTGTTCTGAAATAATCGCTCCAAGATTTAGTGCAAGAAAATGACCAGATAACAGTAGGAAATTTACTGAAAACCACAATAGTTTTTTTTACAGATGAAACACTAAAACCATATCAATAAATACCAGAGTTTGGGGATAATTGATAATATTACTTAACTTAGTCTCAGATGTTTTGGTGAATGTAATAAGATAAAATAAAATAATGCATAAAATGGAGGAAAGAGAAGTAAAGTATCATTTTGCTAACTAAGATTGTATACCGAGATGAAAATGAGAAGTTTAAGATGGCTAAATATAAAATAAATATGCAAAATCCAGTATGTATATACCATAATTTATTCAACATGCTTATGTTTTCAGGATTTTCACACCAAGAACAACACTACAGTGAATATCCTTGTGCATATATCCTTACTTTCTAGTGTTTTATATCTAAGGGATTAATTCCCCAAAAGTAGGTTTTCCAAACTGCTTTCCAAGATGTTTTAATAATTCATACATTTTTGCCACATATCCACCAGTAATAAGTGTTAATGCTCTTTTTTGGTTCCTGTCAACATAGTGCATGTAAGTTAACATTCCATTATTAATTTAATTATTTGTCTTATTTTGGCTTTTAAACATATACATTATGTCATATATTTTGGGCCATTTGGGTTTGGTCTTCTGAGAATTACTTATTCATAACCTTTACTTGTTTTTCTATTGGTTTGTCTTTTCATTATCAATTCATGAATACTCCTTGTATATTAAATATGTTAGCATTTTATGTCAAATACGTTGCATATATATGTATATATTTCTTAATCTATGCTTTGTTTACTGGTTTTGCTTTGCTTTCAGAGCTTTGCTCTTCTCTGCTTTAATTAAGGTGCAAAGATGCTGTGTTCAAAAATGAAAATGTGTATGATCTAAGTAATGCAGAATCATATGTGAGTCTGTGTGTGCATGTGTGTATTAAAGATAGACTTGGACACTCTACAAACTAGTAAAGATATCTGTGATATATTCTTAGTTGAAAAAATAGCAAGTTACCAGGTAATGAGCATATTTTTTAAAAAGTAACTTGAATATAGATAGGAAACATATCTCTCTCTAATGTACAGCTCAGTGATTCTTAGCAACTTCACTGAGTGGTGCAAATGGCACCATAAATCAGTGTTAGAACACTTTATTCCCCCAATTACATCCTGTTTGCAATTGATCTCCATTCCTGACCCCAGCTCCAAGCGCTCACTAGTCTCCTTTTTGTCCCTGTAGGTTGCCTTTTCTTCACTTTTCAAGTAAATGAAGATCAGACAATTATATGTATTTGAAAATAGGTTTACATGTATTTACATGAACAAGGAGAAAGCTGACAAGTGGTACACATCTGGTGGTTGACACTGGTTAAAATCGGAGGACTGGAATCAGATCAAAGGAGGCAAAACAAAAACAAGCGAATAAGCTCTCTTTAAACAAAAGACGTGTAACTCAACCAACAATACGTAGAAACAGGAAATTCATTGTATAAACAACCTAGATGTACATGAAGGAAAACCAACTGTAAGGTGTGACGAAATATCGTTTGCACTGTCAGATTGACAAAACCCCAGAAGACGATGACACACAGGGTTGGGGATTCTGAGAAATGGCCATTCTTATGCTTTGCTGGTAGCTGTTTTGAAGGGCAATTTATTAGCATCTTTTGACATTTAAAATCAGTTTACCATGAGCAATCCTGCTTTTAAACACATCTAAATCCTCAGGAAATTGTATCTGAGCAGCGTTAGGATAGCCAAATAAAACCTCCTGTTCTCTCACACACACACCCTTGTGTGTGTGTGTGTATGTGTGTGTGTGTGTGTGTGTGTGTGTGTGTGTGTGTTTGCACCTGCAGTTTCCTTTTCCTAGAATGCTCTTCCTGCTACATCAGCCTGGCTGGCAGCTTGTGCCTCTGTTCAATTAGCACCTCATGAGCGGTGCCCTTCCCGAAAACTCCTTTTCAAAGAGCCTTCCTGCTACACTCCCAGCCACCCCCAACCCTTCATTCCAATTTATTCTTATAGCTCTCACGCTGTACATATTGTCAGTGTGTTTTATTTATTGTCTGCCTCTTTCCACTACAATGTAAGTGTCATGATAATGGGGACTTGTTTCCCGAAGGCCTGATTAATAACTTGTACACACTAGACACTGAATGACATTTGTTGAATGTTAAAGAATTAGATTATGAGTTACCAGATATTGTATGAAAGGAAAATTTCAGATTTCACTTTCAATCGTTATTTGAAATTCTTCATTTTTAGTATGTTTCCCCCAAAAGAATGTATGTCCCCAATGTGTGCATTGCTGTTTTGTTATTTTTAAAAATGTCAAATCTAATATAAATCAGTCTCTCAAATTAATCCACAAAGCATGTTTTTAGTTACATTCTTCAAATTACCTAAAGCAGTCTGAGCTTAAAATAAATTAAAGGCCTTAATTTTAGGAAAGTTTGAAGTTTGATTTATGTATTACATAAATGGTATGAAGAAAGCGGCAAGTTAATTTTTTTTTGTATTTTTTTTTGTGTGTGTGTGTGAGTGTGGGTTCTTTTTTCTTTTTTTTATGAAGGTATTATTGATATACACTCTTATGAAGGTTTCACATGAAAAAACAATGTGCTCACTACATTTACCCATATTATAAAGTCCCCACCCATACCCCAGTGCAGTCACTGTCCATCAGTGTAGTAAGATGCCACAGATTCACTATCTGCCTTCTCTGTGCTACACTGTTTTCCCCGTGACGCCCCCCCACACCATGTGTACTAAACATAATACCCCACAATCCCCTTCTCCCTCCCTCCCCCCCTCCCTCCCGCACCCCTCCCCTTTGGTAACCACTAGTCCCTTCTTGGAGTCTCTGAGTCTGCTGCTATTTTGTTCCTTCAATTTTGCTATGTTGTTATACTCCACAAATGAGGGAAATCATTTGGCACTTGTCTTTCTCCACCTGGCTTATTTCACTGAGCATAATACCCTCTAGCTCCATCCATGTTGTTGCAAATGGGGTAGGATTTGTTTCTTTCTTATGGCTGAATAGTATTCCATTGTGTATATGTACCACGTCTTCTTTACCCATTCATCTACTGATGGACACTTAGGTTGCTTCCGTATCTTGGCTATTGTAAATAGTGCTGCGATAAACAAAGGGGTGCATATGTCTTTTTGAATCTGAGAAGTTGTATTCTTTGAGTAAATTCCAAGGAGTGGGATTCTTGGGAAAATGGTATTTCTATTTTTAGTTTCTTGAGGTACCTCCATATTTCTTTCCACAATGGTTGAGCTAGAACTTTCTTTCTTTTTTTTTTTTTTGTATTTAACTTTGTTGGATAACTCTGGCCTTCGTCCAGACAGATGGAGGACTCTTCCCTCCTTTATCCTGTGCTGGAGGAGAAGTGTTCCTCAGTCGTAGGGACTTCTGATGTGCGACGAAGTGGAACTCCATTGTTTTGGACACTATTCTGATCAGACATCTACAATAAACAGTAATGCCTGCTTTTATTGTGCCGTTTTGATTTTTAAAAAATTCCTTGAACTGTCAACCTTTTTCTTTAAAACAAAGGTCATTTTTCTTCACTCTACATCACTGTTTTTAAATGTGTGATTAACAATGAAAAACATTACTGTTCTGGTTTGTGTGTAATCCTATCAACCCAGTAATGACAGAATGAAATTCAAAGTCATGTGGGTAACATAAACAGTAAAATGGAGACAAAGCAGTTTGTAGTGAGAATCTCCAAATATATAAGAGGCTGAAGGTTTTCAGCACATTTCAGATTTTTAAAGAATACTTCATTTTGCCTGGAAGACATTAAAAAGCACTAGAGAAAGGAAATATCTGTGTTACATAGTATGGTATGTTATGGTTTAGTATTTCCACCTGTATGATTATTATATTTAAAACTTAGTGCTGTAAGCTTCTTATGATGGTTGTTTTTATTTTGTCTGAGTTGATGAGAAAAGGCGCCCTCATTTCTCCAGCAAGAAAACAGACCCCTGTTGTATGCCAGTGCACTTGGCCCTCTACAGTCCAGAGGTGTTCTGGTCAGGGATCGGGGCAGGTAGCGCTGCATTTCCCATCTTGAGGTTCTCAAAGACTAAGCAACCATCCTAGTTCATATTTGTATCTCTGTCCTCAAGAGAAATCAACACTTATGTAATATAGAAAGTATGGTTGTTCTCCTATTATCATATAGCTGAAACGATGTACTTTTCAGTAAAAGGAAACAGTCCTCCCAAGGGCTTTGGGATGAGGAAAGAAAGCTGGGAACATGCTAGAAGAAGGGCAGAGCCGTTCCTTAGGGCAGTGACGTGCCCTCTTCTCAGCATGGCAGCGAAAGGAAGATAATTTACTATCTGCCCAGCTGATGAGCAGCAGGTTATCCATATCTTGTATTTTGGGGTGGGTGTGAATTCTGACATTCCCAGTAATACCTTGATAGAACATCTGCACAGCCTCTAGGAACAGACTTCTCTCTAATATTTTCACCATTCGGGAGTTTAACAAACTCTTTAGAACAGTTATAAAGTTCACCATCGAGTAGCACAGTTATGGAGTTTGGATAAAACCCACTGAGAAGTGATGTGGTCTGAGACGCATGCCAGGAATGATAGAAGAAAAATGCTAACCCCTCTCCTGAATCTGCAGTGATGGAGTGCAGGTCGCTGTGCGTGGCAGCCATCCATGTGCTGTTTGTTAAGAGAATAGCTCAAAGGGGGCTTTCTAAGCTTTAATTTGTCCAATGACCCAACCCAAGAAAGGTTTAAATATTCTTCCAAGCTATGAGTATTTAAGTCAATGGATTGTTAGGTCTTAGAATCTGTTATTGTAACACTTGGTAAATTAGAGGCTGAATTTTGACACAAAGAAATCATTAAAAAGTTACATTTTCCCAAAGAATGAGAGTGTTGAATGGTGGCCAATATGCTTAGTATTTGAAACCAGTACAAATTTCCTTTAAAGGGGAATGAGGAGGGTCCTTATTAATTTTCCCCATATTTTTACGTTTTATAAGGTTACTTTAACTTTACAATTTAAATAATCAATGGACAATACTGACATTCTAAATTTTTAAATAGATATTTAAGGTTAGTGAAAAAAATTCCTTGGTGTTATGTTTGAAGTACATTTTGTTTTCAGAATTTAATGTGTTTAGAGTAGCGTTGGCATGAAGGAGGCTGATGGTGAGAAGGACGGGTCCCCAGACTCGGGTTGGAGTCGTCTGCTCTCACCTTAGTTGAGCTGTTAATCAAATGTGTCTTTTATGGCAAATAATCTAAATGTAGCTTCAAAATGATGGGCATGGAATCAGGTGGCCTCTAAACTTCCTTCAAGTTCTAACATTCTGGTAATAGTATTTATAATTTGCATTCTTTGGATAAAATGTTTTATATCATGCTTTTAAAAGGTACTGAAAATTAAATGTTGCATTTGCCTTTGTGGGTCTTTTAGAAATTTCTGTGGTGTCTTATAAGAGATCACTGTTTTAAAATTTGTAAACTTGAATGTGTGTGGGGAAATTAATTCAGCCTTCCTTTAAATATCAAGCACTGTGCCGGCACCTTATGTAAATCATCTTTCACTTCCCCCCCTCCCCCCCAAAAAATTAGCAAGTTAAATATTATTGTCCTCAGTGTACAGAGGAGAAAACTTAAGTCTAGGAAGCTAAATTGACTTTCTATATTTCAAGAAGCAGATCAGGTATGACTAACCTTAAGATTCTGTTTTCCCCCCATTTTCATTTTAAATTAAAATACATTCTTTACTCCTTGGAACAAAATCTAATTTGTTATCATTCAGAAGTGATATTCTGACAGCAAGTAGTAGAACATTAAAAATATTCAGTATATATTTTAACAGAGTAGACAGTATAGATGACATCTTTCCATTTCCTGACCAAAGTAGATAACCATTTGAATTTATTTCTAAAATCTATCAGAACTTAACCCCACATCATATATAATAATAAGGCAAAGGTAGTTTTTTATAAGTGGTCACAGACTTTCCTCAGAGTGGAAATCTGTGCCAAGTAACATGCTTCCATTATGAGTAGAGAAATGAGGTCAACTCCAGCTTAAAATTTAGCAGGAATCATCTTGCAGTGACAGGTGTTCTGCTATGTTATCATTTCCTAGGTAACTAAACAGAGCATCCGAAAGGAGGGATTATGTTAGCAGGTGTGAAATAAAGAGTAGGAGAACACTTTACAAAAACTTTATAAAACCTTGAGAAAGAATGACATTCTTGTTAAACATTGCCACCAGCAAGAATACATATGGAATTAGGGAGGGGATCAAAAATTATATGTTCTAGTACCTGAAGAACATGGTGAAAACTAGGCCAGTGTAATGTCTTAGAAACAGAATTTAGGTAAACAGCTTTCTTTATGGTACAGTTTTATCGAGCAAACTATTTTTTCAAGTTCTTGGATGACCCTGGTAACGTTAGTATGTTAGTGACTAGTGGATGAACTTAGGCCCAGAATACAGTGTTAATGGTGGTCAGTATGTCTGTTTGTTTTTTCCTTTGTTTTTTTTTAATTGAAAGCTGTTTTAATTTCTTTCTAATAAGTAGGCTAGCCATAAAACACTCTTGAATATGTTTATCTCAACACTAGGAGAAAAAAGATATATAATTTCTTTTCAGGTATATGACTGACAGTGGTTTCTTGGAGGAAGAAAGACATTTTCGGAATTGGGGGTGTGGAGTTGGTCCTGTTTCTGTTCCAATTCGTAAGGGATATCAAAGTAGGAAATGAAGTACATAGTTTTGGGTAAAAGATGATCTATTTTAGTTGCTTAATGGAAATGGCATCATAAAGAGATTCAAAAGCAAAGTACTATGTTAACAGAGTCTCAACCATATGGCCCTTGTAGTTGAGAAGAGTAGCTGGTTTCAGAGTAGGGAATCCTAGTGGGAAAGATGGGGTCAAGAGGATGCAAGAAATGGAAATGTAGAAATGTGTACAGAATTTCACAGCTTCTGTGGTCTTGGGTTATGACTCCGAGGGCAGGGAGAGAAAGACATTAGCCTGAAACCTGCGTGATGATACGGGATTTGCCTTCCTCCCGCTGTGCCAGCTTGGACGTGGTCAGTTGATGTGCGGCCCCCATTTAAGCAGAGGAGGGCTCCCGATGACGACAAAGGGGATGTAACTAATTTCCCATAGTAGTAAATGCCTTTCCTTAATTACCATATGTTTCCACATCTTTTCTATGATGCTCGACAAATGACACATTACTGGATAAGACCCTGTTACTTGCATGAAAACTCTGAGCCATCCATAGATTTGGGCAGTTAAAGGGTATCATGAGATTCCTGAAAACGGTGAGATAAAGGATGGGGAAAGTGAACAATTCAGGGGGTATGGGCACCCCCCCAGTCAAAAATCCACATATAACTTTTGACTTCCCCAAAACTTAATTACTAATAGCCTACAGTTGACTAGAAGCCTTACCAATAATATAAGTAGTCAATTAACACACATTTTGTGTTATGTGCATTTCATGCTATATTCTTACCTTTAAATAAGCTAGAGGAAAAAAAATGGTTCCTCAAATTGTCACAAATCTCCAAAAATTTTTCCTGTATATTTATTGAAGGAAATCCACATGTAAGTGGACCCATGCTGTTCAAAACCATGTCGTCCAAGGGTCAACTGTATTTGCTGAACCAAGGGATAACATTCTAGAGGAACCTTGGGAAAGATTCTGAGGAGGGGCCAGGGGAAGCAGAACTAATATGAATTACCAATTGTTTCATTTGATGTGATGATTATGAAACAAGGTTACTGAGGATAGTAGGTGGGGCCTTCCAATCTGTAATACTGTCTCCTTAAATGTATTATTTTGGAAAATCTGGTAAGTATAACAAACAGTTGTATCCATGATTATTTGTGGTTGTAATGCTACAGAATTTTTTTTTAATTTCAAAGTGTTCAAATTTTATTTGCATGCCCACTAGATATAAAAGATGCAGGAGGAGGCACTGTTGAGAGCATAACTCTTCACCTAATGAAGACGCAGAATTAATTATAAGCTTGAATATGCAAATGATTATGCTACTTTGTAATGTCTTTGCTGCTCTGTGAGATGAATTATCTCTGCTTGGCAGACTGCTTGATTCCTGGAAAGAAAAGAAAAGGGGAAAAAATATGAAACAGCTATAAATTTGCAAGCTGGTAGGATAATTACATGTGGAAAGAATTACACATCTTAGAGCAAGCAGAATCTTTCCCCTTTGCTTTTGTCTGAGTCTTTGGCTCCTATTACGGAGCAGTATATTGCTTTTCTTACTCACAACTGACCAGTGAATGGATGGATGGATTAATTGTGCAATTCTAACAATGCAAAGGAAATAAACAATTCAGTGGAAATTTATTGAGCATCAATTATTCCTAGAGCATGTGACGGTTGCTGTATAGGATGAAAAGAAAAAGAAAACTGCACCCTTTCAAGGAGCTGAAACTCCACAGAGATATTAACAACAGCAACAAAAAGCTAGAGATTAAAGTGAATACAAAAAAAGTATCAAAAATACACTGTGAGAAGTTAACAAAAGAAAAAAAACTGGTTAATTGGTGAGTGTGAAAATTCTTACCAGTGCATAATCATTTATCTATATGTAATAACATGTTGTTAATCTACACTTATTGAAATAATGAAATTATATGAATATAAGACTACCAAAAAAATTCCAAAGCCTATGGTCATTGTCTTGGTATATTACCTTTTACAGGTATTATTGATTGCCAGCCTCAGCTATCCATAGCCAGTGTCGTGGGGGGACTGGCCCTTGAGGTTCTTACTATGACTGCAAGACACCCTCAGCCATAGCCACCCAGGGACTTGGGAAAAAGTAGTTTATTACTTACAAGTCCTGAAAATCACCAGGCACACCTCAGGGGGCCACACAGTGCAGTCATGAGTAAAGAGAGAGGGGTGCCAGCCTCGAGTTTAGCTCTAGTTGGGGCCGAGAATGGGGGCCTGAGGTTTCTGGGGCTCACTCTTTAGTGATGAATTTAAAACATCAGAGCAGGAATTTAAAGCATGGGAGGGGAAAACACAAGAGGCTCAAATGAGCAGTCGTGGAAATCTAACAAGATCTCTAACACAAGAAAGTCTCAGGGTGGGAAGGCAGCCTTGTTCTCTAGCGTGGTCCTCTGGCGGGCCCTATGTTGTTCGAGGCAGCAGCCTTTGAAGGGGATCCCATTTGAGGGGGATACCTGGCAAGCAAACTTAAGTCAGGCACTTGCATTACGAAAGGGGATAAAGCAGCTGTCAGGGCTTGCACTACATGTACCTTACACGTTGTTTTTTGGTTTTTTGTTTGTGTTCTTAGAATAGATAAGAATCATCTGCATAATAATAGAGAAATAATTGTGCAATGGCCTAGTAACACTGCTGCTCTAAAAAAGTAATCTGACTATATTTAGGGATAATGGACTAAAAACAGTGTTAAGTCTCTGAAATTTTTCTTCAAGATTGTCTTGGTTCTTTTTAGCTTTTAGCATTCCTACAGTAATTTTAGAATCGTGCATTTCAAGAAAAACTTGGGATTTGCGTATGTGTGTGTGGGAGGGAGAATTACATCAAATACATAGAGCATTTTAGAATCACACATTTACAAATGTATTATTCTGCAGTTCATGAGCACAGTTCTACTTATATGTATCACTGAGATCAAATTTTCAAGTCTTCAATATCCTTACTGATTTTTATTCTGCCTGTTTTGTCAGTTACTCAGAGGTGTGTTTATATATCCTATTATACTTGTGATTTGCCAGTTTTTCTTTTATTTCTCAAGTTCTCTATTTGTATTGTGACTATGTTGTTAAGGCATATGATATTAGAGTGTGCCATCTTATCTTTAGCAGGGTTTCTTGTATCAAGTCTGCTTTGTCTGATACTATAACCAGCTTCTAGTTAGTGTTTTGTACAGTATTTCTTTTAATTTCTCTTCATTTAATCCCTCTCTACCCTTAAATTCAAGGAGTTTCTCTTCTAATGAGTAAATAGTTGGGTTAGGTTGTTTACAAAATCCAGTCTGATGATCTTTATCTTTAAACTGAAACATTTAATTTGTTGACATCCTGTGTAGTGGCTCTACCCCTGCGTTTAACTTTACCATCTTACTTTATATTTTCTATTTCCCCTTTTATTACCCACTCTTCAGTCAGTTATATTTAGCATTTTATCCTTCTGTTAGCTTGTTAGTAATACATTCTTTTGCTGTTCTTTGCTCTTCTTCTACTTGTTATCCACAAACTCTTATTCATGCTAATGTATATTAATATATTTACCACTTCCTGGAAAAACAAGAACCTTATATCACATTAACACAATTTAACCCTTCCAACATTTTATGCTATTATTGTGATTTATTCTATAAGATAAGTATTTTACCTTATTCTTGTTTTCCATCCATATTCATTTGTGTTTACCATTGGTTGGCCTCTGTTCTTTCCCATTTTTTGTTTCCATCTGGCAACATCTTCCTTCTGCTGAAAACTCTCCTTTACTGTGTAGCACATTCTGGTAACATATTCATTTTTTGTTAAAATCAAAGATACTTTTATTTTTAAAGGATATTTTTCACTATTATGAAATTCTGTTTGGCATTTGTTTTCATTTATCACCAAAATACAGCTGTACTG
Organism: Phataginus tricuspis; assembly: GCA_029783875.1. Taxonomy (NCBI): domain Eukaryota; kingdom Metazoa; phylum Chordata; class Mammalia; order Pholidota; family Manidae; genus Phataginus; species Phataginus tricuspis. The sequence goes on along the minus strand of JAQQAC010007890.1, from coordinate 5,141,311 downwards.
CGTTGTTACTTTTCTGTTGAGAGGTCAGTTATCAATCTTATGGTTACTCCTTTGAAAATTATCTTTTTTTCCCCTGGCTGCTTTAGAAAGTTCGCCTCCGGTTTTCTGTAGTTTTTGTTGGGATATGCCTAGCTGTTGTTTCCTTCGCTTTACTCTGCTTGGGGTTTGCAGCGGCTCCTGAATCCCCGGCATGACGACGCACTCAGTGTCTTGAATAGTTTGCACTGCTGTGGCAAAGTCCCATACACCGAGGTGACTTCAACAACAGAAATTTATTTTCTCACACTTCTGGAAGCTGGGAAGTCCAAAGTTAAGATGCCAGCAGGGTTGCTTTCTAGTGAGAGCTCTCTTCTTTCTGGCTGTGTCCCCACCTGGCTCTTCCTCCATGCTGTGTGGGTTGCGGGTGGGGAGAGCATTCTTCTTTCTCTTAGTCTGAAGACACTAATCCAGCTCCTGTTGAATCTGGCACCCCCCAAACCCCCTTGTCCTCCTGCCCTGCTGGCCTCATTTAACCTTAATTATCTCCTTATAGCCTACATCTCCAAATACATATTTGTGGTTAATACTTTGACATTATCTTATGTGCTGACACATATAAGGGTGGGTGGGGGGAACACTGTCCTGTCTATAGCAGTTTTCATACATTTTTCTCAGGAATATTTTACAAATTTTGGTGTAAAGCACTTGCATACATTTTGCTAAAATTATCCTTAAGTATTTTAGTTTCATATGCTTTTACAAATGGCATTTTAAAAATCCACCCTCCAATTGTTTCTTCTAGTATTTGGAAATAAAACTGATTTTTGCTTATTAACTTTGTATCCTGCTGCATTGCTAAATTCACTTATTATTAGTTCCAGTAGTGTTTTGTAGATCCCTTGGGATTTCCTATATAAATTATCATGGCTTCTGTAAATAAGGATAGATTTACTTTTTTCCTTTCCAAAATGTATGGTTATTGCTTTTTATTGCCTTGATGTGTTTGTTAGGGTCTCTATTGCAGTGGTTACTGGTGGTGTTGAGAGCAGACATCCTTGCCTTGATCTGAGGTCAAAAGCATTCTGCTTAAATAATTGAGCATACTGTTAATGGTATTATTTTTGTAGATTTGCTAATTTTTTTCTTAAACCTTCTTGCTTCTGTGTTTTTGAGGGATATAAGTGTTGTTTTTTGAGTCTGTGGGAGTATGAAATGCAAAGGGTCAAAAATGGAGCCCTGTGTGACATCACTTAATAAGGGAGTCAAGAAGGAAGATTTTAGTGAGGAGGATTAGAAGAGGTGATACAAGTAGCAAGTGAGAGCCAGAACAGAAAGTCATTGAAGCCAGAAACCAAAAAAAGATGAGGAGTCATGGATTCCAAATAGTTAGAAAAGCTTAGTAAGAGGAGGGCTAACAAGTGTCTGTGAGCAGATCATCACCAGGGAAAGGGATCACTGTCTGTGAAAGATAATTAAATACAGTGGTGGGGACTGGAGTCCGGTTTCAGAGATGTGAGAAATAAATGGGAGGTGAGGAGGAGGAGAGGGCACCTAATTTTAGGTTACTTTTACTAGCTTGAAAAGAGGACAGAGAACAAATTATTTAGAGGGGGAAATAGGTGCAAAGATTTGTTTTTCTAGAAGATAAGTCTTGATTATTTTGTGTGTTTTAATAGTTATATGCCAAGAGGGAAGGAGCAATAGTGAAGGCAGGGTTGAAGACAGGGGACTGAAGGGGTCAGGGAAGTCCTCACTGGGCAGAAGGGGCGGGAGAGGGAGAGCAGGGGTGGGCATTACTTTCCCCAGACGGCAAACATCGTGTGACATCAGGCAGGACATAGAAAATGAGGATTGGTGTGCGTTCCGAAGATTCAGACTGAAACATGAAGAATCTTGGACTGGATAAAAAAAAATACAGTTCAGGCCTGTGCTATGTATAAAAGAGGTGCAACTCCAACAGAATGAAACAGAAGATAACCTGTAGGGAAGGGGAAACACATCTAATGAGCCAAAAGAGAGTAAAACATAGCAATATTCAAATTTGTTTCACAAAGATCCGCAACCAATTCCATACATGTTATTGTCAACACCCCAACCAGAGGCATCTTATCAAAACCTCAGATACATCAGGTCACTTCTCTGCCCAGAAGCTTCTGATGGGTGCCCATTTCTCTCGTCATAAAAGTCACGGTCTGCTCTGACCCACAAAGACCTGCTCAGGCTGAGCCCTGTTGCTTACTGACTCGTCTCATGCTGCTTAATCTGACACTTACTGGGCTCCAGCTGTTCCTTGAAGCCCGCAGGCATAAGCCCTCAGACTCCTCCTCACACGCCGCTCCTGCTGTCCGACCCGCCCTCCCCCAGGGACCTGCCCCGTAGCCCAGTCCTCCTCAAGTATCAGTTTCTCAGTGAAGTTTTCCCTGACCAGCCAATTTTAAACTGAACCACCCCATAACGTGGCCCGCTCGGTGCTCATTTGTTCCCACTGCTGATCACCATCTAGCATGGTTCTTGTGTTCACTGTGTATGTTTTATGTTTGTCTTCTTTCACTGGAGCATCAATTTCACAGGCGAGAATTTTGTCCATTTTGTTCACTGTTGTATCTCCAGTGCCTAGAACAATGCTTGGTACCTAAAAGGCCCTGAGAAATATTTGTTGAAATCAGAAATCTATAGAATGTGGCACTTTATAATGCAAGAAAAAGAACATTTACCTTGTGTTTGAAGACATGTAATGTATCTGCAGGGAGTTCGCGTGTTGCCAGTAATCATTAGCACTGGGTGTTTTCTGTGTGCCAAATGCAGTACATATGTTCTCTTATTTAACCACACCATAGAAGCGGCGTACCTATGGTCAGTACTTCCTCAGTTTTATGAATGCGTAAGCTGAAGCAGAGTCATGGCCGCATAGCAGGAGGGTGGAGGGCACGAGGATTTGAACCTGGGCTGCCCCCTCCGGGC
>JAQQAC010007890.1:5100812-5122262 GCA_029783875.1 Phataginus tricuspis | reverse complement strand
CATGTCCCTTTGACCAGGCCCTGGATTTGTGCCTTGTTTGGTTCTTGAATTCAGATCTCTGGATTCTTGTGACCAAGTCCAATTCTGTCACCCAAATCCCTCTAGAACTAAAACTTTGCATCAGCCCCCCACCTGGGAGTTAGGAGCTGGATCTGTAGATGCTGACTTCCCTGGTGCCAGCTCCCATACTGGACACCCAGAGACTACATTCAGTGTCATTTTTCTCCATGCATCGAGGGGCATCTCGGATTCTTACCGCTGCTCTGGATTTAATCCTTATTGCCCGTGGCCATCTTCTTGAAATGTCTTGTTCTGTCCGCTAAGCTGAGCTTCGTCATTTGGGTCTTCTTAAAAGTGCCTGTTCCACACCAAAGGGCAAATCTCCTTTTGATTCCAGTGAACTCTCCTGAGTGTGGTGCCCATGGGATGAGACCATGGTCGTGTCCGTTGCCTAGGGCTGCCAAAACAGGGTGCCACAGACTGGGTGGCCTGGACTACAGAAGTTTGTTTTCTCACAGTCCTGGAGGCCGGACATCCGGCATCTGGGTACTGGCAGAATCTGTTCCTTCTGAAGGCCGTGAAGGAAGGACATGTTCCAGACCTTTCTCCTTAGCTTGTAGATGATCCATCCCTCAGCCTCCACACTGGCTTTCCTCCATGTGTGTCCAAATTCCCTCTTCTTAAAAGGATGTCCATCATATTGGATAGGGCCATCCTAAGGGATTCATTCTTTAGGGACAGCCAGAGACTGAACACATCAGGCATGTTTCTTAAGCTCTGTAAGCTTCCAGTTCCATAGTTTTAGGAACTGTGAGTGGTCCATGGACTAGTTGTAAAGATTAAGTGTGATAATGGGGTATGGCTCTGTACCTTATACCTGATAAAGAGCAAGTGCTCAGTAACTGTTTTTATTTCTATGATACCAAACAGGATATATAAAAGAATACACGTTACACGAATTATGGGGAAAGTTGGAATATCAAGGTTTTCCATTAGATCTGGGATCGAATTCAAACAGGAAGACTCAGCATTGCATGATGGTCAGAGAGACTGGCGCTAGCAGTGGGAGATGCCAGAGATACGCACTGTTCGGGGAACTGCAGGCTTCAGGCCCATGGAGCAGAAGGGCCCGGGGGCTGCTGACGGACCCAGCTCTAACAGGGTCCCCTTGGGCAACGGAGCGACAGGAATGGATTCAACCAGGGATCCTCCACCTTGGATAGACCCTACAATCCCCTGGGGAGTTTTTGAAACTTAAGTATTGCAGCAGAACCAAAAGGGATTCTGATTTAGTCCGTGTGGAGCCATGCCCCAATTTATTTTAGGGTGCAGCTGAATTTGAGAACTGGAGGAGTAGTTCAGTGCACATTATAATCTCTTGAGGAGCTTCCTACTAAAGATGTCAGTGTTCAGGCCTCAAGGACTAGAGATTCTGATTTAATTTTTCTGGGTTTGGGGCCTGAGCATTATTACTGGTTTTTAGGCTCTCTTCCGGCCATTCCAATGTGTAGTCAAGGTTATGAGCTACAGAGCCTAGTAGTCTTCAAGGACTTTTCCAAATCTCAGCCCTGACTCTTCAAAGTGCTGATTCTTCATGAAAATTTTTGTTTTGTGTCATAAATGAGTTTCTCTTTTTTTTTTTAAAGTTGCTTATGTATATGGGGACACATTCAACTGGAAAAAGCTTGCAGAATGACTCAACTTACAATCCAGAATGACTCAACTTATGTTTTGGGGTCAGGATAAAGAGTTGTATGTATCCAGGTGTATTTTGGAACTGAGACCCAGGTCCTCTGAGTTAGTTTCTGCGTGACTAGCAGGTGTGAATTCTGCCCGGATGATTGTAGCGGTTGGGAGCTGACAGGTGGGGGAGGAACAGCAGAGTGTGTGGCCTTGCACATGTCTGGAACAGAGCCTGGAAGTCATGGCTACATGAGACAGTCAGTGGGAAACTAGTTCTGAGACTCCAGAGTGTCACAACAATGCCAGTGGCTATCGCTGTCCTAACTCTTGGTCATTCTTACAGATTGGATTATTTCACAGAAAATGAAATCTAACACTTCAGCCAAACCTCTCATTGTAGCTCCAACGTCTCCTCACAGACTCACCTTCTCTAACACTTTGCTCTTCTTGACTCGCCTTTATACCCTGCCCTTCACACATGCTGTATACTTTTCCATTTCTGTTATTCAGCATTTGATGTTGCACCCTTTTAAATGCCCCGTCTCTAGCCATGACTTAAAACTAAGACCAAATTTCACTTCCTCTTCTGTTCTTTTGAATTATGGTTCTTGAATTTTATTTTAATGTTCGCGTGTTTATTCTTTTCCTGGAGGAAACTGTAAGTTGAAGAGAACACACCATGCTTCTGTACTTAAGTCCTGTTTTATACTGAATAAAGCAATAGTTTACAGCGACATACATGGAAGTACAGTTGTTGGGTCAAGTTGTACACTGTTGGATATTTCTCCTTTTTTTAATTTATGGAACTAATTATAAAAGTAAGAAACTATGGATTATATTTTTAAGTAGTGCATTTTGAAATGATGTATTCAAAAGTGCAGTTGAGGATAATTGAGTTTGATAAAGGGGCTGTGTTTCCTGTCATCTTATTAAAGGATGGTACATCCCTTTAGTTTATTGACTTAATGGTCATGCATTTGGAAAAAGTACTTCAGTCTATATAGGTACTTCTTTACTGGTGAACAAAAAATACTTTGTCTTGTGTGATTACAGCTTCTTTGTTCTCAGAATTCCATTTAATTATTTTTAGTAATTTAGACATTAATTCTTTGAACTATAAAAAGGAAACTACAATATTATAACACTAGACATTGTACATTTCATTACATTTTACTGAAAGAAAAAATTCAATTATCCACAAAGGAAATTATAGCATGATTTATAGTAAAGAAATAACTGAAGGGATTTACATCAGATGTTGAGTGTCTTATATCTGGGTGATAAAATAACATGCATTCTTAATTTTTTTTGTCTTCTTTGTATTTTTAAATTCCTACCATAAACACATTCCTTTTCATAAGCTTGATTTGGGTTTTCCATTTACCAGTCATTTATTTACTTTTCTTTTTCTTCTTTTATGCCTTCTACTAGATTGATTGAGTTGTTTTCTGTGCCTATTCATTTATTTTAGAGCTTTCTATACAGTCCTTTTCTATCCTTTAACTTAACTTTTATTAACTTTTCAGTGTGATAGTTTTACAATTTTTAATAATTTTTTACAATATTTTACAAATTTTTTTACAACTTTTTAGCAAAATCTAAAATTAAATAATTGTGTTTATGAAAGAGGACTTTAGTGTGCTTTGACTTTCTTTAAAATGTACTGCTTTCTTTCTGTCCTCAGTGTTATTGTTATCTAAGAATAGGTTCAGCTTGTTTTTGAACAGTGATATAAATCAAAGTTAATATTATTATTTTTATAGTTAATACTTATGTAGACATACCAATGTGTTTAACATATTCTCCTGATTTCACTGTTCATCATTGCTTTTTTACATCTCATGATTCTTTCCTGCCTGTGTTTTTTTCGTTGGAGCATATCTTTTGTTAATGCTTTTGGTGAGAGTCTAGGACTAGTGAAATGCCCTTTGCTTGTCACTGTTTTTGGAATGAGATTCTAGCTGGGTACAGAGCATAGGCTTTTCCTCTTTCACGGTTTCCCGTGCTTTGTCCCTAAGTCACAGAGGTGCAGCACATTTCAGGAAGCAAGCTGGGAGGGTGACCAGAGTCACTTTCAGCCCCTTTACCTGGGGCATCTTTAGTGGGGACTGAGTTCCTCTCTCCCAGCAGGACAGGGTCAGAGATTTGGGTGTGTGACCTTGGGCGACAGAGTCACATATAGTAGGCAAAAAAACCACAGAGCAAAAAATATGTACATAGATAAAGAGATAGATATGTAGGTAGGCAGGTAGATATCTGCTAGGAAAATAGAGCAATGGGAAAAGGTAAGCTACCTTAAATAGTTTGTGTAACAGAAGAGAAACACTATAAAAGAAATATATGATGTGCACACAGCCTAATTTCAAATATTTCTTCAGGAAGAAACACTTCATTTCATTGATTTTAATAGTATTGGACAAAAGCAGTAGAGTTATGTTTTAAGAAATCATCCTATGGGCTGATGGCCATTTTGTCATCATGAAAATCCTTTATTTAGCCCTCACCACAAATAAGCTCACAGCAGGACAAAGGCCACTAGTTAGAGTAATTTGGGGGATAAGTAAACAGAAGGAATGGCTAGAAGCAGAGTGTCATCTGGCAGAGAGCTTATTTCCTGAATCCTGTGGATCTAGTTAAAACCCAACAGAGATGCCAATATGCTTCTGAGTAAATGCTACCAGTCTCCACACCACCAGGCCCACTGAGGCTTGCCTGCCGTGTTTTCTGCCAGCAGACCTTTGCATAGCTGCTCAGTCCTGCGATGGCCTGAGTCAGTCACACACAGAGACTCTCTTACACTTACACGAACAGTTTCTTTCCGTTCCCATTTTTTGCTGCTTCTGACCCGCGGTTGTTGCTCTTGGGATATGTAAGCAGAGTGGTGGTGGAGGCCCTTCACACTCTCCTTAGATAAGATCTTGCATGCATTTAAAAGCAGGGCTGAAAACTTTGCAAGCCTGCTGCCATGTGCGCACCTGGGACACCTGTCTCCTCGGAAGGGTGGGCAGAAGCAAGCTCTGTTCACACCGAAGAGGGAACAATCGAGGCTCGGCGAGCAGGTGCTGGTAAGCTTGGGGTGTGGGACTCCCACTTAATCATTTTTCCCACCTGGACGCTCTCCCTCTGCGTCTGTTTTCCCAGTGTAAATGTTCCCATTCTGTGTGTGTCAGATGTGGAGTCATTTTGTTCATTTCTCAACAGAGTGAAGTTTCCAGCTACCAACTTTATCTGCTTTCAGTCTCTTTCTTTGAAAAAAGACTTAGATTTACAATATAGCCCTAGAGATTTGTAAGACGATTAATCATAGTTATGATTTATTTTCTTGTGTAATAGCCAGGTCAAGAAAGCTTACTAGGTCAATGTTCTTTGAAATTAAGTAAAAGCAATAGCAAATTGGTTAATAATGTAATGGTGGGTGAATTTGGTTTTGTGGTGAGTGTATTCCATGCTCTGCTATCTCATGGCTTATACAAAGGGTGAGAAATACATGACAGATTAGAGTTCTCTTTAGTAGAAAGTCAGTCCAATAGGAAGTTTGTGTCATTTCTTCAAAATAATGGATCCTGGGCTCTTGTGAAAGAGCTGAAACCTTTCCACAAACCCAGCCCTTGGTCCTAGGCCCCAGAGCCACAGGCACACAGGGTGTATGGGAGGTAAGCTCACAGCTGCAGCTGATGTTAGGTTTTATGTGTCTCCCCCAAGGGAAGTGGGTCTGCTGGCTGTGGGGTCACAACTGAGTGGGAGGCTATGGCATACATGACCCAAAGGAGGGAGACATGTGGCTCAGAATGGGCAGAGTGGTAGACGTGTTTTAAGTAAGTAAATACGGTTAATATACATGTTCTGAATTGACAAGATGAAAGTAGAAGGATTTTTCCTCTGCCTACATGAGGACACTGCCCTCAGTGGGTGACACTTGTTACTGTACACGGATCTCAGTGTCAGTGGTACCTGGAAAGAGGGAAAAGGTATTTTAAAATAAGACTGACATCAGCCCCTCCTAAAAATCTCTGTTGTGATTCTGTAATTATGAAAGCTGTATATACCATTTCAGGGACTTTACTGGGTTTGCCAAATATTTTTTGTTAGAAATACAATTTGTTGCCATTTGCTAAATTTCCTTAATGGAAGCGCTTTAGGGAACTCAAGATAATTATGCCAAATTAATATAAATCCAGGAGATGGGTTGAAGGATAGTTATTTGGTTAATGGCATTCAAAATGATCTTATAATTTGAAGTCTTATAACCAGATGTGATAAATGAGACAAAAGAAATAGGAGGAGTACAGAAGAAGAAATACCTCAAAATGCAGGCACAGGAATAGTCACATGCAGCGCATTAAACTGCTCTGGTTGGATCAGCCCTCATAGCTTGTGAGATTCATAGATTCTTGTTTCAAACAAGTGAAACTATATGGTGCCAGTCTTGCCTAGGGGATGGGAGGAGTTGGCTGTTGAGAATTTTGCGTCTCCCTCCCTCCATCGATTTTCTTCAGTGTATTATATTTACTGCCCCAGCGTATCTGTCTCTAGACCGTGACAGTTGTATATCTTCCTTATGACAGTGCCATAGTGAAATAAACTCAAATTCAGCAAGCATAAGACTTCAGCCCTGTAAACTGCTCTTGAAAATCTTCATTGGCTCCAAATGTGGGCCATAGAGGTAGGTGGTTGCAGCCCCTTCCCATATCACCATAGTTTTCCACACCAAGTCACTACCAGCTCTTTAACTGTGAGGTTATCTACTAAAATAATCGCAGCAGCTCCTCCTTCCACGTGCAGCGGAAAGCTCACGCATGAGGTTTCAAGTCAGACATATCATTTCAAATCCCAACTCCACCATTTATAAATGATGTGCTCCTCAGCAAGTGCATTAGCATTTCTGAGCCTTATCCGTAACAGGGGATAAGTAATACTGATCTTGCCATATGCCCATGGGAATTCCATGAATTAAATTAACACGCTTAGCACTGTATTTGGTCATCAATCAGCCAGTGTTCATGTCTTATTCTCTTTTCCCAGAAACAACTCAAGCCAGTTTGAAGCACACTTAGAAGTTTTCCGAGGAAAAGAAAAAATAAAGATTTTAAGTAGAAACTAAAAACATGTTCTTTTAAGAAGGGAAAAGAAGTTCATATTAGTCTGTTTGAGGATGATATTTTGTAGTTGATGTGGTGATAATGAGATGACCCATGGTTCAGTACTAATTTTTTCCTTATCAGATGATTATTTTTGACAAGTACATAAAATCTAAGTAAACAGGGTGAATTTAGTGTAAATAAATGAAAGATGGTTCTCGGTTCTCCCTCTGTTGTCATTTAATCATTTCATTTTCTAAAACGAACTAGAAGCAGTCTGCCTTTACTTTTCAGAATTTCCCCCAGTGGATTAGAGAAATGTATCCGTGTTCGTTGTTCCTGGGAACTGAATGATGTGCCACAATAAAAATGAAATTGGGGTAGCAACATGATTTCTTATCAACTAATTTTGCTGTTATTGTTGGATTCTTGTCTCAGTGAGAAAAATCTAAACTATCAATTGTGACTTTACAATCATCAAGGACCAGCACCTTTTAAAGTGTTGGCTACGTTTGCCTTCCTGCTCCCAGCTTCCTGGCAAAACCTATTTATGGTTGCCCTTTGGTCGCCTGGAGATGAGCCCGGTGAGCACGAGGCTGGCCCTATGGGAACAGCCTGGAAAAGCACCTCCGTGCGCGTTCCCCGCACGCGCTCTCGGGCTCCCGACTGCGCTTCCTGGTGCCGCTGTCATTGGCCTGGGGAGGTCCTCAGGGAAGGTGCAGGGGAAATGAGCTGTTACCCAGGGCTTGGCAGAACCACTGTCAGTGATCAATAATGGGACCAAGTCACGTCAGGTGAGTTTCCTGTGGTGCACAGGACAGCAGGGGTCTGCTGGACGTTACCTCGTAGCCCATGGACCTCTCAGCGCAGCATCACTGGGGGAAAAGCAGGAGGAGCCCTTCAAGCCCCTGCCTGAGTCCTTTCTCCTGTGCTGGGTCGAAGGGACCACAGCAGTTCCTTTCGTGCCTCTGCCTGCAGGAAGGTAACATCTGTGCACTGTTTCAGGAAATGGTTAATTACCGACCTGCCAGGGCCTTGGTGCTTGCTGGGGGCAGCCCTGTGAGCACAGCAGAGAGTCCTACAGAGCAATGCGGTCCTCAGGGAGAATCTGTGCGCTGCAGAGATCCGTTTTGATGACAGCAGCACTCTTGGCCCTGTTCAGTGTCACCGTTGTATAAGGTTGGACGCTGCCGGCTTTTCTTGGTTTTGATTTAGAATGCAAGGACCACAGGGAGTTTTATATGCAATTTCTTTTACATTTTGTTGGATTTTTTATTGTGCTGTGGACCTGCTGCCATGGCCAGCTAGGATTTAGTGATTTGCTGCCAGTGGCACTTATCTAACCACTCCGATGCTGCTGTTCCGTGTGCTGGGTCTCCACAGTGTTTACTACTTCATACACTGCACTCAGGAACAGGTAAACTAAACTGTAATGTTGACATAATACAACTATATATTGGTGTGTTTTCATATACAGTAATATGCAGGGATGTAAAGTTAATGGAATATAATGTTTATCTGAAGAATAAGGTCTTAAAAATGCTTTGTTTAAATTCTGTAAGTGAAGGATAAGGAATATTTTGCTTTGAACATGGAAATGACACAAATGCCATTTTAGAATACAGTGGCAGTTGCCTAGTTGTGTTACAGGAAGTTACTTTCATGTTTACTGTTTAAGTGAATAACTGAGGTGTATGTTAAATTGCTACAATTTAGTCTTTAACTCTCACTTTGATATCTGTAAAATGCACAGTTCACTCGGAAAGTGTACATTTTTCTGACTGACCAAAGACAGTTGTTTTCCCTGTTTATTGAATTCCACTAAAATTAGAAGGCTGCTGAGCTTAATCTTCTTGGAAATAGAAAGATAGCAGTTTGTATGCAGGCTATGTTTAGGCAAAGGCTGCCGGGCCTGGCTTCTCCTCCCGGCCGTCCTAGCTGTGATTGCAGAGCGCATCGTGGAAATGCCTGTACTTTTGTGCAACGCGACGCTGTGAACTAGGAGGAAACTGTTCAGATTCTGGGAACAGAGCACCAGACAGAAAGAAGGAAAGGGGATTGCAGTCTTTTGGGTCAGAAATTTGGGTGGTGACCTTGGGTGACAGAGTAACTAGCCTCTCCGGCCCTTGTTTCCATTCTGCCAGTTTGAGGAAAGACCCACTGTTATTCTCAGTGGGAATGGCGTTATATTTTTCAGGTGCTCAAGATCATCTCATTATGGACTCTGTGTAGAAAAACGTCACTGTTAGTAAATTGTTAAAGGTATACAGCTTTCTTGATAGAGGGGGAAATGGAGCTCTTTTTCATTTTCCTTTCCTTGGTAGCTGAGGTTTTTTGGAGGGGAGAACATACATCTTTTATATTAAACTGCTGAATCTCTTTGGCTCCATTATAACTATTTTGCCGAATAGGCACTGGAGCAGCCTGCCGTGTCCTGAGGGCACCTGCCGTGGCTCGGGCTCCCGGGAGGGGAGGAGGCCTGGCAAAGGATTCTGCAGCCCTAACTGGACTGGGTGCAGAGGTGGCCGGGGCCGAGCTCTGCTCCGTGCCGCCTCAGGCACCAGAGCCCCAGCCGCGGGCGGCCCAGGAAAGCCCCTGCCTGCTCTTCTCAGCAGATGACTTCCAAGAGGTTGTCCTCCCACTGAGGGCAAGCTTCAACTCCAAAGACCAGAGGCCGCTGGAAAAGCAGCAGCCAGCCACCTCCCACTTGCAAAGGATGAATCAGATTTCTGCCTCTCAAATGCTAGTAGACATTCACGAGGCTAAACAGATTTCAGTATCTTCCTACAGGAGAATAGAGGATTTACAGTAAATTGAGTCATGTGCTTGCAGAATGGCTGGTAGTTGCTTGTTGATGAAGACCCTGAATCTTGTGTTCATGGCCGTACTTACTGGGTCTTCCTTGTGACGGACACCCGCCGCTTTGAGAGAGGCTGAGGCAGTCTTGTGCACACGCCCACACATTTGCAAAGGAGACCAGTGTGATCGATTTTTCTCTATTAAGCTCTGAGGAACCAATTTCTTTGAGTTCATCGTCTCTACGCATATATATAGGAAGTCGTTGACTTAGTAAAGTGATCCTCCCTCATGCAGAAGCTTATCTGCTCGGGTCTCTTCAAACTTTCTGATTTAATGTGATTCTGTTCATTATTAATGCATGCTTAAAAGGCTTTTCAGGAGAAGGAGGTATTTTCATTTTAGATACTGCCCGTGAATGTTCCTGGGAAGAATTCTGTTAGAGAAAGGATAGAAGTCATTTGGAAAACAAAGACAAAATTAATCTCTGTGACCAGCAAGTACATATTCTTATATACCAGGTAATCCACAGACACTTTTAACAAATAAAATAAATACTTCCTCATCTCAAGTTTCTGAGGCCAGGGAGATTAGGGAGAAGCACGTCAAATTATAAAAGAGAAGCCAATGAAACAATTGGTAATTATAACAATATTAATAAGAAGACTTTTACAAAACTTATTTTCATGCCTGTAAATTGTAGGCTAGTGAAGTGGGTTTAGATTTTGGATAGCCTGCTTTACGTAGGGCATCTTTTGTCTTTAAGAAGCTAATTGTCATGATTATACAACGAATTGGTCAATTCATTGCAGAAATGCAACCAAAAACTTTGCATGCTTAGTTAATTTAAATCAGTTGTTTCAAAGAAGGTTTTATATGAGTGTGTGAATTTTAAAGACCTGGAAGATATTCTGACAAACTGTAAATATTGAATAAATTTGAAAGCTGACCTTAGAAAAGGGTGCATATGGATTGTAATAGATGGTGGGGCCTAGCAAACATGTTTTCAGTCATGTAACATCTGTCATATATTTTAGATTTATTAATAACTTTTGAAGTTTATTTTCTAACAAGAAGCTGTTAACCCCACAATGTTTTGTTTTGTTTTTTGCTTTTTTTTCCTCTAGAGAATGCTTAGCCCTTGAACCTTAATCTTAACTCTAAGCAGGTCCAAAATGGAACGATTTTTTACTCACTTTGAAGTTTTACTTTTATTTCAAAATCTCTTTTCTAATAATTTATTCAGATTCCATAAAGTTTGTTATTATTTTTTCTCTATTTTCCTTTCTAGCAAATGTCTTTGAAATTATTTAAGGCACAGGTCAGGGAAGCTATATTAGCACATCTGTACATCTTATTTCTCTTGCCTATTGATACTAAAGGCTTTCTAAAAATATGATTCATGAGAGTCTTGATAGTTCACAAATGTGTTTTCTGAGATGAATCCCCTTGATTTCTGTATGTAATCACAAAGCTCATTTTCTCTGAGTATGGTTTCTTGATTTCCTAAATGTCTAGCTTAAATAGTTGGGTGTTAATGAAAGCATGTGACTGAGGCTGAGGACCTTCAAGGGAGGCTGGTTCCAGGAGCTAAAGGCAAAGCACCAAGGCAGTCTAACAATGTCTGCATCTGAGCCACCACTTCACCCAGGCTCTTTGACCATTTGTTCTTAATTTGGAGAGAGACCATGGCACCTTCAGGAAATAAAGCAAGCCATGGTCTCTCCACAGGAAAACACTTCTGCACACAAAATTTCACATGCAGTTTAAAGGATATATGGATCCCCTAAATCTAATTATGGACCATGTCAAAGGGCTTGCATAGCTCTGGTTGTAAACCTTGTCTTAACGAACACAAAAACAAAGTAACTGCCATTCAGTGGTAGAAAAAGCCTTGCCTATACAAAGGCAAGCTGTTTCTTTCTAAGGTTAGTGCATAAACCCAAGACTCACTTCAAAATCCTCTTGCTTAAAAAAATGTAATTACCATTTGATGTTTTCCATGGACTATGTTATTTCTCATGAAAAAATCCACTCCAAGCTTAACTCTAAAAGATAAATAAATTATTAGATACTTTGATGTCAGTAAAGGGATTAGGAATGACTGAAAATGCAAATACAACATAGAGTGTTTTCATTTAGATTAATAAGGGGTTGTACTTGTTGGAATTCACATTATTTCACCTGTACCTGATGGGCTAGCTAGGGCTTGTTTTCTGTTTGGAACAGCTTAACAAAAGTAGGTTTCATCTGACAGTGGACTTCCTTGCAAATATGTTGTGATTGCCTGACTTCAGAAGCTAGTCTTGTTCTAGATCATACATTTAGTTATAGAGATCTCAATGTAAAGTTTGTTTTAGTCTATAGGATTTTACTGTAATCAGAGCTATTCATTGAGGACATGAAAGTGGTGGAAAAATTGAGCACAGATTAAGACCCCCCAAATATCTATTTTATCTGAAAGACAGGGTATTCATGATAAGGCCTTGGTTTGTAATGAGGAGAAAGATCTGTTCTGGGAGTTTTTGCTTGAAGTTGTCCCTTTTGAGTTTGCTATACAGAACATATCTTTCATCTCTATGTTTGCCCTGGTTGGTTTTAGGAAGCTAAACTTCAATAAGTACAATTTTCATGCCTCTGAACTAACTGTCTTCAGGATGTTTGATATAAAATACAGTGCAATACAGAGAAGATAAGTAGGGACTCTGTGGCATTTTACTACGCTGATGGACAATGACTGCAATGGGCTATGGGGGGGACACAATAATAAGGGTGAATGTAGTAACCACATTGTTTTTCTTGTGAAACCTTCATAAGATTGTATATCAATGATACCTTAATTAAAAAATACATATATAGTGCAATGATAATCACATCGAACAAAGACTGCAGTAGGCCCAAAAATCTGGGGTGTGTGTGTGTGTGTGTGTGCATGTGCACGCATGGAATTTCTTCTCATCAAAACTATTAGTGCTTCAATTTGGGAAACCATAGAACGGTAGAAGTTCTTAGTAGAAAGTGAAATTATAAAGACTAGCATGGTATTGTCTCTCAATGCTTTTTTTTTTTTGCAACAGTAAAAAATGCAAAATAGCCAGGCAAGAGTAATACAGTTTCTCGTTTGAGAAAATGAGTAGTCATTAGAATACAGTTGTAACAATGATCTTAATCCAAATTGTTTAAAAATATATTTCAAACATGAATAATAAGGTTTTTTAGTGCCTGAAAGTAAATGTTATTTACAGTCTGGTCAAATAGAAAGAAAGTGAGATGGCGTTTAGGACATGCTGTTGACTGACTTACTCGTTTTAAAATGGAAGTAAGTCTTTAATTTGATTTAACATATATGGAAAATAAATATATCTATATATTTTGGGAAAGATTAAGGTAAACTATGATTTTTCTCTTAATATTGGAGCGATTGTAATCACTATAATAATTTGATATTTCTCGTGGGTTCCATGCATTTCTCCAGTTCTTTCTTGCTGTAATCAGTAAGGTATTTTACCTAAAATTTGGGTTGGTTTATATGGAAATGAGAAGCAGTATAATGATCTCATGCTGCTGTTGACATCATTGGAATTATTTGATCAATCTTAAATGTGCTCATATTTATTGGGAGAAATTATTTAATGATATTTACTATCTGTGAGTGATATCACTACATTTTGATTAGGAAAGTTTTGTTATGGATTTATAAAATTTGCATTCGAAAACTACAAAAAATTATTCATAACATTAGTGAAATATCCAATTTAACCTTTTTCATGAGCTAGTTCAAAGAATAATTCCAGTTTTCAGATTTAATGTCACTGAAAATTTTAGATATCAGTGCTAGCAGTAATCAATTTCAGTTTTTTGGGCCAAGTATCTGTTAATTTCACAATTTAATTCAGTTGTATAAGCCCCTTAGAAAAGATAGTTTTGTTTGTTTTGCTCTCTTAAAACACATTAATTTTGAAAAAAAAAAGACATTAATTTTAGAAAAAAGAGGGCATTAATTTTGGTTAAGAATCTTAAGAAAACAATTAAGCCACTCTATGAAGGACATGCTAAGAGCAATTAGCCCTATAGTTCCTATTTTTGTACTGCATTCACAAAATGTCAAGTAGAACATTTAAAGGGAGAAAATAAGAATTATTTATAGTGTATTGAATGCTTATTTTAATGTACCATAAATCTAAAGCAGTCACTACATGTTACTGTTTGAGTAATGATCTAATTTTGAAACTGTAAAAACTTAGCTTCCAATCCCTCATTTGTGTAGCTGAATGTCCCAGTATGCTGAGTGTCTTCCAACCCGCTTGTCGTTGTTGATCCTACTCATTTACATTATTTTAATTAGAATCTTTCTCACCAACATTATGTATTACTCTATCAATTTTGTTTTAAACCAGGAAGGCTGAAAAGGGGATTTCATCCTTTTTTCATAAAAGTTTATATACCATAAATTAATTTTTTACTGTTTTTTTTATTGTGCTTAATGAGTATTCTTTTAACATCAGTTATTATGTTGCTTGTAATGCAGTTAATGCTCATAGAGCTACTCACAGTATTGAGGGCAGGTAGGCCCTTAACCAATTTGTTTGATTTTTTTTTGTGGTTTTAAAAAAATTTCCCTGTTCCCTTTCTCGTGAATTCTTACCACATCAGTGTGCTTGTCTGTACCAACCCTTTTGCGTTTTACAATGTGCATCTTCAGTAGCCCTTTGAGGTCGAACACCAGGAAAACTAAATGATTGTGCCTCTAAAATTATGTACAAAGGCCTATGGCTTTTTTGGAGGGATAAAGGGGAGGAGCTCAGCTCTGTGACACTGGTTTTTGCTGTAGGAGAACCTTCTTTACTTGCTTTCCATTCTTTGACAAGAATCCTAAATAGGCAAAGTAATTTGCTGTTTACTGAGTTCTGCCTTTTAAGCTATGGATAAGCTAATATGTACATAAATTGAATTTTAGTTAAGTTGTTTCCTATTGTATCAGAGAAATTTTGTGATTGACAGACAGGAAAATCTATATTTAAATTACAGAGTTTAAGTAAATATGTTTTATGCATATTCATTTTATTTTAATTCCCATTTTAAAGTCAACTGCCAAAAGTGATTCAGATAGCTACCAAAATATAAAAATAAAGCCATATAATATAAGTTAAAAACATGTAGAAAAGATTGGTGAGGGAAAATAAGGGTAGAAATTAGGCTTCATATTTAACCATGAACATTTTAAAGCATGCTTTGAGGGAAGTACCATCTATAAAGTTACAAAATGTACAGCTTCCATAACATAAAAATAAAAGTTGTTTAAGTGCACACTAACTTTTCCTGACACTGATGCCAGAGAGAAGCTTCTCCTGTGTAGTGTCACAAAGAAGGTAATCAGCAGCAATAAGTAAAGGACAACATATACAAGGAATTTGGGGATCAGTGAAGGGAAAGCGACTGTATGGAATAGAGAGTAGTCCAGGCGCATGGTTGTCTGATAGTCTGGATTAATTCAGAGTTAGATTTTAGAATATCTGCATTGATTTACCTCATATCCCTCACAGAGACCTGTACATATAATTGCTTTAATTTGAACATTTCAAAAATACCAAGGACGTTGTATTCAAGGATATCTGTTCTCAGAAGTGTGCTTGGGGGTGCTTCAGTGCAGCTAGGTAATTGCAGTCATGGATTTACCCTGGACATAGGCTTGCCTTGCATTCCCAAATAGAAAGCTGTCCCACTCTTCTCAAGAGATCACTCACCATTTCCAAGCCAAGAAACCAGCTCAAGCACTTTAGGTCAGGGAGACTTGCAGAGTTTTTAAAGTAACAGTTTTTGTCATAAAAACGTAATGTAAGATGAAGATACTTTGAATTTATTATATTGGGAACATAGCTTGAGGTTCATTTATCCAAACCTCACATATTTAGAAACTGTGGAAGAGAATTCCTCTCCTGAGTCAGTAGTTGATCTTTGACCAACCTTAGTTTGCTTTATAGTAAGTGTATATGCTCTCTATGCATTTCTGAATGTCGCTTCTTTCCTTCCATTCCCATCTGTGGTTTCTCTTGCCTGAGTGATGTCCCGGCACCAGGAGCTGGAGTACCGCGAGAGGCCATGACTTGTCCGGCTTGAGCCCTCTCTCACTGCCGCAGAGGTTCACACCAGTGACCTTGCAGGGTTTTGCAACCTAGTTTCCTGTGGCTATAATTTTGGATACTGATGGACACTTGGAGACTTACCCACACTTATCCTAAGAATGGATACTTAGCATTTTTCCCTAGAACAATGTTGAGACAAAATGTTCTCCAGATTTCTGTGCCTAGTGATTTCCCACTGCCAAGAAAGGAATTTCCAACTTAAAAGGTCCTTAACTATATCTATAAATTATTTGTTTGCATAGGCAAAATAAAAACCGACAAACAATAAAAAAATAAATAAATAAAAGGGAAGAAAAAAACATAATATTTACAGTAACTTCTTTGGATGGAGCTTTGGTTTTGAAACATCTGCTTATATTACCCGAAGTGTTTGCTACAGTAAATTTATTTTCTAGTATTTTTATAGCTTAAAAATATATTTTTAAATGATAAGCAGTATCAATCCCTCATAAGTGCTTCCATTTCATTCTGTGTATCCTTAAAATGCATCTTTATCATGACTTGACTATTATTTTTGTTATTTATATCACTAAAACCGTTATATTGATCTCTGTATTTTTTCATTCCCATGTCTTTGAAATGTAGAAAGGCCAGTAGAAATAGGCTTGATATTCAGAATTACTATTGTGAGTTAGTATTATTCTGCTAGTGTCCCCTGGATGTGAGTTCTGTATAAAGACTGACATTTTCCTTTATCAAAGATATTTACGTCTAGAGTCCTTTCTTGTAATGTCTTTGCTGTGAACTTGCCCAGCACTATAATTTCTTAAACCTGTGGTTAACATCCAGTCCCCGAACAATGAAAACATATAAACCCCAATTTTTCCACAGGGTTTCCCGGCTGGTCGTTCCGAGGCTTTGCCCGCGACAACCTGTGCTCCCACGTGGACGGGATACTCAGTGTCGATGTGGAAGCCTGGTCAGTTGGAAAGTTGCAGTAAAATATTCCCCCCACCCCCGGTGTTCAGCATTTCCCAAATTCTTATTCATGAAGAGTCATTGTGTTGGAAAAAAAGAAAAGAGTTTCCCCTAAGACTGTTAATTTTGTAGTTTGCTATCCAGGATACTTTACTACTAGTTTGTGTTTAGCTTCTGCGGAAGAAATTTCTCAGTCCTTACGCCTCAA
The DNA here is from genome assembly GCA_029783875.1 of Phataginus tricuspis. NCBI lineage: Eukaryota > Metazoa > Chordata > Mammalia > Pholidota > Manidae > Phataginus > Phataginus tricuspis. The sequence goes on along the minus strand of JAQQAC010007890.1, from coordinate 5,105,436 downwards.
ACCGCATCTACTCATGAAATCCATTCCTCTTCAAGCCGTTATGTGTGCACAGCTTTTTGCCCCCTCATCGATGACTTTAGGCTTTTCTTCAGATATGTTTTTATTGCCATTTAATACAGATAACAAATACTGTCTGAAGACTGTGAACACCCTCTTGTACCATTCTAAGGCATGAAGGTGTGTGGGTGTGGGTCTGTTGTTGTCCAGAACTTTCAGGAGCCTCCTGGACTTCAAGGCCCGTGACATCAGGTCAGAGCAGAGGTAAAGAGTAAGGATGTCATCTGGGCAGTGTTTCTGAATCCTGAAGCTTTATAGAGTCTTAAAAATCTAAGTTTGTGCACCTTTTAAAACTAGTAAAAATTAAACTCATGGCTAATGTTGGCTATCTCAAATAGCTTTTTATTTCTCAATGCGTTTTAGCCTATTTAAAGTAAATTCACAAAACTTTTAGCGCTTTTTCAAAACCCCATCCAGGGTGACCCTACTACATATTTAAATTTACAGTTGTTCCTTAAGACCATCAATCTTGTTGCTATTTAGATAATATTGTTAGGAATATAAACTAAAAATAAGGAATCTTTAGAACTTCAAAGCTTAAACCTATTAGAATACAAATATTAAAATATATTCTGTAACTAATATCCATACCAAATAATTTTTAAGGTTATGATATAAGCTGGTTTCAAGGGAATGGTTTCAGGGGTATCTTGGGTCGTAGGAAAAAATATAAAGGGTATAATAGCTTACTTTTTTCATGATATGGAATACTTCAGTCACAAATATTTTGCTTATACACCATGTATATTTTATTCTCCCACATAAAAATACAGTCATATTAAGGAGAAATTACAAAATTCTTATTTTTAGATTAAGAATAAATACTATGCAACTTAACCAAATCAATCACTTCACAGCCCAAATATTTTTGATTAGGAATTAATCTGTATACATCTTAATGTAGGGATCACCTGGCTGTAACCATTTTCTTAATCCGTAGTTTCCATTGGCTTTCTGGATATTAACAGGAAAATTTGTGTTACTGTTTCTCTGTGTGATGGACATTTTCTCATCCTTTAACAATGGAATTAAACATTCATTCATTCTCAAAACTGCAACATCTGTTTGATGCAAAGCTAATTAATATTTTTGTAAACAAAGTGACTAGCATTTTTCTAAGCATATTTTAAAGTAGATTTTGCAAAGTTTTCAGATATTATGTATATTTTAATAATGATAGCTGTTTGACTAATCTACTCTCTAACATCATGACTTCATATTCCTAATCAAAATTGTGTAATTATTCAATAAAATAAATTTCTGAAGTCCTTTACCATTCACAAAGCTGAGATATCTCACTTAATCCTCACGGAACTTTGGTGAGAAAGTGGCATTATCTCCATTTTACAGAAGACAAGTTTTATAGAGATGAAGGATGTTATTAAGATAATGTACCTAATATGGCAGAGTTAGGAGGAGTCACAGTTTCCAACTCAGAATATAATGCTCTTTTTATGTTTTAAAAGAAACAACATAATTATAAATTGAAGAAATGTGTAATACTATTACTAGAGAAATTGAAATATAGTGAGGTTTTCTGATTAATCAAGGTTTCGAATAAGTAAACTGTGGGGCAGAGAAAGAGTACCTTAGTTTTTGCATGACATTACAATTGACAGAAATGTTTATCAGTATTATTATTGAAATACTTTCTAGTATGTGTTTTTCTGCTCTAATAACAACTTGCATTTCTGTGGTGCTTTATCATTTATAAAGCAATTTCACATACGTTATTTCATCCTGCTCTTGGCAGAACAATGGGGTGCTATAGGAGTTTTTTCCAAAGTTGAGCAATTATCTGAATAGCTGAGCTCAGAGCTCAGCCAGAAATCTTGATTCTGAGTTGCATATAACTGCTTTGTACAACTGTATGGTGGTAGGGTTGGCATTCCAGAAAATTATTTCTCAAATTCACTAAGCAATACATATAACCAGCGAAGTACCACCTGTGCTGAATATATTAATGAAACTCTCCTTTCCTCAGTCAGCTACTGAGCCTCCTTTCCTGGGCACTAATGGTGTGAAAAATACCACAGGCCCTCAAGCAAATATTTAATCTTTTCGAGGTCATTCACCTCTGGTGGTTCTACTGAGTAAATCATTTCCAAATACAAACATAGATGACACCTCATTTACTTGATAAATAATAGCTGATGGTATTTGCTTGAACCATCAGATTTACATACCGAAGAGACAGAGAGAGAAGGGTGCTGGTGGTCCTATGATGGAAGCAGAGCACATTGTGAACAAAGGCTAAACATTCTGAAAGTGAAATTTCGAACATGCATTTAGAGAACAGCCACTCTGATGAATCCCTAAGGACCAGAGATAATGTTATTCTTCCAAGGAGTGATACCTTATATGTGTATGTGTCCTGGGCCAAACCAGAAATTAGAAGTCAAGTTGCTCAGAGTTACTGAAGAGGTACTTGCAGAAGACCAGTGGTTCAGAAGTCCCTGTAGCCCTGCCTCAGGCTTTGCCTTCAAGGAACACAGATCTGTCCCTTAATTATACACTGTTTGCTGTCCAATTGTGGAGTAAGCCTTGGTGTGGATTTTGAATTAAATCACCAAAAAAGTATTTGAGGATCAATATTTTCACAGTATTCCAGCAATTTAGACTGACAGTAACTCAGTCGTGGTTGGCAATTTACAGATTTTGCATTCATTCATATAGTATGTATTTATAGGCTTTAATACTCCAAGAGTATTTAACAAGTAGATCTTCCCATAATGCCTAGATAACTAAATCCTATTAAATATTATTTGTTTCTCATCCCTGACTGCTAATTTAATTTAGGTGAAATTAGACTTTCTAGGGCTTTGTTATACAGTAAATTATAGCTGATTTATTCCAAAGTCAGCCCTACTATTATATATAATTTAGGGGTGACAGCAGACACACTTGCCTTTTTTAGGCATAGAACTATCTGAAATAAACTTCTAAAATATGAGAAAACTATTTCAAAATGGCATTTTCATTGTATTAATCAGAAGTTAAGATTTTATCTCAGTTCTTAGACTTTGGATTTTAATTCCTGTCTATGAGAAGGATATCCTTATAAAATATTACAATGCATAAATGTTTTTATCACATTATAACCAAAGCAATATTTATTAACCTGTGTGCTGATCATGGAACTCAGCATAAAAAAATACACTACCTTGTCTCAAACTAAAATTCCATTCTTGAAGCTAAGCTGGTTTTGTGTATGCAGTGTATAGAAACATTCAGTAAACATATATTTGCCTAGTATTTTGATTTGTCTATGTTCTGGGCTGTAATAACGTGTATTAGGATTTATTTAATTTTATTTGGTCCCGACACACATCCTTCAGTGGAGGATAAACAAAAAGAAAAGAAAAAAATCTTCAGAGGTATAGGAAATGTACAGGAAGGATGATTTTTCTGACTTTTGGTCTAGGAATTTAATAATTTTTTTGAATGGCAATGATGTGTATTTCATCAGAAAAACAATTATTTTGACATGAAAAGTACAGTATGGATATGTATTTGGAATTGTGCAGAGTTGACTGTGAATCAATCTTGGAATTGATTTGAGTCCCATCTTTTATCACCATTCATTATAATGATGTTAAAAATATGCTGTATCTTCTGGAGATGGAGAAGTCCCAATTTTCTAGTAGGGCTTTGTTGTAGAAAACCTTTCCTTTACTGTCTGCACATTAGATACACATTCTACTTGGTCAAGTGTTAACTGTCACGTAAAATTGTTAAATAGGTATTTAATGTGTGAAATTAGAGTTACGGTTTTCTCCTTGCGGTTTTAATATACTTGTACACACTTAGTCATGCATCTGTATGATTTAGAAAGTATTTTTGTTCAATTGACCTTGATTGGTCTTGTTGGAATTATGCTCTGACATTAGACATCATAATATAAAATATTTTAAATTACAGACGTGAGTGTTTATGCATTGTTACATACCCTAAGCGTAAAGACTTGGGTTTAGGAAAAGCTGACTCCCTACAGAAGGCCCACATGTCATTTAGCTGACTTCTATTTGTACAATGAAAGTTGTGTACTTATTTATTAACTTTAATTAACCTACTTTTCACAAAGGATGAAATAAAAGTCTATTTTCAAAGTCTTTACAAAAAATAATACTCAAGATTGTAGCACTTCATTGAACTTGGCTATTTATAAACTTGAGCTATTTCAGTAGACTGAAGAATCTGATCTATTTCCTGGACCTAAATTAATGATAATAGTAACTTTGTTCCCTTATAGTTATATTGCACACTAGACTCAAAATGCTTTTTGTATTAGTTCCATAAGCAAATACCATGAATTTATCATTTTGAAGCTATGCCATTTTACAATCAATATCTTTAATCACCTATTGGAAAATAATCACAGGAAATGTTTTATATTAATGAAATACTAGATTCTGAACATTTTAGGAGGAAGTTTTACTGTGTTCTTTATTACATTAATAACAGAGAAATGTGACTATTATAAAGACAAATTAGATATCTGATTCAAGATGGGAGCATGAGAGGTGAGACAGAGAATTCCTCCCAAAACCACATATAGTAGAAAAAT
>JAQQAC010007890.1:5062210-5100802 GCA_029783875.1 Phataginus tricuspis | reverse complement strand
GCGGGATGCAAGCCCTTGCCCCACCCCAGCTCACCGGCAGGAGGAAGAGAAACGGAATGGGGGAGGGGATGGAAGCCTGGGACTGCTAAGCACCCAGCCCTGGAGATCTGCTTTGGACCACAGACCTACATTGTGTGGTGCTCTGGAGGTTGCTGGGGTTGGGAAGCTGGGACAGGTGGAGAGCTTGAAAGACTGACATTCTGGCCATTTGTGGAGGACGGGGATCCACACCAGGCTGCTCTGGGATAAAGGAAAGCCGAGTGATCTGACAGGCTTCCTAGCAGCGAGAGGGCTGCTGAAGGGGTGGGGTTTGCACAGAGCTTGCTACAGAGGAAAAGGGATAGATGGACAAGGTTGTCTGGGCACGCTCTGCCCAGCGGGTTGGGAAATTTTAAGGACCTTCAGGTGCCCCATCCCTCTGGCTGCCTACTCAGCTCTGAGGCCCCCCACTGTGACACACGGCCTTCCTCCTGGCCTGCTGGCACCTGCTCGCACACCCGCAGTCACTGCACTGGCATCAGGCCAGCTGGAGGCAGCACCTACAACAGCTAGAGATGCAAAGCACAGAGACTTATACCTGTGTGCTCGGCCCATTGGCTCTGATATTGGAGACGGGCACTGCAGCCAGGAATCAGGAAACATCTCCTTCCTGCCCCAGGCACCAGTGACGTTCTCCTTTGACCTCCAACCTCACTCGAGGGGATGAGCAGCTCCAGAGACTGGAGCTTCTGGGCACTAGAGGGCACCACATAGAATTATGAAAGGTCAAAGGAACCTGGTTCAGACCAAAATATCACAAACCCCAGAAAAAGGACCAAGTGAAACTGAAATCACCAATCTTCCTGAAAGAGAGTTTAAAATAAAAATCATAAACATGCTCATGGAGATACAGAAAAATATTCAAGAACTCAGGGACGAATTTAAGATGGAAATTCAATCATTAAGAAATTCCATACCTGAAATGAAACATACAATGGAGGAATTTAAAAGCAGATTAGTTGTAGTAGAAGAGACAGTAAATGGAATAGAAATTAGAGAAGAGGAATACAAAGAAGCTGAGGCCCAGAGAGAAAAAAAGGATCTCTAAGAATGAAAGAATATTGAGAGAACTGTGTGACCAATCCAAACGCAACAATATTCGCATTATAGGGGTACCAGAAGAAGAAGAGAGAGAAAAAGGGACAGAAAGTGTCATTGAGGAGGTTATTGCTGAAAACTTCCCCAGTATGAGGAAGAAGATAGTCTCTCAAGCCATGGAGGTGCACAGATCTTCCAACACAAGGGACCCAAGGAAGACAACATCAAGACATATAGTAATTAAAATGACAAAGATTAAGGATAAAGACAGACTTTTAAAAGCAGCTAGAGAGAGAAAAAGATCACATACAAAGGAAAAACCATCAGGCTATCATCAGATTTCTCAAAAGAAACCTTACAGGCCAGAAGGGAGTGGCATGATGTATTTAATGCAATGAAGCAAGAAGGACCTTGAACCAAGATTACTTTACCTGATAAGGTTATCATTTATATTTGAAGGAGGGATTAAACAATTTTCAGATAAGCAAAAGCTGAGAGAATTTAGCTCCCACAAACCACCTCTACAGTGCATTTTGGAGGGACTGCTATAGATGGAAGTATTCCTAAGGCTAAATAGACATCACCAGGGAAATAAAACCACAGCAAAGTAGAACAATTAAATACTAAGCAGATGCAAAATCAAATCAGCTACCCCCAGAGTCAGTCAAGGGATAGACAGAGTACAGAATATGATACCTAACATAAAAAGAATGGAGGAGGAAGAAAAGGGAGGAAAAAAAAAAACAACCTTTAGGTTGTGTTTGTAACAGCATACAAAGTGAGTTAAATTAGACTGTTAGACAGTAAGGGAATTACCCTTGAACCTTTGATAATCACTAATCTAAACCTTGCAATGGCAATAAGTACATACCTATCGATAATCACCCTAAATGTAAATGGTCTGAATGCGCCAATCAAAAGACATAGAGTCACTGAATGGATAAAAACCAAGACCCATATATATGCTGCTACAGGAGACTCACTTCAGACTCAAAGACATATACAGACTAAAAGTGAAGGGATGGAAAAAGATATTTCATGTAACCAATAGGGAGAGAAAAGCAGGAGTTACAGTACTTGTATCAGACAAAATAGACTTCAAAACAAAGAAAGTAACAAGAGACAAAGAAGGACATTACATAATGATAAAGGGGCAATCCAACAAGAAGATATAACGATTATAAATATCTATGCACCCAACACAGGAGCACCTACATATGTGAAACAAATACTAACAGAATTAAAGGGGGAAATCGAATGCAATGCATTCATCCCAGGAGACTTCAACACTCTACTCACTCTGAAGGACAGATCAACTAGACAGAAAATAAGTAAAGAGACAGAGGCACTGAACAGCATAGTAGAACAGATGGGCCTAACAGACATCTACAGAACACTTCATCGAAAAGCAACAGGATACACATTCTTCTCAAGTGCACATGGAACATTTTCAAGAATAGATCATATACTAGGCCACAAAGAGAGCCTCAATGAATTCAAAAGATTGAAATTGTACCAACCAGTGTCTCAGATCACAAAGGTATGAAACTAGAAATAAATTGCTCAAAGAAAATGAAAAAGCCCACAAACATATGGAGGCTTAATAACATGCTCTTAATAATCAATGGATCAATGACCAAATAAAAACAGAGATCAAGCAATACATGGAGACAAATGACAACAACAGTTCAAACAGCAAAATCTGTGGGACGCAGCGAAGGCTGTGCTAAGAGGGAAGTATATTGCAATACAGGCCTACCTCAGGAAACTAGAACAATCCCATATGAACAATTTATGAAACTAGAAAAGGAAGAACAAAAGAGGCCCAAAGTCAGTAGAAGGAGGGACATAATAAAGATTAGAGCATAAATAAATAAAATCAAGAAGAATAAAACAATAGAATCAATGAAAGTAAGAGCCAGTTCTTTGAGAAAACAAACAAAATACATAAACCGCTAGTCAGACTTATCAAGAAAAGAAGAGAGTCTACTCACATGAACAGAATCAGAAATGAGAAAGAAAAAATCACTACAGACACCACAGAAATACAAAGAATTATGAGAGAATACTATGAAAAACTATATGGTAACAAACTGGATAACCTAGAAGAAATGGACAAATTTCTAGCAAAATACAACCTTCCAAGGCTGACCCAGGAAGAAACAGAAAATCTGAATAGACCAATTACCAGCAAGGAAATTGAATTGGTAATCAAAAAACTACCTTAGAACAGAACCCCTGTCCTAGATGGTTTCACTGCTGAATTTTATCAAACATTTAGTAAAGACCTAATACCCATCCTCCTTAAAGTTTTCCAAAAAGTAGAAGAGGAGGGAAAACTCCCAAACTCATTCTTTGAGCCAACATCACTCTAATACCAAAACCAGGCAAAGATACCACAAAGAAAAAAATTACAGACCCATATCCCTGATGAACATAGATGTAAAAATACTCAACAAAATATTAGCAAACCAAATTCAAAAATACATCAAAAAGATCACCCATCATGATCAAGTGGGATTCATCCCAGGGATGCAAGGATGGTGCAATATTCAAAAATCCCTCAACACCATCCACCACATCAACAAAAAGGGTATAGAAGTCAAGTATCTCAACATAATAAAGGCCATATATGATGAACCGACATCCAACATTATACTTAACAGTGAGAAGCTGAAAGCTTTTCCTTTAAGATCAGGAACAAGACAAGGATGCCCACTCTTCCCACTTTTATTCAACATAGTATTGGAGGTCCTAGCCATGGCAATCAGACAACACAAAGAAATAAAAGGCATCCACACTGGTAAGGAAGAAATCAAACTGTCCCTGTTTGCAGATGACATGATATTGTATATAAAAAACCCTAAAGAATCCACTCCAAAACTACTATATATAATATCTGAATTCAGCAATGTTGCAGGATACAAAATTAATACACAGAAATCTGTTGCATTCCTATACACTAACAATGAACTGGTAGAAAGAGAAATCAGGAAAACAATTCTGTTCACAATTGCATCAAAAAGAATAAAATACCTAGGAATACACCTAACCAACAATGCAAAAGACCTACACTCTGAAAACTATAAGACACTCATGAGAGAAATTAAAGAAGATACCAATAAATGGAAAAACATCCTGTGCTCATGGATAGGAAGAATTAATATTGTCAAAATGGCCATCCTGCGTAAATCATTCTACAGATTCAATGCAATCCCTATCAAAATACCAACAGCATTCTTCAATGGACTAGAGCAAATAGTTCTAAAATTCATATGGAACCACAAAAGACCCCGAATAGCCAAAGCTATCCTGAGAAGGAAGAATAAAGCAGGGGGAATTAATGCTCCCTGACTTCAAGCTCTATTACAAACCACAGTTATCAAGACAATTTGGTACTGGCCCAAAAACAGACCCATACACCAATGGACTAGACTGGAGAGCCCAGATAAAAACTGGAGCATATATAGTCAGTTAATATATGATAAAGGAGCAATGGATATACAATGGGGAAATGACAGCCTCTTCAACAGCTGGTGTTGGCAAAACTGGACAGCTACATGTAAGAGAATGAAACTGGGTCATTGTCTAACCCCATACACAAAAGTAATTTCAAAATGGATCAAACACCTGAATGTAAGTCATGAGACCATAAAACTCTTAGAAAAAAACATAAGCAGAAATCTCTTGGAAATAAACATGAGCAACTTCTTCATGAACGTATCTCCCTGGGCAAGGGAAACAAAAGCAAAATGAACAAGTGGGACTATATCCGGCTGAAAAGCTTGTGTACATCAAAGGACACCATCAGTAGAACAAAAAGGCATCCTACAGTATGGGAGAATATATTCATAAATGACATATCCGATAAGGAGTTGACATCCAAATTATATAAAGAACTCATGCACCTTAACAAACAAAAAGCAAATAATCCAATTAAGAAATGGGCAGAGGACATGAATAGTCACTTCTCCAAAGAAGAAATTCAGATGGCCAACAGGCACATGAAAAGATGCTCCACATCGCTAATCATCAGAGAAATGCAGATTAAAACCACAATGAGATAACACCTCACACCAGTGAGGATGGCCAACATCCAAAACACAAACAACAACAAATGTTGGTGAGGATTTGGAGAAAAGGGAACCCTCCTACACTGCTGGTGGGAATGCAAATTAGTTCAACCATTGTGGAAAGCAGTATGGAGGTTCCTCAAAAAACTCAAAATAGAAATACCATTTGACCCAGGAATCCCACTGCTAGGGATTTACCCTAAGAATGCAGCAGCCCAGTTTGAAAAAGACATATGCACCCCTACGTTTATCGCAGCACTATTTACAATAGCCAAGAAATGGAAGCAACCTAAGTGTCCATCAGTAGATGAATGGATAAAGAAGAGGTGGTACATATACACAATGGAATAGTATTCAGCCATAAGAAGAAAAGAAATCCTACCATTTGCAACATGGATGGAACTAGAGGGTTTTATGCTCAGTGAAATAAGCCAGGGGAAAAAGACAAGTATCAAATGATTTCACTCATCTGTGGACTATAAGAATAAAGGAAAAACTGAAGAAACAAAACAGCAGCAGACTCACAGAACCCAATAATGGACTAACAGTTACCAAAGGGAAAGGGACTGGGGAGGATGGGTGGGAAGGGAGGGATAAGGGGAAAATAGGGGCATCACGATTAGCATGTATAATGTAGCAGGCGGGGGACCCGGGGAAGGCAGTACAACAGAGAAAACAAGTAGTGACTCTATAGCATCTTACTACGCTGATGGACAGTGACTGTAATGGCGTATGTGGGGGGGACTTGATAATAGGGGGAGTCTAGTAACCAAAATCTTGCTCATGTAATTGTACATTAATGATAGCAAAAAAAAATAAAAGAAATGCTTAAAATGAAAAAAAAATCCTCACAAAAAAGAAATAAAGACAGAGTACTTAAAAAGTCAGTATCATTAAAATTTAGTAATTACGTGTAAAGAAGAAATATAGTTCAAACTCATATTTAGATTTTAGAATTTATTTTTTCTAAGTCCTTAAGCAATAATGTTATACTTAGTGTGCAATGACAAAATAGTGATAAGAAAACTATTAGAAACTGTTTAGAATGTGAAGGAAGCATAATTGTATGCTAAAATATATACAAATATTACTGTATGTTAAAATATTGAATACATTTAAAATTTACTTTTATTAGCAGGTTTTGGTAGATATCTGCAATACCATATCTGTGACTAAAACTGGGGGCAAAATTTTTTTTAGCTAAAAATCTGTTTCAGCCATATTACCACTGTCAGGATGATGTGAGAGTTAATGTTGACCAACCTTCGGAACCATGAATATATCGCATCTTAAATCAATTAAATTAGACTCTCCATTCAAGATCATTATCCTACAAAGCCTATAAGTGATAGAATACCGCTGCATGAAAACAGTGTTTTCTGATAAAGTGTGCTCAGTACATCACTGAAATGTACCAGAGACATCAGCTTTTGATTCTTTGCATATAAGGGCACTTTTTGCAGAGCAAACATTCACAGATATGTGAATCTAGGTTTCCTTAGGACAAGGTGAGTGAAACGGGGTTGAGGCGCCATGTGAGAAACTGGGGCACGAGCCAGAGAGGCATTCCAAGGCGGACAGCTTTTAAGATCTAAGTCAAGTCACTGAAGGATACAGCCGACTTTGTTTTCTTCAACTCTTTAAGATAAGATGGATTTTGCCTTTCTTTAGCCTCACTTCCCAAAGCAGTTTCAACTTAATGTCTAAGTTTCTTCGCCAAGTCCCACAAGTATCTCAATAGCCTTGTTCATTTAACACAATATTTCAAAATCAGTTGGCATCGAGGAAGTCATTAAGCCTTACTTCTAGGTATATGAAATTTTAGGGAGAAAACTTAATGAACTGTAATAATCTTTTGCAAGATATTCGTAGCTACTGCTTAGTAGTCATTTCAACTTTATTATTAGTATGAATCATTTTTCTTTCAAGAGAAAGGTGTCATAATACCAAAGACAAGGCAATTTTAAAAATAAACACACAAAGTTTTACAAATAGCAAAAGTAAAGGAGAAGAAAAACCTTTCCTTATAGTCCATTAACTGACGTGGTCCAGTAGAAGATTAGCGATGTATAATCGCTGGCATCAAACTCTGTCCACATTTTAAAGTATGTGATTTTGAGAGGGATCTTGACTCTGTGAAGTAAATTTTAACAGAATATAGTTTCTACCAATGCGGTTTCTAATATCCACCTTTTCATAGAATATACTACTGTTACCTACATGACATATTTGAAGAACATTTTAGTATTTATTGTAGCATATATAACATTCTCCTTTACCCTTTCTAAGATATTACATAAAAGGAAAAGGGAAGCATCTACTAAGGAATTGAAGGGAATGGATGTATTATGTCCACACATTTTAAATGTTTTTAAATTTTTCTATCATGCCTTTATCTGCCATGCCTGTTGTCTACATTAAATTCTTGACTCATGACCTTCACAGATACCAGCCAAACATATTGGCTAGATAGTCAGCTAGATAGCTCACTGTCAGTTGACATGTTTTACTCCCTCTCTTAATTTTTTCTTCTTTCAAGGTCCACAAGGAGAATTTTCATTGATTTAATCTGATCTTAAACGTAAAAGGTCGCTTATTCCCACATGGGTTACCTGCTCTGGCCTTCCTTCCTCTGAGAATGTGGAAAGGCACTGCTGTTCCCATTATTTTTTGTCTTTTTTCTCAGCTCCTTTTTTAAGCATTGTAATTTTAAGCCAAAAATCTAAATCAATGGTTTGTAAATTTATGTTTATAAAATTATGATTTTGAAAGTCTTTTTTATGGCATTTGTGAGAGTGAATACTGTCAGTTGTATGCACTCTGTTGCTTAAAGTTATTCTTGATCTTTAATTTACTCTCTGCTGTGTTTTGTCCTATTGTTCAGCTAATGAGGGAAGAGGATAGAGACCAGAGAACAATTTTAAGAGCTGTAACATCATACAGAAGTAGGAAGAGAAACACTAAATGTTAATATCTATCTCAGCTCAATGAATAAAGTTTCAGCCAGCATCACTAGATGGCAGGCTGTGCCTTGGTACGGATGTTTCTGAGGAGAGGTGGAGGGTGGAGTGGGTATGTTTTATGTATGTTTCTTGACTGATTTGTAAGAGCAAAAGGCAGTTCTCCCATAGTATGGGCACACATTGGTTTCAGGGATTCAGGCCACAGGCTTTGCAATGCAGGTGTGTATTATTCTATAGGGTGTACATACTCAAGAGTACAATAGTCATAACCCTTTACTTTATAAATTGAAGAAGTTGTACTTAAAGTGGTAGGCTCTCCATTTCAAAGCATCACACTTCGCTTTGTTGTTGTTGTGCAGGTGACTTGGATTATTACTGGTTAGACCCTGCCACGTGGCACAGCCGGGAAACATCGCCTATAAGTTCGGTAAGCTGTCCGGGATGTGAGCATTTGGAGTCCAGCAGTAATGTGTGCTGTTCACTGTCCTTTGTTTGATATGTGATAGGTAATCATACACTGCTCCAGTACATATTCAAGGACAGCAAATGACTTAACTGAAGAAAGTACTGTTTTGAAGAAAAAAGGTTATCATTGAACAATTATAACAAATTTTAAATTAAGTAAAAAGCAATTATTAAATGACTATACAGAAACGAGGTATTATTTGGTTAATGATACCAGCATTACCAATGCAAAATACAGAATCGGTTTTCTTTATATAAGCAGATGTATCTTGAAATTTCAATTAATTTCATCTCAGAACCATTTTTTAGAGATGTCCTTAGTTGCTGACTACTTTTAGAACTATTTAGTATAATAATTATCTACTGCAAATAATATAGAGCTGTAAATGAAAGTTGTTCCAAGCCAAGCATAGAGCCCATCAGAATAAAGACGTCCCCTGGACTGTCTTTTAACTGAGGAAATCACATTATGCTACAACTCACACTTTTATGTCTATAGGAAAGAAAACAAATCTTTTTAAACTTTATTTATGTTTTAATAGCACCCTGTAACGTGGCAGCCATCTAAAGAGGGGGACCGGTTAATCGGCCGTGTTATTCTTAACAAGAGAACTACCATGCCCAAAGAGTCTGGCGCGTTGCTGGGTCTGAAAGTGAGTATTCTGGCTTCAAACTTTGCTTAAAGGGTAAATTACAGTATGTACTGCTTTCAACAAAGTTTCTGACAATGATGTTTAGATATCTTCTTCTCTCCAAAATAAAGTCTTCCCAGTGAATGTATCCTGTTAATATATTGATATCATATGGTAGATTTGGCATTTTTATCTGGGTTAACATTTTTATATCATTTTATTAATATGGCATAAAGATGTACTAGGAAACTGCAGTCATATGTAGGAAAACTAAAGAATTTTTCTTTGAATATAAAATTCAAGGATGATTTCTACATTAAAAAGATATTAATGGGTGGTAATAAAGTTAGATAACGTGGACTGCATAAATTAACTGTATCTTGACAAGCAATAAAAAGAGTCATTGAAGTGATAGTTTCCTAAGTGCAGTAGAATTTATGGTAATACCAAAGGAGTAAAGTGTGTATTTCAAAAATATTAATTAACTTCTAGCAGATAGAATGAAAAACTAATAAACTACCAAAGGTTGTATTTTATTGTAGGAATATATACATGTATTTTTACACACACACGTTTTATTATGTATGTACATGTTTATGTGCCTTAAATCACATTGTTCTATTTTCTTCAGAAGCTTAGAGAAACACTCAAAGATTTGGCTTTAAAAGTATTATTTACCAAGAGATTGTATTACAGTGGTGTGATAGTTCGACCTCTTCAGAGCTATTGACTATTAATCTAAATAAAATTTTTAACTAAAACTGTTTTACTGTTGTGCTTAACAGTATCATATTATTGATTATTAGCATTAGTTTTTCTTGCTATATAATAATTCTGATCACCTACATTAATGGGCATGTCTCAAAGAATTATGAATCAACCTCAGCCTTTGCGAATGTACCTCCCACTTTCAGTTATACAATTTAGCACCAGCACTGAGAGATATAAAACTTAGAAACTTTCAGATGAATTCAGTTTTAGTGACAGGAAAAGCCAAATGAAAGTGTTAAATATTCAGTAGTATAACTCAGACTTGAGAGTTACACGGCAACACATATATTTTTCGGAGCAGGAAGTCATTCAGATGGTCAGTAGCACAGGTAAACTTAGGCTAGTTACTCTTTGTAACATGGTAAGTTGCTTCACAAAGTGGCCTGTTCTTGGTTGGAATCCCTAGTCTTTTTGTCTCAGACCTACATTCTACTAAAAATATACAATGTGACAATGGGACATTCTCTGCATATAGAAATATAATTCAAATGGTAGACATCAACTGAG
This sequence comes from Phataginus tricuspis, assembly GCA_029783875.1. Lineage (NCBI taxonomy): Eukaryota > Metazoa > Chordata > Mammalia > Pholidota > Manidae > Phataginus > Phataginus tricuspis. Next base: position 5,090,314 of record JAQQAC010007890.1, on the reverse strand, counting down.
AGGATAAAGAAAGTGAACTGTAGGGTAAACGGTATCAAGCACTTCTTTTTTTTGGTAAGTAGGGGAATCTGGCACTTATCACCTAAGGATGTCATTAATCATGGTGCCCTTGTATTGCTGGGTCAATATAGATGATCAGTGCATGAATGTCATCAGGACACCCTGTCATCTCAAATATAATGAGGTGCTGTTTTATTTTCAAAACTATACGGCCAGCTCCTTTCATCAGAAATGTAGTTCACTTCATGAGTGTCATTATACTCAATTCTAAATACATCATAAAGAAACTGTAGGATTCATTCCTCAAACTAATAAGCTTACATTTCAATATAAGTCTTGGGAACTTACACATTTGTAATTACCCAGGTCGTTGGAGGGAAAATGACCGACTCAGGACGCCTGGGTGCCTTCATTACCAAAGTAAAGAAGGGCAGCCTTGCGGACGTGGTGGGACACTTGAGAGCAGGTAAAGTCTCTTTTCTAACATTTAAACAATATGTACTCTATGCATGAGTTGGTGCTTTTCAGTTTTGGGTAAGTTACATATAAATCAATTAAGTAAATAATTTTAATGCATGAATAAAGATTTTTTTATTCAATACTTACTGAATGCAGTAAGAGATGACTGTACATCAGGAGCAGTTTGGAGAAAATAAGAATAGGAATCTTTTGTATTTATGTAAAAATAAATAGATGCAAAATGCAGAAGGGTTTACTAATTTTGTAGACTTCCTAATGTTCCTACAAAAATTCAAAACAAGCCTTATGAAAAAAATAATATTACCGTTTAATTCCTTAGTTTATATTTTGAAGTATAGTAATTACTAGTAAGTTTTTCATAGTGGTCTCAAAACACTTATTCAGTAGCAAGCATTTGTAATAAAATATAATCATAATCACATGTCTTACACTGATTATGTAATGCAATGTGTGCTCACTCATATTGTACTCGTGAAGATGTCTTGTTTCCTGGCATTTGGAAATTTACATTGTGTTGCTCTGTAACCTTAATATGACTTAATAAAATCACTTAATATATTCAAATATACTGTATTCATTCAACAACATGCTTTAAAATCAATTTTTAGTAAATCATTTACTTTTTATGTTAGTTAAAACCATACCAACATATATTGTTCAATGTTTAATAGAAGTGTTTTGGTTAGAGTGTCTGCTTATGCCAGACAATTATAGAGAAAACAGAGTAGGCTGAACTGTGCAATTGAGGATTGATAACCCATAGCACACAGAAAGAGATGTAAGCAATTGATGTTTTGAAAATAGTATTTTTAAGCAATTAGATCATATATTCTGTTTAATTTCATTATGATTTAAGAACTTTTTCCTTCTATTTGTATATAAACATCATTGGCCTATAAAACTACAGAGCTGTGTTCTTATTAGTGTGACCTTTGTTAAGCATTTGAAATTTTGTTTTAATCTCTCCATAGCTTTCTCTACTTCACCTTACCCTTAAGTTCATGCTCTGCACTGCACTTGATTTAAGGATTCAAAACACAAAATTGATAATGACACTCTCCTCATTAAGGTTCTTGAGTGTCTCGCAGTCGTATCTGCTCAAGTTAAAGCCCTGTAACTTGGTCCTCCACGACAGTTCCATTATGGAAACTACTTCTATTACCATTCACTATACATTCAACCATGGCAGTCTACCTGTAGGTCCCTGGCACGCTGTTTCCACCTGGTTGCTTTTCTGCTCTTGTGCTCTGCCAGTTGAAGTCCTTTCTGTCCTTCCAAATTCATCTAATGTTGCCTTAATTCTAAAGTGTTTCTTGATATCTCACTCGGAATAATAACTAATTACTACTGCCTGGTGCTACCAGCTGAACTTCTCCTCAGATGAACTCCTATCACTGCATATAATATTTTATTAAAGGTACTCATTTCTATATTTTTCCCCCACCAAATTGAAGGATGGAGAGTCTCTTTTTAATCTTTGTATCATCATAATCTACATCTCTACCTGAAGAGATTATCCATATATAAATAAATATTATTACAGAAACCATCTTCTGGCTTAGGAGGTATTGATTTGTAAATAAATAAATGTATATATTAAGTTAATTTGATATTAAAAGTTATGTTCCAGGTTGCTCTGAGGAGGAGAATTTTATAATCTAGTACTTCTGCAAAATGTTGATTGAAACTCATTACTGGGTAGTAAAATTGATTTAATGGTTCACATACATTATTTTTAAAAAATGAAATAGAACGTAAGAGAATAGGAAATACCAGGGTAAGTACTTTTTCAGAAAATACTTTTTCATACACACATATACATTCATATGATGCAAACTTTATTTTCTTGGTCAAAATAATTTAAAAGACTCCTAATATATTTAAAATTCATAATTATTGTATTTCTTTTTTTATAGTGAAGTGTAGTAATTGCTTATTTGACCAACTTTGCTTAGGTAACTTCTTAACTGAAACTGTTAGAAGTCATTTAACTATTAGTAATAATCATACTCTTTTGCCAAACCAGCAGTCATGTGCTTTTCAAGCATTTACTTTTTACTTAGAGTAAGCAAACACTTGGGGAGACAAAAATAATTACTTTAAAATAGACCTAACAAAACAGTTTTTTTAACTTGTAAAAAAAAAAAGACCTAGCTAAAATAAAAGATTTCATGTTTATAGTTAGCTTTAAAATAGATTATAGATTATAATATTGACCCATTAATTCAACGCATAATTATTTACCTACTAAAATACTATAGGCACTGAAAACAACAAAATAAGCAAAAACATAAAAAAGTTAGGACACCTCAAAGAATTGTTGAGGCTGGGAGATTTCACCTGAGTTTGCCATTGCTAATTGAAGGATACTGGGCAGAGAACCATTTGGGACCTAAAACTGCTCTATTGATGAAAATAATTTTTCCCAAATGGTGCATGTTGAAACTCTAATTAAAATAACAAGTTGTTAGTTCATGTTATTTTAACATCATATTACTCTGTTTGATTAATCAGGATATTTAACAAGTTAATGAGTGCTATATTAATTTTTTATTATTATAAAAATACTTTCTAATTTTCCATTATGCTCACTATATATTATGTATAGAATGTGTGTGTTATGAACATCTGGAAGTGGGTTAACTATCATGCAACAGTTTTACATCTGCTTGCTTTGTAACTTTGCATAGCTACCTGCGTTACCCTATGGGTATGAGTTCAAATTCTTTCATGCATTTTTATTCTGTTGTGAGTCTGCTGAAGACAATGAAGCATAACTTAAAATTGGAAAATTCATGCTAATAAATGTTAATTGCTATTTCTACCAAAAAAAACAACAACAGGGTTTGTGCAGTTTAATAATCTTTCACATAGAGACCTGCCTACATTTATTATACTGGAGGGCATGCTGCTAATTATTATTTTTTAATATTTCCAAATAGGCTGTGCTAATTCCATCCCATAGCATGAGATTATTTTTATATTATTTCTGGTATATTTAAAAAAGATAAAGGTAGTTCTGTTTGTGCTATTTCCAGTGACCAGTAATATTCTGTGGGGCAAGAAGAAAAAAGAAAGAAAAAAAAAGTGTTTAGAAGAACCATTAGCTGACATTATATGGCAATCAATTTGCTTTTAAGAGCAGAACCAAGACAATTAAAATATTTGTATATGTTTTGCATTTCTTTGTTAAAAAAGAGAAAAGATAAGAAAAATAAACAGAATATATAAGGTAAAAAAATACCCTTTTTTTTAAATTCAAGGGGATGAAGTTCTAGAATGGAATGGTAAACCCCTGCCGGGAGCTACAAATGAAGAAGTTTACAACATTATTTTAGAATCAAAATCAGAACCTCAAGTTGAAATAATTGTTTCAAGGCCTATTGGGTAAGGCTAAAAAAACTTACTTCTTAAGTTTAGTAAATGACATGTATTAGCAGGGTTTTAAAAAGAAATTTATACATTCATACAGTACATGCTAACACAGTTTTCCTTCAATTATGGGCATACATTTTAGACTTCTAAATTTCTTAATTATAAAAATTTGAATACTGAATTTTCTTCACTACATTTTAGAAGCTCCACAATTTAACAATTGTAATATCAAAAGTATTGATGTGTATTTTTAGAAGTAAAATATAAAGTAAAAATATTTTCTTTTAGTTGCAGAACAATTTATTTTTTATAATTCTAACTTAATGAGTAACATTTCCTTAAAGGGAGTCACTAACAAAACATCTTTTTCTGATGTTTAAAATAGTAATGATTTCACACGTTTATGTGAACTTTTTATTATTCTACTAAGAATATTTTTTCTGTATCTTTGCCTTGAATAGTTCCAACTTTTCATTAACATCAAGCAAGAGTGAAATACTTTAACACCTTAGTTGGTCATAATCGTTGTTATATTTTTAGAGCTTCAATTTTCAGCATAATTTAATTATCTATGACCAATGGGATATTTTCTGTATCCATGTATAGACTTCCCCACATTGTTAGCTTTTCCTGGCAAACCCATAAAGTCCAGAATATTTATTTTGCCAGTCTATAATTTTTGGGAAGGCATTATGAACTATCCTATTACAGTCGACTTAATGTTTGAAATATATTTTTGGAAATAATTCCTTTTTTTCTCCCTATTCTCCAAAGTATTATAGACCCATCAGTTCAAGACGTTTTATGTTGAGAAAGTTAACCTTAAATTTTTGTTGTTAAAAATTTGTTAAATTAATTAACCTTAAATTTTTGTTGTCCTCATGAATATATACCAATGCAAAACATACAAGAAAAGATAATTCTATTAATTCTCAAAGTGTCTGATCATACATCCCAAAGAGTAATATTAACATGTATATATATATATATATATATATATATATATATATACACATATATATATATAAAATTCTAAAATAAAGGCAAGCCTACAACCAGTCTCCAGTGGTGACTATTAAGAGTAAACGTTGAATACATTTGCAAAAGTACTGTACATTTCCATGCAGATTTTTAAAAAAAACAACAGCACTATATAATTTATGTTAGCTTTACATGACATGTGTTTTAGTGCTGAGGTAAATATGAGTCTGGAAAAGAGGTAAGTAAATTGGAAAATGAATCTAAAGTATAAAAATAAAATTTAAAAGCAAGCATTGTACACATTGCCGAATACTTTCAGACATACGGTGGTTTGAAAGAACTCAACTAAAATGTCATTGATTCATGGAGATTTAACAGACAATTAAAGTAGACTGGAATAATGTTTTTATTATTTTTACTTTTGTATGGAAATAATTTAAAAAGTAATAATCTGCATAGCCAAACCCTAAACTCTCATGAACTATAGCATTCAAGGGAATATAGAATACAAAATTATATTAAAAAAATAAAATTGGGCATCAACTTTCCAGTTAATAGAAAAATTGTTAGAATCCTGGAATAATAATTCTAGCTGTATTTTATAATAGTGTTTAATGTAGTTCGTTATTGTTTTAAAGCAGAAAGCAAATACTCACTCATAGTTTAGTGGCATAGTGACTCCAAGAGTCCTTCCAGCTCTAACCTTCATGTACAGTGATCAGCGTGCTCTAGGAGATACCAGACATCAGTCTAAGAAGCAGTGGGCGTTTTTGCCAACCTACCAAATGTATTATAGACCTTTAAGCTTATAATCATTATTAGAACTATTCTACCTTACTTGTGAGTAGAACTATTTAGAGGACTGTGTAAACATCAAGTGGAAATTAATGCCTAAAAATATTGCTGAAGCAACTACATAAAAATATTGCTGAAGCAACTAACATTTAATGAATTTTGATTTGATATAAATTTGATCATATCACTTTAAATTTTTTTTACAACTTCTCTACAATCCTTTCACAGACACACAAAATTCAAAGCTTGTACCCAGTTTTAGAGTTCCAAATTCTAATTTCAATAACTGACATTGAGGCTGAGTTTTAAAGTTGTACTGTCTAAAAAATTGTTGTTTCTGGATTTTTTTAAATTTATTTTTATTTTCCCAGATGAATTTAGAAGAAGGTAGCAGAAGATAAATGTTTGGTTTCTTGTGTTTTAGGAATTGCACATTAGTCACTTCATTATCATATAAAATATGTTACAAAAATTATTAGTTATACAAAAATATATGTTAAATATATTTACAAAATGTACAATGGAGGATGCATTGTTATTTGTAAATGTATAAATTGTAGTTGGCTATGAGAATTACTTTATACAAAAAGTGAAAACAAGGAGTCAGCAAAATATTGTTTCTATTTCCCCCAAAAAGTACAAAGAAAAATCAAAGTTTAGGATACAAGTTAAGTGGTTAGAAATCCGTCAGTAATATTCTAATAATTCCCTCAGTACTACTTAACTCCAGTCTGCTTTAATATGTCATGTTAATACTTGCATATTGTTAATCTCCTTTGATACTAAAATATCTTCGGAAAACCAGAGGTAAAGTAGTAATGCCCAAACCAAGGTGGCCCAGCATTCTTAAGGTCACAGTAAATAATGGATTAAGCTGAGGTTATATTAAATATTTATTCAGAGTAATTTGTGAGTGTGACAGGAGTGGGTGTTCTCACAAGTCACTTTCTTATCATATAGCAAATGGCCATATATATTTAGCTAACTTCACTATAGAGATATGAATCTCTATATAGGGTTATATATGTGTATATGAATTGTATATTCACATATATAAAATATTTTAGCTCTTTTGTTGCAAGCTTGAACCATTTTTAATTTCCAAAGCAATTCATCCTTTTCATTTTATTAACTTTGCCCATGATACTCACCATATTATGTTGTTACCAGCAAATGTTTCCATCCCTTTCATTCAGTAAACTCTTTCAGATGTGTTTGTAAAGCATATTACTGATTTGTAAAATATGTGTCATTATGATTTTGTAGAGTTGAAGTAAAATAATTACCTTAACATTTTTTATTTCCAAAACCTGCTGTTTTGGTAGTAAAAATATTGTGGTGATTTTAACCACAATATTAGTCTGATGTTGTCATGTTGAAGTGTTTGCTATTAAATATATAAAAACTTAGTTTTACTGCCGTGTGTGTGTGTGTGTGTGTGTGTGTGTGTGTATGTGGTGGTTGACATTCATACTCATTAGTAATTGCCTTAATAGTAACTCCGTCCATTTCCACACCTGTTAAGATGGAAGGATGTTTCACACCATGGAAGTAAAATGTGGTCGTGCTTGCCTTGGGCAGAGTAGTTTAGCTAATGGAATTTTCACCATACCCTGTTTCTTTTAGTGATATTCCACGGATTCCTGAGAGCTCCCATCCTCCCCTGGAGTCCAGTGAGTATAAAACTCTTTGTTATGATAATACATATTGAATGAAACTGAAGAATAAACATTTATCATTATCTTAGTTATTTGGTATACATGAATTGGCATTACTGTACTAAAAGTTCATCTCCAGTGATATTAGAAGTTGGCAACCATGGCTATCATTGGAAACCCTAAGAAGTTCTGTAAGATTTTTCTTTGTCTGCTTTGTGTGTGTGTGTGTGTGTGTGTGTGTGTGTGTGTGTGTCTATACAAAGTAGTTTACTGGTAATACTCATGCAACATCATAACAGTCGGGACCCTCACAGAGCTCAGTTAATATGCTAATAGTTGTTCTCTTTGTGGTACACACAAATTTATCGTGATAATGGGGCTATTCAGTTGGATGGGTAATTCTCTCTGTGTCATGAGTGCTGTAGTGATGGAAACAGGCATATTAACAAATAGTTTTAATACAGTGTAACAGGGTAGGCTGTGCTCATGAAGTAAGCAGGCAAAGTTCAATGAACATAAGGTGTCAAGGGACAATGAGACTAGATGGCTGAATTATTTACATGGGCATTAAAGACACTGCAAATGATAGAAGGTGACAATGTGCAATAAAATAGACAAGTGAAGTTTTCAGTGAGAATGTGGAAGTGACCCAGATACTTGGTTTGCAATGGATCAGCATGTATAGAAAAAAACCATGTGGATGACTTACGGTCAGGCAATGTTCCTTAAATAGTGCTTTATCACTAAAGCTTTTTCTCTTGGCTGTGGGCTCAAGGTTGTACTTGCTGGGGTAGTCACATTCTGCAGACGTTCTAAACTGCTTATTTGTCAGGGTACACTTTAATAATACTGGGAAGAGAGAACTTTCAGTTTGAAAAAGTGAGTGGCTGAGTGGGAAGCCAGCTCCTCAACATGAAGGTGAAACAAGTTGCTTGTGGTGAATCCCTAGAGACCACATTCTCAGACTTGAGAGGTTCATTAGTAAGACCAAAACTGAGATAGACAGTATACCTTATGTTAAAACAGTGATGAATTCTAGGCTTAGAAATTATATTATAGGTGCATTCATTTTAATTTCAGTAAGGACAGTTCATAATAGACGAGCCTTTAGCCAAGATGATTAACCTAATGGGTACCTCTTATCACAAATGCATGAAGCCTTTACCTACATATGAGGTTATGCACTAGTCTAAACTGTACAATACCCTCCAAGAATGTAGAAAATCAGCACTTACAAATCGAAGCAAATAAACACCATATTTGATTGTGTTATTTTTAAGTATCTTTAAAATAGGCAGTTAAACAAAGAAGACAACATGATGACTTTATGACTATCCCATTGAAAGTAGGTTTTATGGTTATTGTGGTATTGGGTTTGGGTTTTATACAAATAAAATTTGTTAGCTGTTAGCATTTTATTAAAAATATTTTATTTAGTAAGAATATTCCCAACACATATGTTACTAAAAATTGTTTTTTTCCTCATTCTAGGTTCAAGTTCCTTTGAATCTCAGAAGATGGAAAGGCCTTCCATTTCTGTTATTTCTCCAACAAGTCCTGGAGCTCTAAAAGATGCCCCTCAAGTCTTACCAGGACAACTTTCTGTATGTATTTCTTGTACATCTTGGAGACCATTAGTATTTTCTCACTGTTCTATCTTTAAAAATGTATGGCTTTCTTCTTTTCTTCTTCTTCTTTTTTTTTTTTTTTTGCACATATGTAGACACATGTTTTCATTTCTCTTGAGTTACACACCTGGAAGTAGAATTGCTGGATCATAGAGTAACTATGTATTTACCTTTGTTTTTCTTTTCTTTTTTATTGAAGTATAGTTAATATTCAGTCTTATATTGGTTTCAAGTGTGGCTTTCTTTAAAGCCTATGATATAGTCATAGTCATTTCACACCATAATCTACTTCATCAGTGTGTCTTGCATTTATTAGATTATTCCTGTATTCATGTATTTATTGAGTGCCTACAATGGGCCAGGTGTTTTGGACATTAAATGATAAATAATAATATAAGTAAATAAAATATCCATTATATTTTGTGTGCTATACAAACATTTCTGAGTAAATAAGTGGCTAGGCATAATGAACTTAGAAAGTAATGTTCCATTTAACTTAACAACCTTATGAGCCGGGAGCCTGAAAAGCTTAAATTTAAAATATTCTCTAGTTTCCCTCACTGTTGCCTTAAATCTGGGGAACAGTGGAGTAAAGGAGACTACAGCTCACTGTCAGGAAACGCCACATCCTTGTACATTAGGATGGGACGCAGAACATCTGTATTAGTAACTGAAAGAGGATCTGCTTCTGACTATTCTGTAAATGATCTTTCGCTCCTTTGATGAAGGGTGTATTTCTATAATCTGTTTTTGCTGCTCTTCTCTTGGTTTTAATGAAACAAAAAACTGGCAGCTTGCTCTTGTTTTTAAAGCCTTTTATGGTTTTAACTTCTATTTTTAGTAAATTAAATACCTTTGTATAATCCCTTGTGTTTATTTTACCTGCTCTGCCATCTTTTATTTTTTCATTGTGCATGACTCTCTCCTGTACCCCACATACGTTTTGAGAGAGAGAAAATCCATTCTGGTTTTATGGAAAACACATCAGTGGTGTGGAAACAGAGATATGGGTGCATACCGATTCAGGTTAGAATGCTTCATCTGCCCCTTACTGGGAAAGAGCGATCTCCTATTACATTAGCTTATCTTCCTGTAATGACTCGTAAGTGTGTTCTAATATGTACCCATGAAACAATGTATGCTCATAGTTCTCAACCATAAAACCCAAACTAACTTCTAAAGACAAAATAAATAAATGTAAATAAATTTCACATGGTCCACTGCCAGCACGGATACTGTATTGACTAGTCAAGTTCTGGTTCCTAAGGGTCTGACAATAGTATTTCAGTGTGCCATTTTCTCATCTTTCCTTATTCATGAAATCTTAGTAGGCTGCAGTTTGACTCCCACTTGGTTTGAAGGTATGTTTAGGTCTTGCACCTTCCTTTGTTCATTCCCCCTCCTCTCGTGAAAATTAACCTGTAATAAATTAAGTATAGAAATTAAATGAGAAAAGAAAACAGCTTGTACGTGTAAAGCAGGCCCACAATAAATGAATTTCCTGATCATTTCCAAATCACTTGTATCATGTTCTACCATCAAACTCCATTTTATTTCAAGTCCATGTAGTGCCATACAACACAGGTGGTACACCAGCATATTAAGACACTTATATCACCAAATACTAGTGTTTTGCATTTAAAAGCAAGGTTAATTATTTTGTTAACCCCTTCTCTCCTTAGTTTTTATAAAATTTTGATCATTTTATTTTCACAGTATGATATGAGAGTATAACACTGTAGACCTACCAATTGTAAATTATGTTTAATGTGCATGAAGAGAAGAGTCAAGTTCTAAGTGATTATGCTTTCAAATTGGTATTCTTTTCAGACAATACCTATAATTCAATTGTATTGCAGTTTGAAAGTTCTTTCTTCAAATATAATTTTAGGGTTTTGGGGTAAAATTATAATACCTCTTGAGTTTTACAAATCTTTCCTTTCTTCATTGCTCTTAGGTGAAGCTGTGGTATGATAAAGTGGGACACCAGCTCATTGTAAATGTTCTGCAAGCAACAGATCTACCCCCTAGAGTAGATGGGCGTCCCAGGAATCCCTATGTGAAAATGTATTTTCTTCCAGATAGAAGGTAGTGAATAATTTTAGAAAAAAATATGCAAATATCTTTACTAATGGAAAGGCATAATTTCCTCTCCTGGGATAGAGTTTTATTTTATTTTTTTAAAGCTTTATTGAGGTGAAACTAATATGCCAAAAATTGTGCATACTTAATATACTGATATACATATTTTGATATGTTTGGACATATGCATGTACCTGTGATAGAGTTTTAAAATGTAATAGATAATTCTCTCTGAGGGAATAAACTATACTATCCCACAAAAAAAAGTCCTTCAACCTTATATTTTAAAAAAATAATGTGCTAATTTTTAAATTTCTCATTACTTTGTTTATACATCTATTAGTCTTTCATAACTGTATATCATTTAGAATGTACCTTTTTGTGTGTGCCTATAATCATAATTACTACTAACATTGCAAAGTTAAAATAGCATTAAGCTTTATTCTTTTTAGACTTTTCTATGAAGTGATGAATTAAAAATTAACATCCCAATAGCAGTATTCCATGCAACTACAGTAGATGGCAGCATATACTTCTCTTTGCTTTTTCATTTACAAAACACACTTATTTTTCAGTGATAAAAGTAAAAGGAGGACCAAAACAGTAAAGAAAGTACTAGAACCGAAATGGAATCAAACTTTTGTCTATTCACATGTACATCGCAGAGATTTCAGAGAACGAATGTTAGAAATAACTGTGTGGGACCAACCAAGAGCACAAGAAGAAGAGAGTGAATTTCTCGGAGAGGTGATGTACGGGGTAGAGATTCAAGTCACGTGCCTGTTGAAGCTCCTGTGATATGTGTTATGATTGCTTTTCTGTTAAGCTTTGGGAAAGGTGCTTGATTTAACGTGAGAACTGACCTTACAGATCCTCATAGAACTGGAGACAGCCCTTTTAGATGATGAACCACATTGGTATAAACTTCAGACGCACGATGAATCTTCACTACCTCTGCCACAACCATCACCTTTCATGCCAAGGCGACACATTCGTGCAGAAAGCTCTAGCAAAAAACTGCAAAGTAGGTTAAAGCTCTTTTTAGTTGCCCGAATGAATTATGTTGTAATGATGTCATCAGAGATGTATATTCAAGCCATTTTTCAAATGTTTATTAGAGATCAAAATACTGGCAAATTCTTCATCTTGTAAAGGGAGACTTGGGAAAAATAGTGTTTTTTTCTGTACATACCCATTACATTTTCGGTTTTGCCTAAATCGCTAATGGAACAAGTGAAATGTAGAAGCTTCCTTTTGGTAATCTGGAACCAAATTGTTTTCCTCAAATAATTTAATATTTCATGTTAGTGCTTCTCTGATCGATCATTTCCTTAAAATTAATGTTTAATGCAGAATAATGGCTAATTTTGAAGCTAAACATAAATATGTTATGAGGGCCTAATGCCCTTTCAGTTGTACGAGATCAGCAGAGCTCCAGCCATAAGTTCTCTCTGAACCTTTCTGCTCAGCCCTATCCTCTCTGAACTACAGAGGCGGGCACTTAATTTGGTAGAAAACAGTGCGTACCTTTTGCTATATCTTTTAGTATAACACCTTAGTTAAAGAATAATTTGAAAAATAAAAATCTTATGCTGCAAAGTTCCTTTCTTTTATATGTTTTAAGTGATTATAAGGAGGAAATACTGAGAAAAAGATGTCCTTGGAGAGCATACATTTCTTTAAGAATCAGCTCAGGGGTAACTTTGTTTTATTCTTGTTAAGAAGTGTTTAGTAGTCATATTAGCTTTTTTTTAAAAAAAATTCTGACTGTGTCCTTCACATTTCATAAACCAACAAGACCCAGAGGTGTCTGTTTGCCTTTCTGTCTTGCAGGGTCTCAGCGCATCAGTGACAGCGACATCTCAGATTACGAAGTCGACGACGGCATTGGAGTCATCCCTCCAGGTGCGTGGGTGAAGAGCATGGCTTGCTCCTCTGGGCTTCTCTGCGTGCTTTCACTGTCTGTTTCCAGACTTCTTTGAAGACTGAATACGGCTTTACAGCACTGAGAAATCAGTGTTACATTATTCCATGGTGACTTGTGTTCCAAATTATTAAGAAAGTTTAAAGTGGCCAAGTGACTCTCCACCAACATCCCCGCTTCCTTTGGTCATTTCTCCCTGAGCAGCATGACCAGCTGGGTTGCCATCATTATTTCTCGATGCTCTGAGCTAAGGGAAAACATGAATTTCATGTTGAAAGGATATGGTTGATTTTATTAAATAAAAATTCCATTCTCCTATGTTTTATATTGCATATCTCTGATTTTCCTTCCTCTGTTTCTGAAAATAATGTAGTCTTCCATGGAATATATTGAGAAAAGTGCATGGCAGGGCTTAAGATTGCGTGTGGTATGGCTGCACTTTTAATGCTTTTGTCATGTGTTCACCACTGATTCTACCTAGAATGTCTGTGTTTTAAAGTAAGGAAGTGTTTTAGGAAGACTCAACATTCATTTTCAGTCAGCATCTTTTTTTTCATTGTCTAAGTTAGGAAAACCTCTGCGACACTGTGCAGTTCAGATCTGTTTCTCATCCAGCTCTTGTCAGAAAGTGAGTAAAACTAGTAGAGACTTACTTTCTTGGCACTAATCTTATACTGTTCCCCTGATTTACTAATAAAGGGAAGGAAATATCAAATTATAAGAAATTAAAGATAAAATCTTGGGACATATAAATAAGTTATTAAAGGCCTTTCATTAGGACGCTGTTGCCACATGTCCCTTAATTTCAGTAATTTCTCAGGCAAGGATACTCTTCATTTGAGGGCACTGATTTTAATAAAACCAATAGACAGATCACACATGACTAAGTTCACAATTTGGAGAGATACATATAACTTCATTGAAATAGGAGAAAATTATTACAGGTTCTCTAAAATTAAGTTTAATTTGCTTCCTATAATTCAGAGAAAATAATAGTATTAAGCACTGAATGAAAGTAGCAAATATTGTTAAAAACAATAAACCTGGTACTATGCATATGTACAGACTAGATATTATTCTTTGATATCAGACCATCAAGTGAAAGTTTTAAATAATAGTAGATAATAGTGAATAACATTTCATATTTTTTCCTGTTATTTCTAAAAGGATTATAATAGACACATTCTTCAAAGAAACTTTCATGCCAAATTTAATAGAATTTTTTAAATGAAATTGAAAGGGGAAAGTGTGCATTAAATCTGTTGGCATATTTAAATATGAATCACATGATTTCCTTGTAGGAAACTCATCAAACCTTTCTAACAAGAATTTGGGTTGTTAATCAGTGTTGTCATTACCAGCTCATCTATATAGAATTGACTTCTGTGTGTGGTTCTCACATTTCATTTACCTAAAATTTCCTTTTTTTATGAGGAGGCATGATAGTGAATGAATGAACCAATGTCTAATTCAGTAAATACTTACTGAAGTGGTGAGTTTCTCCTCTTTTCCCGGAGATCATGTGAACAACAGCCAAACGAGGAGTTACGGGACCCACCGCCATGGGCTTAGTGCTTGAGCACCGGCAGAGAAAACGGTGAATTCTAACTATAGCTGCATTCCATACTGAAATACGCCATACCTTGGTGTGTGCAAGCATGAATAAGCAGTATCTAAATTGTCATTTCAAATAATACTCATTTAGCATTTAAAATGTCATGAGGCAAACTTTTAATACAATATAACCATGAAATTACATAACCAATAAGTAATACTTTATGTTGCAGAGGTCCCTTAATAAAGTAATGGAGGAGATAAGTAATTTATTTATATTTTCAGGTATGCTCTTCATTAATCTAAAATATGTGGTAGCTTCCAAAGATACATATGTATGTAACAATATAACATGGCAAGTCACACAGTAAAATACAATACACTGGAAATAAAGAGGAAAGATGAGGCATTGGTGAAATAAGGGCAATAAGCTAAAATAAAATGAGGGGATAAGTTAAGAAACAAGCACACTGATACAGTCCTATGTACTGTGGAGGATGATTACAAATTTGCCTTTACGTTTCTTAGCATCCAATATGAAGAGAAATTTTCAGTGTAAATACCGGTTATACACACCTTTAATGTGCTCAGTGAAATTCCTGGCTGTATGTTTCCTGAAGAAGTTCAAAAGCCTCACTTAGCTGTTTTACCACAGCTGACCCGTAAACATTTGTTCTAATACCTTTGCTTTTCCAGAATGAGAATTCTGTGCTCTGATTTGATGTTTTTAATACCTTTCTCCAGAGAAAGTTGAGACCTTCTGACTTACAACTTGTTAACTTTATGGTATCCATAACCTTATTGGTATTTATGATTACCATACACAGAATGCCTTCCTCTGAGGCCAGGCACCAGGCAGTCTCAGCTTTTCAGAGTATTACTTCTAATTCAGTAAATGAAAAAACAACAACCAAGTATTGGCTTTGAGCCAACTGAAACATCGAAATGAACACAGAACAGCAGTTCCCTCCTGCCTTTACCTTAGAGTACAAGTTCTCAAAAGTAAATACAATATGAAGAAAACCAAATTACTTTGTTAAGAGCAGACAAAGAAATATGCATATTATGATAGGGAAAAAAATATGTTAATTTCTATATGAGTACAATGAACCCATGAAAAAAATCATTTATACCCTTTTAACAGCAAGCTGCCTAAATTCTCTAAGTTATTTCATAATAATTATACCAAATCTGAAAGTTTTACTTATATACCTTGAATATTCATTGGAATCTTGTAATGATGCTCCCAATTCAATATTAATTTTCCATAATTATTGTATAATTGATACCAAATGTTATCAAATGATACCAAATGGTAATTTAAAATATTTAAGTAATTCAGTCCTTGGATTAGTTATCTTTCAAAATAGCCCCCATTTTTTATAATGAACTATAAAATAAAAAACATGGAAATTTAGTTGGTCTCTTTTTAGACTCCATACTACACTTAATACACCTGAACAACAGCAAAGAAACTTTTCTATGTGAAACTCAGAATAGTAGCTTATATATGAAAGTATATGAAATTATAAATTATAATATTTATAGTTATATTACTTGGTCATTTTACTGATGTTCTTAGAGTGACAAAGTGGTTGAGGATCTTTGGTCTCAATATTGTCAAATTGCACTTTATGAAATGTTTAAAGACCTTCCTTATACTCTAAGCTCAGTTCCAAGGTCATACAAAATCACCACAAATAAAATGTTGGGAAATTTTAGTCTGCCTTTAATAATGATGTTTCATGGCATATTTTTTAAAACAATGTGGGAGTTATCAAGTTAATAAAATGAACAACAGTTCAAACTGCCCACTTACATTCAATATTTTAATTGGTTCATGTCTATTTCATGTAGTTGTAAATACAATTATATTTCCTTTGGCCACAGAATTTTTTATTTCCATGCAATAATAGCAACCAAGGACCCTTATGAAAATTTTAATTAAACTGTTACTATGTATTTGAGATTACTGTTATCTGTTAACTAAATCAGAGACAATGTAAACCTTTTTTTTTGCTTCTTGGGAGAATGACTTTCAGCATTTAGTTTTTAATTGCAATTATGTTAACTGTGTTAACTTAATCATGTCACTGACGAATCTGTGGACTAGTCTCGGATGTCTGAGGTGGATTTGATGATTGCTCCTCGCACAGGGTTCATTCTCTGCATTTATTACCATAGTCATCTTGACCCAGACATTTTTTTCATGTGAAAATTGCACTATCTGTGGTTTGCAAAATTCTCAGTATTTGTAATAGTGAAGATCTACTATTCTTCTTTATTAATTAAGACTGGCACATCATTTTCATTTTATTAGCAAAGTTATCTGAAATCCAACTGAAATAATTTATCCTTTGGATGAAAAATTCAAATAACATCTAAAGAGACACCAAGCTTATAAGCATTGGCTTGTATATTACTTATAGTTCACTGTCAATCAAGTGCTTGATTGGTGTTGCTGAAAAATCACTAGCCCATTCATTCTTTAAATTAAAATAATATGCCAACTCATGCTGATAGCTGAGGCACAACTGTCATACTCATATTCAGCATCCCCATGGTACCTTTGAGCTAAACTGTGACCTGTCCCTATGCATGTATGCGTTACATGCTGTCTGTATGCCTCATAGTCTTGGAGATAAAGCTAAAAATACTGATTGCATGGCATTTATCTTATTTAATAGGTCAGTGGCTGCTTTAGATGTAATTTGGTATCTCCACATGATCCTTTACATTATAAAAGAATACTGACTGGTTTTTTTGCGTATGCTCTTGCCAGTAGGTTATAGGTCTAGTGCAAGAGAAAGTAAATCCACAACACTAACTGTGCCAGAGCAGCCAAGAGCGACTCACCACCGCTCGCGTTCAGTGTCCCCTCACCGCGGCGATGATCAGGGACGGCCGCGTTCACGTTTACCAAATGTGCCGTTGCAGAGGTAGGTTCTGAAATGGGCTTTGTGGCCTTGACAGTACTTTTTAATTATAATACATTATAAACTGCCACAAGACTCTAACAAATGAAATAATGGTTTGGTCAATCAAGTTATTTTTTTCAGAATCATTTGTAGGCAAAATGCCTTTTTAAATCATTACCCAACTCACAGAACTTCTGTTCTTTAATCGCAAGAAATTTCCCAGGGAGTGTAAGAAGTTTATGTCCCAGCCACATTTTTTGAATAACTGTACAGTATTGTGTTTGCCAGGTTTCCCTCCTGTCAGGAGAAATTGTATGGGAAGGAAGTAGACCTGTGGCGATACGTGGCAGAGAGAATAAGATGAAGAGGTGAAAAGCACTCTCCAGAAATTTAGGATTGTCTCTTTGAAGCACTTCAAATGCATGGAAAGCAAAACACAAGTAATCGTATATAAAACAGAAGTCATAATCATCTTACCTGAAATGTACCTCTAAAGTTCTAATTAAATATCCAGATGAGAATTATGGCAGAGGTGCAGTAGAAGGTTGGAGAAATACAGCATAGATGAGCCACTCGGAATAAATACTTTTAATCCATTGATCAAATAGGTTTTTGGTTTTGATGCCAACGCTTTTCAAACCATGTCAGTTGTTTACCATCTGCGGTCGGTTCTTCCCCATTCATCTGTCTGATTTGGGAAGATGATCCGCATGGGTACTCAAGAATTTTTGTATCATTTCAGGAGTTTAGATGAAATTCATCCAACCAGAAGATCACGTTCTCCAACCAGACACCATGATGCCTCCCGAAGTCCAGTCGACCACAGATCCAGAGATGTGTATAGTCAGTATTTATCAGAACAAGACAGGTACTTGTTCAAATTATGATCTCCACATTACAAATTTTTCTTTGCTCTGTTTTAGCATATGATAGATATTTGGGCATATACATTAGAAAACAAGAATATTTCATTGCTTAAAACTGAACTCTCAAGGACCAACTCCTAAGAAATTCTAATAGAAATGCAACTTTAGGGAATATACGGCTAACATTATATTACGATATGTGCATTTTTTTTCTACAAAATCAAAATTTATGTTTAGCCAGTGTCCAATGTACAGCTGATTGTTGTCTTAGATATCTAAATTCTAGAAGGGAGTCTACAGAAGCAGTTTTCTCATATTTTAGATTTTGTGGGTTATAGTCTTTGGGATGTTTTTGTGTAATTATAAAATTATGTGTTTTTTTATGTTATTAAAATTTTTGGATACAGGTCTTCTGAAAGATGGTTAATGTTGCAGTTTCTGTGAAAACTTATATAATATTTTTACATACCTACTTTTCCTAAAATGTATTTCCATAAAATGTCTATAAAGTATAAAAGTATTATGATGGACTCTTTCTCATGAAGAAGTATTTCCTGGACACAGTTACTAAAAATCTACATTTTGACTCAATTGTTTTACATGCCCACAGATTTTCTTCTCAAACTAATAACCTCATACTGTGTAATATGCCTGACCACAAGCTCAGGATCTGATTTCAGGTTTTGTAATACCCACCTTGTTGACTATTTTCTTCTGGCGTTTTGACGTGGAGAAACTTTCAGGGAGGAATAGAGAAATGCCAGTGGTGCTGAGTGTTTGATTGTTGCCATGTAGTCAAGGACACAGACTTGAGGTAGAGCCTGGTACCCCCCTGGCTGTCATCCTGCTGTGGGAAGTGCACCAGGCCTTCAGGAGAATGGAGTCCTGTTGGATGCTGGGACCGGAACTCGGAGGACTAGGGTCTCACCCTGCTCAGTCTGAGTTGAGTTGAGGAAGGGTGACTTGGTTGACATTCACTGGGGCCACCATGAATTTAGATGAGGAGGGAGAAGGAGGGCTTCTTAACCAGGGCATTTAATAGAGTGAAATTAATTTCAATGTAGAAAAAGCATGAATTAAAAAAAGTAAAACAATCCTAATTAAATATATTCTCAGTTGGTTAAGAAACATGTGATTTTGCATGTTTCATGTCTATAAAAGCCAAGAAAACTATCATGCTTTAAGTCGTTTAAACGAAATAAGCATTTTTAGGGATCCCATTAGTATCAGGAAGGCCCTATGTATAGGCCTTTCAAAAGTTTTTAAAATACCCAAGTGTCTAGAATTGGAAGTAGATTTCTTCATCTTATTTGAGGAAGATTCAGTTTAGTTTTTGTTTTAATATTTTGTAAAATCACTTTGAAATACAAAAGCAAATCCGCAACAGCTAGGACTTTGACTATAATATTCGTACTTTATCGTTTAAGTTTTTAAAAATGCTGTCATGTTTATTTTTGCTTAACTTCTCAAGCAAATATGCTAGTGCAGACAACCTGGTTTCTTCCCTTTCATGTCTTCATCGGCATCCCATTGGCATAACGCGTGTCATGAATGCCTCATCCTCTATCCGTCTCGCTCACCGCCCATCCTGTCTGTGCAGTGAGCTTCTCATGCTGCCCAGAGCAAAGCGCGGACGAAGTGCAGAATGCCTGCATACCGCCAGGTAAATGGACCCAGGGATTTGGTCGTGGTGACTGTACGTGATGCCTCTCTCTCCACTCTGCTGTTCTTTCATCCCTCCCTTAACGGTGTTATTACAAATATGTAAAATTAATTTCCTGAGTATTCAAAATTTATTTTATTTTAGATGGAGGTTGTGAAAAAGGTTCCAAATATATTTTAATTCTGACCCAGGCATACTGCTTTTCTATTTGCATACTCAAAACGCCAGGGACTGATGAGCCTCTGTGGAACTGTTTAAACGTTCCCCAAACTGAGGAACCAGGTTCTGCAATTCAATTTCTAAATGCTCACCGTGAGCAGTCCCCACTTGTCTAGTCACCAGAGGTCTGACCTTCTGTGCACGGCAGTATTGTTGTTTGCATGACAGTAAGTTTGCTTGTTTTAGCCTGCTTCATTTCCTTTTGGAATCTATTGTCATTTATATTCTTTTTGATTTTAATAAAATCTTGACCAGTTTGTTTTTAAAGGCTGAGTTTCAGCTTCCTTCTTGATAGCGAGGATATCTGACACGTTAGCTTCCGAGCCCTCCCTGCCCTCATCCCCACACTGGTTCAGAAAGGCTGCAGCACAAACTTTCTCATAAAGTCCGTGACGGTATGATGCCTCTTTAAAGCTGAGAAGAAAAGGAGACTTAATATTCTCCTGTGAACTGGAGCTTAGAACCTGGTACTTTATTTCCATCTCATGACATCTTAGATTTCACATGCAAGATAAATCCCCTTACAGGTACTCATAGAATACAGTCTGTAAATGTTAGCTGGAAGTTCATAGAGGGCAAGAAAGTAGTGAGTCAATGGAACAAGCCAACACACAAACTCTTTGGAATATTTTGGCCAATAAAAAGGAAGTAGGAAGAGAAGGAAAGAGCTATAAGTAGAATACCTACAATGCCAGGACACTGGCAGAATTTATTGTGTGTCCGTGGAATGTGTGGTTCTGCTGGGTACTGCAAACAGGACCATGGCAGCAAAAGTTGTTTCGACTTTTTTTATGTATAAAATTCTCGTATTGATAACTACCGCCATGTTTGCCTATCCTGCCACAGGAGAAATGAGGAAGCAGTAGTTTTGCTTGGACCAGGGAAAAAATAAAGAATCATCAATGTAAAAATTAACTAATGCTCAGCTGTCCAGACTTAACTATTAGTTGTTCTTCTTGACAAATAGTTTGTTAATAGGAATGATTTGTTTAAAAATTCAGAATATTTCCTCATAGCCCTGTTGATCTAAAAAAAACAAACCCAACTTTAGTGCACCTGGTGTGTGCCTGGAGCCCGATGGGTGGCCATTTCTCGCACACACCAGTAGCCTAAATAGAACAGCTAACTGTATTTTTCCCTTATTTTCCCCTCTTAAAGTGAAATATCACGATATACAAAATGTGATGTAATAGTAGTTTCATCATTTTGTACAATCTTCTCTTCAAATTATAGCATATCAGATCACTTAGGAATTTTTTACACATAAAATTTTAGGATGTACTTCTTTCCCGCATTCATTGAGTACCAAGCACAGTGTTAAGTATTTAATGCACTTTATCTCAATTTCCTGACAGTAATTATATGATATTCATGCTATCTTCATTTTACAGATGAAGAAAGATACTAAGAAAGTTTAATTTGATAAGTAACAGAGCAAGGATTCAAAATCAGCTCTAACAATGTTTCCGCTAAGCTAGTTTTACCAAAAATATGTTCTGAGGAGTTGGTGCTGTGCAGTGGACTTTGTGAGTCAGACAGATTTGGGGAACTGCAGACTGTAGGCCCTGCCTGGAGATTTCATATGCACAGCATGTTAAAGTCATATATTAATGAAATATGCCTCATATCGTTTAATACATTTTCCCACAAATTATTTAACCATCAAACCCTTTTTTCATAAAACATGACCTGAGAAGGTAATGCTGTACAGAAAGTGCTGTAGCTGCCATGCTGTGTCCTGAACACTTTGTATCTGTTGTCTCGTTTAATTCTCACAGTGCCCTGTTAAGTAGATGTTCTTTTGCTCACTAGATAGATGTAGAAAAATGGCTTAATAACTTACCTGAGTTACCGAGGGTCATAGCCAATAAGAAACAAAGCCAATGTGGAAATTTAGGCCTCCAGACTGCAAATTTGATGCTGTCTTCCATTCTGTGCTCGCCCGTGCTAGTGTGTTCCTAGGAAAAAAATTCATTTTTGACCCAATTGCTTAGAAAAGTTATATGGCAACCTGTTTCTAAAGATATTTGGCTAAGGTTAGGAGTTGAAAAAAGGACTCTTTTGTCTGTAAAGCAGGCAGAATCCTTAGTTTCAGTAAAATATGTCCTCAGTTTTTATGCTCAAATACAGTATTAAATACATTTTTAAACTAAAGCTTTAAGGGATTTCTTTTGATTCAACCATTAATATAAATGTGAGTAAACAGTGGGGTGTTTGATGTTTATTATGTCCTCAGCAAATGGTTATTCCCTTCCGTACTTATCATACTTTAAGCCAAAATTGTTGATGGACTTTCATAATCAGTAATTAAATTTGTAGAAGCATTATTAATTATCAGAAGTTAATTAATTAACTGGACCTAGTTTGCCCTTGCTGGTATCATAGATCTTAAAGAATTCAGATAAAGTTGGGCCTTTTTTCTTCCATTTTTTGACAAATCAGAATTCATCTTCTCGTTTGTCTCTAAGGTCCATCTCACTCAGGTGCCAGCGATAATTCTACCTGTGGTTGGTTTTGGATCCCGAAGCCGATAAAGGAAAAGAGCTGAGCCCACTGTGGCCCCTCACTTGGTCTTCCTGCCCTTACCTTTTTACCCCAGTCCAGGACTGTGACCAACCTCAACCTGTCCCCCTCGTCAACGCTTTGCTTGTTATTAGAATAGTAACTCTTTCAGTCATATTTAATTCCCAAATTACGTGAATTATTTGGTTAATATTTTTAGATATGAGTTGTTTACTTCCATAGAAGTAGGTATAATGCTAAATCAGGGATGAAACAGTAAATTTAAATATGGGTTAGTTCATAAAGTTTAGTCAACACATATTTTTCAAATTAAGACAAATTATAATTTTGAGTCTTTACCTTAATCATGAAGACAGGTATCTGTGATGCCATGTTTTTATAATTCTCATCTAACCCTTAAATAATTATTCTGAGAAAAGACAAAAGATCCATCCATGTTTGCAGTATCCTACTTTTTCCAAATCTAGCAAAATTTGCTTTATATGTATTTTTCCATTCCCTGCATGTTTGTGTTGCCCTGTCCCAGATACCTTATTAGGCACCATAAAACATTGGCACCCAACATGCCTTTATTAGAGAACAGTTCTCACTGGTGTATTTACAGGTAAAAGTCTTAACAGTGAGTCCCAGGTATAAATTAACCCCATATCCTTTGCCTACTAAAAATAGCAAATTTACATTCTAATAAAGCATTAAGATTTTCTCTTAAAATTAATTATATACAGAGAAACATTAAATTAATGATACCTAAAAATAATTTTAATTATAAACCTTTCATTCTAGAATATTTCTCTAAATGAAATCTACTCAAATATGAGAGTTCTGGTTGCCTTCTTTGTCACTTGTTTTACTGTTTTGTTTTATTTTACTGTTTTACTTGCTGATTTTAGCCATAACTAACTTTATTTTATTTTTGGATAATTCTAATATGTGAAGCTCAATTCTGCCTGCACATACTCAAACCAAAGCAGTGACTAGACAGGACTTGCCCCTTGTCCCGAGTGCTTAAACTCAAGAGTATTGGGGATGAAATACCGGTGAGGGAGGAACATTTGGAAGTCATACCTTCCGCTTCCCATGTCTGGTGTCATGAACCAAAACAGCTGAGCTGCAAGGGTTTCCTCCTCCAATGTCCTTCATTTCGTTTTGCGTTGCGTGGCATCATTCTTGGTAATGAAGTTCTAGCCATTTTGTTTGAGTGCTTTTCTGTTTCCAGTTTTTTCATAAGTAGGTGTGATTTAGTCTCATTTTCTCAGTCTGAGCCCCTTTTTGGAAAATTATGCAAAACAATTCCAGCATAATATTTGTTTAGTTTCATTTTCTAAACAAAATTTGCCCCACCATCCTGTCAGCTCTCTCACACCCTTATGAACTGAATCACAGTGATTCTGCGTTTTATGTAAAGAGAACATTATTTTATGCTTTACTCTCTAACGTGGTCTTCCTCTCTCTGTTTCCCTGTCTTTCTCTTCTACCACTGGATGCAATGCTCTGGCACTAGTGAGCTGCAGCCCCCCCTCGGCAGGGCTAGGAGCGCTAGTACCAACTGCTTGAGACCAGATGCTAGTTTGCATTCACCAGAACGAGAAAGGTATAAAATAAAGACTTTCTTAATTTCCTATCATCGGTACTGGTGGTTTTTGTTTTTTTCAGTCACCTTGCTTTGTTTCATGTGAACCTCACAGGTGTCTTCATTCGTGTTCACTTCGCTGTCTGCATTACCCCCTCCCTACGGGCCATGTCTCTGCAGAGATGTGTGTATGTGGATGAACCCAAGGGCACACATACACATATTTCCCTGAGTGTTGTTGCAAATAGTTGATGTAATTTGTAACTGCTTCCGGCTGCAGCTTGTCCCTTCTGTGGCTCTTCCATCGTTCTATTTCCACAGTGCTCAGGGAGCCTTCAGTATGCTGATAATGTTCTAAGGCCCAGCGAGGCCTCCGAAGGGGAAGATCGCCTTCCTGTTAGTTCCACGGATAAATAGTGTTTGTAGGCTTAGCGATAATCTTCCATAAACTCAAAACAAAACTTCTTTTGATAGGTAATACTTCCCTTGTGCATCTGTATTCATTTTTAATCAACCTACTCTTTGATAAAGATCCCATTTTGCATTAAATCATATTTGACAACAAAAAATGGTTATGTTCATCAGATTTTCTTATACCTTACAAAGATAAATACACATAATATATATAAAATATATATATGCATGTAATTTTAACACTTTTAATTAATTGCTTAATAATTCTGATTTTAATTCAAGTATGTTAAATGATT
Organism: Phataginus tricuspis; assembly: GCA_029783875.1. Classification (NCBI taxonomy): domain Eukaryota; kingdom Metazoa; phylum Chordata; class Mammalia; order Pholidota; family Manidae; genus Phataginus; species Phataginus tricuspis. The sequence goes on along the minus strand of JAQQAC010007890.1, from coordinate 5,065,368 downwards.
ATGTATTACCCTGTCTCCTAAATGTGAGCAGCTAATTTTTCCATTATGGTAGAACTTTCTAGTCCATTAAACTTACTTATAATTGATAGTCTGGGTTATAATTACTCTCTTTTCAATTAGAAGTCATTCACTGGAAATTTGTACTACCTTTCTACAAATCTAGAAGAAAAATGTTTAGTCAGGCTAATATAATCCACTTCTGTTCTTCAGAGGCTGCTTACAGGTTTTCTTAGCAATCTTTCTAGTTCAATTCTATTTATTTATTTATGAGATGTTTATTTCTAGAATTGAATAATATATATAGGTATACAGCCCATTTTCTAGTGTCTTCATAAGATTCTACTGAAAAGTTTTACTTTTTAATTTGGTTTTCTTTCATATTGGTAAAATTTGTAATAGGAAACAATGGAATCTAACTTACATTTTGTATTCCTTTACATTTGTAATAGAAATTTTAGTTGAAATGACTATAAGCTTTTCTAAAAACACAGTTGGAACTGTTTTATTATTCTCTTTTATTATATAATACTCTCAAAAAATATAAATACAAAAGTAGCAAGAAAAAAAATATTTTTTTTATTATGTCCTTATATGTTTCTGGTTAGTAAAACAAGAATAGAATTGTCCAAGTCAGCAGGTTCTTTGGAGTCTACCACCCTAACGCTGCTAACATCCTCTGTATTAGTTTTATCTAGTAGACATACAGTGTGAGCCACATGTGAAATTTTAAGTTTTCTGGTTGCCATATTAAAAAAAGTGAAATTAATTTTGATACTTTAACCCAATATATATATATATGAAATAGCATCCCTTTAATATACAGTCAGTAAAGACCAGTAGCTATTTTGCATTCCTTTTTTTCATAGTACTCACTAGTCACATGTGGCTTGCGGCTACTGGATTGGACAGCACAAATTTTTTCCTATGCTAAAGCCTCTCTAGCATTCCTTCCCTTGCTATACAGAAGCCATAGAGTTCACAAATCTGTGCATTAGTGAATTTAATCTCTCAGATAATACCCTTAAAACCAGTCAACTTGTAGACAGGTGATCCAGCCACAGTTATTGTACAGGCAGTGGTGTCCGAGTGAGTGCGCTTGCTTTGACGGAAGAAGACACATGTGATTGAAACCTGTATTCACTCTGTATATTGAGTAGGGAAAAGGGATCGGTATTATTAATGATCTTTAATTTATTGGGGCCACTTTGTTGCCAAGAAGAAACTAAAGTGAGAAAAGTTTACATAAAAGAAGTTGTAGATGCTGATTGGTTTGGGGGGTAAGGACCTCATACGCCCTTTTGCACAGGCATGTACACAAGTGGCTTAGAAGGAGATCGTCACAGTGTCAACAACTGTGACTTCGTTCTTTGTGGAACAGCCCCCAAGGTCCCCAGGCAGGACTGCAGGAAGAGGGAGGGAGGCTGAGAGGGTTTTCCAGTTCACTTAATCTCTCTGATTGACCTGAGAGCTTCTTATGTTAATGTTGAATACATACATAGTAGATAAAGTGTTAGAGAAAGTTTGTTAAAAACATAATTTCATATTCTTAAGATAGCATATTTCCACAGCCTTGTGAATTATTAGACTCAAACAATTTGCTGATTCTAAGCCATGTGATGAACATGTATACCAATAGAAGGCCTTTGTCTGAAGTATCCTCTCTGAATTTTAAAACAAATGGAATTTTGTGTTCCTACAAAGGACGGAATTGTCAAAGCAGACTCAATACCCAACACCCAGGTCACTTAAGGTTCAGAGATGAAGGAAGGCCGGGCGCCGACGATGTCATCTTTTCCTAAAGGTGTCAAAAACCATCAGCTCCACATTTTCTCCCTTATCAGGATGGTTCACACATTAACAGATGAATTCTGGGTAATACATATAGAAACAGTATTTGTAAAGAAAGCCATTCCAGTTTCTGAGCGCCTCTGTTGTGTATCCGCTGATTCACACAAATGGCAAAACACAGGGGCCATCATCTCATTCCCCAACCCAGTTACGGCCCGTGAATCAAGACCTTTTGGGTTTATTTACAATGAACGATCTAGAAAGATTAGTGATAGCCTACTAAAAACATCTAGTAGATGGACTCTCCTTTATCCTTTCACTAGCAAATACCTTGAATGTTTACAAGGAGGTCTGGTCCAGACTGTTGTACTTTCCCCCAGCTTTACCAGGGTCTGCTTGAGGCCGTTTGCTCCCCCTTATTCCCCGACTGGGAAGGAGTATATTACAGGCCTGCTATTAATCTTTCCTTTCCCAGGTTTTACAACAGATTATTACTTAAGTGTTCAGAAACATTTATTTTTAGAGTCACTGGAGAATAGTTACCTTTCTTGAATGTTTTATCTTCTTCCTTGATCATTTATAGAAATCATAGCCTCGTGGAAGACTCATTAAAGGGTAGTCTACACTTACTGCCTCCTTTGTTTTTTACCTCCTAGTAAATCCTGCAGTTTGACTTCTAGTCCTTCCCCCCATGCTGCCACTGTGCTGAATCCTCTAAGGATTACACGGCTCCTTGACTTTTCCAGCAGCATCTTGCGACTTGGGGCATCCACCGTCCTGTCACTGGTGCCTCTCCTAAGCACCCTGTGCAGGTTTTATTTTGCCTTTGTTATGACACAACGTGTCTCTTCTTCCTGTCCTGCCCCATAAAGATATTTTCCTAGCTCCATCCTCAGTTTTCATTTGCCGCCCCCATATTGTCCCTGAAATTATATTTCTCTCAAAAATTTCCTCTCAAGACAACACTCCACTGCAATTAGCCAGGCCAGACCTTTCCCATGAGTTCTGGGCCTGAATTTTTAAATGGTTTCCAGATCCTGTGGACATCAAAATGTCTACATAAAATTCATTATCTCCCCTTACAGCAAAATGTTTCTCTTCCTAAATGTTCCTCTTATTGGGTGGCTTTGATATATAAACAAGTACATAATCGGGAAACACCTCATCCTTCACGTTCAGTGAGTCAGTAAACCCTGTCAGTTCTCCCTTGAGATCAGGCAATGGGCTCCGCACCTTGCACAGGTCAGGTCAGATTGCAGCCCCTCTTCCGTGCCACGGTCACCCAGATTACAGCCCCTCTCCCGTTTCCCTGTCACCCAGATTACAGCTCCTCTCCGGTGCCCCTGTCACCCAGATTACAGCCCCTCTCC
>JAQQAC010007890.1:4934087-5061810 GCA_029783875.1 Phataginus tricuspis | reverse complement strand
CCCTCTCCAGTGCCACTGTCACCCAGATTACAGCCCCTCTCCAGTGCCACTGTCACCCAGATTACAGCCCCTCTCCAGTGCCACTGTCACCCAGATTACAGCCCCTCTCCCCTGCCACTGTCACCCATATTACAGCCCCTCTCCCGCTTCCCTGTCACCCAGATTACAGCTCCTCTCTGGTGCCCCTGTCACCCAGATTACAGCCCCTCTCCGGTGCCACTGTCACCCAGATTACAGCCCCTCTCCGGTGCCACTGTCCCCCAGATTACAGCCCCTCTCCCGTGCCACTGTCACCCAGATTACAGCCCCTCTCCCGTGCCACTGTCACTCCTGTCTGCATTCATTGTTTTCATAAACTCTACTTTTTATTAGTTTTTGTTTCAAGTTCTCTTCCATTTAAAATTAGAATGTCCTTCTTCCTTTATTGTCTGCTTAAAATTTTTACTCATTCTTCCAAAATGCGAGTCACCTGACTCTGTTTTATGAACCCTGTCTCACCCATCCCTGCCCCACTGCCCTGCACGCACTTCCCTTTCTTTCGCCACTCAGGGTTACTGACTTTCTTCTTCTTGGCCCGCAGATTCTTACATACTTCCATGACAACACATTCTGTTTTGACTTGTAGCACGTTCGTTTCCTCCACTACACTGTACTCTCTGAGGGCAGGGTTCATAATCCTATTTGTCCTTACCATCTCTTGTGATAGAATTATTTTTTACTTAGGAAATGCTCGATTTGGGGAGGCTTAAAAAATACCTCCTATTTTCTGCTCCAATTTGGGTCTAATTGTGAATGAGGCCCAAGAACTTAAAGATGGGAATTATTATTATCACCATAAATACCATGAATAAGCTTAGAAGCTAAAACTTTAAGTCTTGCTAATAACTCACCCCAGAAATAGTCAGATTTGCTGAACCTATTACTACTTAACTATTTGCTAATACTTAGTTCATTGCTTATTTTGTGCTATGCATAGTTTATGTAACTATCAAAACAACACAAAAAACCTTATAGTTCCCTTATGCAAGGAGCTCACAGTCTGTTCATTCAATCTCAAAGCCAGAAGAGTGACATTTCTTCTTATAGTTTGAGCAGAGTTACAGGGATGGGTTCCCAAGTAGAGGTTCCTTGATTAATGAAATTAGAATACCTGATATTAAAGTACTAGTAATGTAATTAACAAGCATACTGCACGGCAATTTGGTTGGACAGAAGAATCAAGAGGGACTGGTTTCGTTCAACTTCATGATAAGTAACTGCAACATACCTTGCCATGTTAGCTTCTAAGATGAAAATGGAAATTGAAGCTGTATATGTGGCTTGATGACAGAGGGATAAAGATTTTAATTTTGGTCCTTTTCTTCTGTGCGAGAAGAGAAAAAGAAGTTGCACACATTTTATAAGCATGCAAATTGTACTAGCATTTTAAACTCACAGTTGTATACTAAAACTGTTGTACTATCTGTTCTTTGGATGAAAATTGGGTATAAATTGATCTTTCTCTCATATCAAATATGTGAGGGAACAATAAACAGATTTCTTATATTGGTACTATGTATCAGCATATTCAGAAGGACTTTGAGCACACAGATATACATGCATTATGCTATTTCCTCAAGAATTACCATTTAATAGCTTGCATCCAAATTGCTTATTTCTAAATGTACCCTTTTCTCCTCCATAGCTTTCACTGCATGTTTCATAATCATAGCATTTCCTTTATTTTCATGTTCAAGTAAACACAAGGACTGGAATAATGCCCCAGGAAGCAAGGTTACTCAAATCCTGTCAATTTACTATTACTTACTAATTTACAGGAAAACATACCACCTCTACTTTTGTGTTTTCAAATAACACTACAAGTTTTAACATGACTGAGTCTAACTTAACATAGAAAGCACTGTAGTTGTAAATGTTTCCAGTTATCTTAGAAATACTTTACTGTATCTGCAGAACAAAAGCCAGTAAAGTGAAAAGATACATTACAGAGCAGTCATATTGGACTGACCATTTAAATAATTAAAATTGTTAAATTATTTAAAATTAATGCAGAGTGATTTTAATTTCACAAGCCTGTAACACATTTATGAGTACATGTCATACAGTTTTTTCTTCTGCCCAAATGCTGCTCTCAAATATCTTTATTTGCTTCACAGCATCCTCAAAGCCCTGCTCGAATCATGCCTAGTTCGTCTATCTAAGGATGACTGATTAAGTACAGGCTTCTGAGGGGCTTTCAGAATCCAGTACCTGCTGACCTGATATCTTGGCCACATGTCGACAGCTCTTTGCTGCTTTCATTCAGATGTCTAATAAATCCAGTGAGCCAAGTTATTATGGCAAAGAAGATGGCTTTTTTTTTTTAAATATCCAGACTGGTCTGGATTGATGATTATAAAACCTTAGCTAGATTAGTCCATAAAAACCAATTATCCCTTGTTGCATATGAGCAAGCCAATAGCCAGAGAAATTGTCCTGCTTAAAATGTCGTGTCTGTAATAAAAACATTTCCAAATCCAGCCTGTCAGTCCCTTATTGCCTCTTTTTCAGTTTTCAGCTGGATGTGTATAATTTGTAGTTATATACTTTTAAGATAGTTTATCAAAAAAAATGAACCAAATGTTGCCCTTTTATTTAACTGTTAATCACAAAAAAGTAAATGCTGAAATAAAAAATAACAGTTTAACCAACTGAGGTACTTTTGCAAGTAAAGGCTGGCAGGGTTTTTAAAGGCATGATGCTGTTTTACCGTGGCCTTTATCCTTCTTTCTCATTTTTATCCCTCACTGTTTTTCACTCACCTTTTTTAAGTTTCACTTAATAGCCCTGCAGTTTTCCCAAAGAAAACTTGTTAAGGCATCACTGGTAGCATTCCCATGAATTATTTCTTCATGTTCTTGTATCCACCCTAAGAGGCGTTTTTATTTCCTCCACTTAAAAAGTTTCTGCTTTGTATTAAATTCACACACCTCATCTTTGCCACTTTATCCAGTAATTTCAAGGTCTGGTAACAAATAAGCATTGGTAGCTTTTTAAACCTGTTTTACTCAAACATAAACCAGAATGTTAAGGATGCTTCTTTTAAAGTCACACACATTTGTGTGTGTGTGTGGATATGTGTACAGCACAAGGACGTTTTAAAAGAACAACATTACACTTAATGGATTTCAGAGATCTTCCCAAATAAATTGATTCTGTAATCACTTATAAGGTTACAGGTTTTGTTTTCTTACATTATAATTTACCTTTCCAAAGCTTGTAGAAATGAAGAGTAAATTATGGCACAGAGAATCCACACTTTGCCTTTTTGGGGTGTTTTTCCAGTCCTATTGTTCCATATGTTCTTTTAATTTAGGAGTTACTAAATGTCCTGTTTTTTCCTGTCTCGTTCATTGGGCAAACAGGGGTAGATGGTCCCCCTCCTTAGATAGGAGACGACCTCCTAGCCCCAGGATTCAAATCCAGCATGCGTCTCCGGAGAATGACAGGTACTAGTCAACAACTCCTCACAGACGAGTGGCTTCAGAGGCTTGCAGGCCGCCAAGTAAAGGGTAGCCAAGAGAGACGCTGGTCATGACGCGCTGCCTTTCAGGAGCCACAACTGTTGTGCTTCCGTCAGTAAATGCACCCCTGATAAAGCGCCTCGGAATGTTTCCTGAAGTGAGGGTCACATGCAGGTGACATAGTTTAAACACAGTAGTCAGACCCAGGGGTAGGGTTCTGTTATCGAGCATTTGTTTTCAGTGTTTTGACTCTCTAGAGACACATTCAGATACTGTTTTTTGTTTAAACATGAGTAAATAAACATTTTCGTGCTTTAAAATCTATTAAAATCAATGACAGGGCCTATTCTTTGTTATATTGGTTGTTGATTTAATCTCGGTTGTCTTATTTGCTTCATAAAGTTGCTAATGAAGTTCAGGCTTTGGGGTACATTAGAAATGTCTGGTTTAAAACACCTGGTTCCTACGTATTTCTCATATGAATGTTTTGCGATCCTTGTGCGTTTAGTCAAAGGCTAGGGTCGGTCCCCAGGTAGGTGTTAGAAACAGCATCACCAGCGCTGGGAACGCGCTTCAGGCTGGGGTATCAACAGTGTGCAGTGTGTATTTCCCATTGCTTTGTTATCCCTTCAGTTGTAGTTAACCCTGTTCTCCTGTTTCACGGGTTTGTTATATGTAGTTCTTATCTTTAAATATCTTTTTCCAGCTGGTCACAAGAGGTTATTGGGTGTTTGGGATGTTTGTCTTCTGGGGTAAAAGCAGATATTCAGTCAACACACTGGTAATATTTATTAAGTAGATAGGTATATGTGGTGTCTCAGAATCAGAACAAATTTATTATTTCCAGTATGTATGTATATAACAGAGTAATTACACCCTTAGTTAAGAGTGATACTATCTTTCTGTATATCTGTGAACAGTCAAGATATATTCAGGATTTCAATTTGGAAGAAAAACTAAACACTGTCACTCAGAAAAAATTAATAAGCATTTTACAGTGTTGAGAAAGACCACAAACTGGTATATTTTATGAAGAGTGAAGACTATTTTAATATGTTTTCATCTTTTAAGACATTTACCTCTTAGTATGACTTACATATTTGGAATTTAAAACTAATTCCTTCTGCTACTATCAGACTTCTAGGTTAGAATTTCTGGGACTAGAAAATTTAGTAAAATCCCCTGTCCAAAAATGACCCCAAATCGAAAGCCTTTTCAAACAAACATATGCAATAGTCATATAAATTAAAAAGAAATTACATCCACATCGCCGCTCATTCATTCAACAAATGCTTGCTGTGCTCCACTGTGCGCTCTGTTCTAATGGCTAGAGGCACAGCAGTGTTTGAGGAAAGGAAGGTCTTGGCCATTAGGGAATTCAGAATTTCCTTTTATAAAAAACAATTCTTGAAAGGCTTTGAATTTATTCTAAAACAAGCGAATCAGTGGATTTCATTTTATGTAATGACTGTTTAAGTATAAGGCAATTAAATATGATGGTCTTTGTCATGAACACAAGTGTGAGTGTATCTGGGCATATTAAGCAAAATAGAAACCCACCTAATAGTTTCAGTTCTTACATACCTGAGATGAAGATTAGTTGAAAAGTAGTTGTCATAAAGACATATGAATTAATTGTGTTATTCAATTTCATAGGTTGTATATATAACTTTGAGACTAAGTTTTAGGAGCAGAAATGGTCTTTTTAGATGAGACTATTAAAGGAAACTTTTACTAATTCATCACTCTCAATATACATTTTACTTTTTTATGACTTATTTACAAATAAGTTCTATGTTCCACCAAGAGAAATACTTTTAACTGGCTATGATTTATTCCTATAGAGAACAGAAAATTATTTACAGTAGCCCTTCATTTAAATATAGGCATAATAAAATTTAAATATAGGTATAATAAAAATGAGAAAAATTAGTACATCAACAGACAGTAGATTCATAGGCAACCAAGTCAACCACTTGGCAAAACTTAGCTGTTGGAACTGACCTCTTGTCAGCTTTATTTACTCATTTAGAAGCTTTTACCCGTTTCCAAATGAGCTGAGCATGGCACCTGATTTGGAGATAGTGAGTGTTCATGAGGACTTGGGCGTGACGTGATTGTTTTCCTAGGTCACTGGTATAGGAAAATATTCTAAAATCAATTATAATGTATGTAATGAGCCTTTGGATGGCCTGTATCAGGGTCATATTTACTTATATTGAAAACATAATAATACAAAAGTTTTTGCTTAAAGTTCTCTAGTAAGTGGGGAAGCATTTAGTTTCCCTCTTATTTCTTATTGCATTAATGTACATGTGGCCACACGTAAACACACACAATTAATGTACCATTTTTCTGTAATTTCATCTCATTAGTAAGAGTCTTGAAGTCATCTTGAGTTGTAGAACAGATTTATTTATAATTAACATGGCTGTAGGACCATTTCCCAGAAGTGGTAAGATATGTAAAACAGTGATGAGGAAAAAATGCATAAATTTGGAATCCCAGAGAATTTTTCTGATTTTAAAATTGTAGAGAAATTTCCAGTTTTATTACTAAAAGTGTTAAAAGACATTCTGAAAATCATTTCCAATAAAAAAATATCTCTTTGTAAATGGCACTGTTTTAACATGAAAAAAGTAACCTTTATGAACCTCTGGGTACATAACGCTGATTAATGAATCTTAATAAAATTTACATCTACTTGCGGCCTCAAACTAACCAAAATTTTTGAGTAGCAAGTTAGAAAAAATGTATCTTAGTATGTCCCTAAAGCACCAAATGTCTGAGTTTAGTCCTCACAGTTCAATCAGTATCCTTAAGTGTGAAACGCTAACATAAATTATTATCATTATTATCTAATTCTACTTTAAACTATTTTTGGTAAATGCTTTTCAACAAAATGCTATGTATTCATATTTGGTACATTTTGAGATGTATTTTTAAACTTCCTTAGCTTGAAGTTACTGACAACAACATTTTGATGGAAAATATTTTTGCATCATCAGAAAATATATTTCTAAGGATGTAAATTATTGGCTTATGACTTAAATAAATACTGAAAATACCTGATAAAGTAACTCTGTTTTCCAAGACTTCAAGTTAGTGGAACAAGTAAGGCATTCTTCTGTATTTCAAATTAATTCCTGAGTTGTTCTGCTAAAGAAGCTCTAATTTCTTTTGCAAATAACCAGACTTGTTCCACATTTGTAACTTGGTAGCAGCTACTTGCCTATTACAGTCTTTAAGCAAAAGTATCAAGTGGTTTATTTTGATTTAAAGTGAATGAATCATCTTTGTCCATTAAAAACATTTCTGGAATAAAGGACTCACCCACAATTTGTGGCAGTCGCCACATAGATGCAGAATTAATATAGAGCCACTTATAAATTCAGTATATTACTTACCATTTTTATTTGCTTCATAACATACTTTATCATCTATTTTTCAAGTGCTCTTTATTTGAATGAATTAAATACACCCATGTACTGAAATAGTGAGTCTATTTAATGGCTATATACATAATTATCAATAATAGATAAAAGGCTAAATGTATCTTAATTGCATATATAGCAGTCTTCACTGCAAGTAAACATTTCTTATTTCAGTAGAGTCTGCTCAGATTTAACGTTTCCTCCCAAACTTATGAGGAGACAGGATGATAGGGATTTGCTACCACATTGAGCTACCTAGGTAGGTAGCCAGTGTATACACAGATATAGTCTATGATATCAGTGTTAATTGCAATTAAATTAAAACTTTACGTGGTAGATTTTTGTTACCTTTTTTTCCAAAGTAGAACATACTGTATTTTCATTTCGTTGTAAAATACCTTTAGGTAATATTACTATTTAATTAATATATTAATTTTATGCTTTAATGTAATTGTAATATCTTCAGAAAGGCTCTGTCTCCCAGTGTCTTCAGGGAATTGCTCTAATTTAATTTGGCTATTGGAAAGTAGTACAGAAATAGGTTTTAACAATTACTTCTCTCTTCATTAGAATATTTTATGAATCTTCACACTTAAATTAATAGAATAATAATTGAAAATTGAGCTTTAAAATACTTAGGTTTATTTAGGAACACCCCCACTTTCTGATTATTACTCTTGCTTTGATTTAATAATAATTAATTATTGTACCTTGCATTTGAATGTACCTGTATAGCTTTTCAGTAATTTTATTTGTGCACCATGAGAAGCTTAAGGCCCACAACACACAACTATTAAGTTGTGAAGTAAAGAAAAACTTCACTTATTTTTGTTTCTTATCTAAACCAAAGAAATCTTTATGAATATTAAAATAGTAGAAAAAGTTTTAAAAGAACATAAAAAGCATGTTAAAATCCAAAATACATCAACATGATAGAAACGTAACTGTTTTGTTCACAAGCTGAATCCTAACATCCCACAAGCTGCCTTACTGCATCTTGATAAACACACATTGGGCTATTAATGATGACTGACACTTTGTTATGTGTAAGATAATAACCAGAGAGCACTTCTTACAGTACTTTATTTTACTGAAGCCCAGAAAACAATGCAAAGTTTTATTTCTAAATTGATTTGATTTGATATAAACTAAATTTTATAGCCCTAGTTATTTACTTCCTGTAATTTTTTTAGACTCTGAAATTCCAGGGTAATATGCAAAATACTACTGTTTTAAACATCCATTCAGTAAATACTTAAGAGCAGCTCCTGTGTGCTAGGTGTTAATGTTAGAGCCATGACTCAGACAGGAGCGTAGAGCGGCGGGAGGCGGGAGGTAGTTCATTTCCCAGGGACCCATTTTATGAGACCATCATCAGTGTTCTCAGTGGAGTAGTAATAAATACAGGCTGACTGTTCTGACTTCCCTGGTTCACGTATCATAGGCCTTTACTTATTCCAAGAAATAGCTGTGTTTAAAATATACAATATATTCATAGCAGTAGCTCAGGATTTGGGGTAGAAAAGACATTAGAATTTTCTATTTTCTTCACTATTGCCATATACTGAGTTGTTATAATTAAGGGTATATCATTTCAACTCAATTTGAGGATTAGAATTATAAAGACATATGCTTTGTAGAGATCTTTAGATGAGTCTTCAGTGAAAGCAAGTCTCTCTGCCCTTTGACGAGGAAGAACATCCTTAACAAGAGGTCAAAAGCAAACATTAAGAAGTAGACGTACAAGCCTCTGCCTGAATACTTGCACCCAGTTACAGAGCATGGACTCGGAGTTTGGTGCTCGGGTACATGAACAAAAGTGTACCTTCAAGCAACGAATTATTATCATTTTAAATAATACTTCTTTAGCACTTACTAATTTCTGGTTCTAAGTGATGCTAAAACCAGCACAAATCCTCATTTTGTGTAATATTACAAAAACTGCAAAAGCCATAATACAAAGTAATGTTGAAAACACAGTTAGTGGGGCCTGTAAGGTAGTAGTAGTACTGCCACTGAGCTGGGGGAAAAAAAAAATGGAGGCACAGAGAGGTTAGGGAACTTGACTACAGTCACCCAGCTAGACAGAAGCAAAGCTGAGATTGAACCTAGACAGTCTGGCGCCAGGGTCCGTGCTGCTTTGTTCCACTGTCACATCAGAGATGTGTGTTCCCTGCTGTGGAGACTTTGGAATCTCAGTTCACCCAGTAGCCTGACGGGCCATGACTGGGCACCAGCCCCTCCTGGGGCCCGGACCTCCCCGGGCGTGTGCCCCGTGCCCCCACCCTCCTCCGTCCCGCGACCCCCCCTCCTGCCCAAGCGGCAGGCCCGTCCCAGCGCCCCCGCAGGGCCGGGCGGAACCAGCTCTCCGGCCTCCCTTGCTGGACAGCATCCAACAGAAACAGGGCGGGAGCGGACAGGCCCCCTCCGGGCCGGCTCTGCGGCTGCCTTGCCCGGGGCCTGTTTGCCTCCCCTGTGAAACGAGGACGACCGCTTAGAGGGCTGTGGTGAAGGCTGAGTAGGTCGGAGCCCAGCCCAGAGCCGCCTGCAGCCTGTGCTCCTCCCCAGCTAGCCAGGAACGGGAAGCAAGGGCCCCTGCCCTCCTCTGTTCCACCCCGAGGTCGGCGCCGCAGGAAGAACGCGCAGCGGCAGCCCTGCCTTGGGGGGGCGCACAGTGTGAGCCCAGATTCTGGCACCATCGGAAGAGATGGGGAGAGAGCCGCAGCCCCGGAAGGCGGGCTCTGTACTTTGATATGTGTTTCTAGTGCCTGGCTGGGCTTGACTTACCCTGGGCACGCGGCCCCGGGCATCGGTGTCAACCCAGACACTTTAGTCCATCACATCGTTGAAAGGCAGGGATATCAGGAAGGAAAAATAGGCGTACATTGGAGAGAATCAATTATGAAGATAAAAATAAACATCACTTTTTATGGTTTCTCCGTGGCTTTTAAAGAAATTTGAATTTCTTGTTTTATATTTATTTCAAACATATAGTAGTCCAGACACATTTTAGGTTAACTAGACATATGTAAGCTGCCTTAGAGAGATCAGCTCTGTCTATATAAATGTTATTTCTATGGGAAAATGCACTGCAAGTTCCAAATGTTTCCTGTGCATAGTAATTTTGGAGCCTAGAGTAAATTGGAAACTTTATTTGTTCTTTGATTTATGATATGTGATTAGCTTTTTAAAATGCTGCGTGATTACGAAAGCATCTTTATGATAATTTTAGAAATAATTTTAGTAGTTGATGTAAGATGCTTAAGTAAAACATTTCACTATAGTATTTTTCCTCTCTTCATATTTTGTGGGGGAACAAAAACATCTTTTTAACACCATGTTTCAGCTTGTAAAAGTAGAGGGCACTTCACCTCTGCGTGGTCTTCAGCACCTGAACCATTATTGTCGTCACGTTTGTCTCCCTGCATTTCTCCATTGAACCTGTTTCGTCGTCAGGAGAGGCAGGGTCGCTCCAAAGGGCTACCTATTAAATCATCACTGGGGACGTACCTGCCTACACTAGTGGAATGTTAGCTTCTGTGTCTCCTGTCGGGCACCTTGTGTCTTCCACACACCGCCAGTTCTGATTTTTATTTTTATTTATTAACTTTTTTAATTAAAAAAAATACTGATCAAACCCATTTTGGTAAGGTAGTTGCCATTTTTCATGTCTATTGCTTCTGTCATTGTATGATATTGCAGCAGCCTTATTCATCAGATCTTTTGTATTTAACATTTCATTCCACAGGCACTCCCGAAAGTCTGAAAGATCTAGCATCCAAAAACAGACTAGGAAAGGCACAGCCTCTGATGCAGAAAGGTAGGCGTGGCGGTGTGCTGGGCACCGTCTCTTTTCCTAGTGTATCAGGGCTGCCTTCCCTCCCATTTTACGTGATCCGTTCTTAAATGCAAACTGGGATGTTTAAACATGTTCATGTAAATAAATGTCCTCAGTGCAAATAGTTGCATTCAAAACAAACACAAGAAGGCTAATTTGAAGGCAGCCCTTGAATCTTAAGGTTTAAGAGAAATATTGTGTATTTCCCTCCCTCGTCATTCTAATTACTGAAGAGGATTAAATCCACACTCATTCCTATATACATAATAGCACATTAATATTTTGTTTCTGAGATAATTTAAATGTTACCAATGAGAATAATACCTGGAATATGCAAATATTTTGAGTGTTATTTATCTGAATGATGCCACCTTTTAAAAAAGGTCTCTCTTCTGCAAATGGATAATCTAAGATTCTACTTGTATATTACACCAAACATATTTGCTGAGTTAATGTAAAAATTTATTTTAAGGGATTGGTGACCGTTCATTTGCAATTCATCCAATTCCACAAATTCTTTAGTATTTTTAGATGCAATATACTGACACAATTTTTAGATAGCTGTAAAAAGCACACAGCATCCAGTTAACTTATATTTACTCATCCCAAAATGACTGAGAATATGTAGGGGGACACAGATGTAAATGAAAGTGTGCATTCATGTATCATAGCTGTTACTATAGATTATGCACAAGGTGCAGTGAGAATATGGGGAAAAGAGTGGGGTGTGGATGAGATTAGGAAATACCTCACAAACAGCTGTCCCCTGAGCAAAATCAAAACATATAAAAGTAGATGTGGAGAGTAGAATATTCCATGAGAAAGGAACAATGTGAGAAAACATTGAGGCTTGAAATATTGTTTTTAGTATGGGGAATCCAGACTTATTTTGGCAGAAAGAATCATTTCAAGAGAGTGGGAGACCTGAAAATAAAACCAGAGAAATCCCTGGAGGTTATGTTGTGCATGACCTTGTGAGCTTTGCTAACAGAATTTCAGCTTCCACTTTATTCATCTATGAGCTACTGATGGGTTTGAACCGTGGGAGGCAGACGGTTGATTTTGAGTTCCAAACTTATAGACCAGTTTGACAACATTTTGGAAGGTGGATTGAAAGATGCAGGGATAGAGGCAAGACACCACCTAGGCTGTCAGCAGAGTCTTGGTTGAGATAGGATCTATACAACAGTGATTCACTCAACTAGTAAATATGTGTCAAGCTATGTGCAAAGTTCAAGGAATAAAATAATGAGCAGAATAAACATGAAAGCTTCCCTTAGTACATAACCTCTGAGTTGAGATCAGAAAAATGAGAAGGTATTAGTCACATCGTGGGCAAAGGGGAGATGGAATTTGTTACTAGCTAATGGTTTATGCAGATACTGACTGATTAAGGACCTTTACAGTGTAGTATTCAGGAAACTCAAAGAAGTGTTAAGTAGAAATCCAGTTTTGTAAAGAAGCTGGACATTGAGGAACAAAATTAAGCCTAGAGTTCTAGCAGTTGAGATAGATAGATAATAAACAGATAGATAGACAGACGGACAGGTAGGCAGCCTGCAATGAAACAATACTGCTCCGGTTTCTGTTTATATATTCTTTCATGTCAGCACAGCTAACTGCAATTTCTTTACTAGCATATTGTAAATAACTTAAATTCCTTAGACAAGTGTTTCATCATTCACACCCCGTCTGCTTCACATACATACACAATTTCAGTAACTTTGACATGATTGAAATTTTTTCCTCTAGTATTCCTTTTATTCCATTCAGGCTTCTTCAATTCATTTAACAATTACTATTTGAGTGGCTATACTATCTGCACTTTTGTATTTAGTATATACCAGTGAACTGGGCTACATGACCTGCTAGCATCATTTCTACATTCTATCCAGGTGACTTTTCCCATTGTGGAGCCTACACTCTGCATCCTGCCTGGGGGCACTTTGTCAGGACCAGTGTTAGATTTAATGGTTCATCAGGCATTTTGCATGGTGCTGGTGTGACTGGAAAGAGCCTGTGATAGCCATTACAGGGCGAACCACTTCAAACAATTGACCTTAAAAACTACATGTATATCCATCTCTTAACATGAAAAAAAAACCCAAAAACCCAGAATCATATTTTTAAGCTACAATAGAAGCAGTTTATTTCCATCTGCTTGCAAGAGATGAAGATATGGAACCTAACAACCTAAGTTTTGGGGGAGAAATGTGTTTTACTTAAGTTCAAGTCAAAACACCAGTCTTGGGTGAAGAGAGCGGCCATGGATTGGACTCAGTGGTAAATGTTTAGATACACATTTGGACATAATGAACTAGATTCAGACAAACTTAGGTGCGATGTACAATTTTGCACTAGAAGGCTTTTTTGTTTAAAAAATTGGGATCTATTTATAGATCTGTACAACACAGTCGGTATTCATTCATTTTCCATATACTTTGTTCCTACAAACTCTCAGAAGACAATCTTGTTAAATCCTGCCAAACAATTTGACATTTGAACATATATTTGTATTTTGTTTTACGATTTGTATTTTTGATTTACGATAAATCCATGGATGTACCATTCGCCTCTCATGATATGGAAAAGAAATCCTGACTCACAGGCAGCAAGGGAGCAGGTGCCGGCACTGGACAGACCCGTGTGGGTCCTGCCTGGGCCACGCTAGCACTTTGTCTTTTTTGCAGGTTACACTATAATCCTGTTTTTCCTTCTACAAAATAGGAATAATAACACTTCTCAGAGCTGTTGTGAAAACCCAATAAAGGAATAGGCGTGCATACATAGGTACACGTACAGTCAGTGCCTGGCATGTGTGGATGGCTCCGTGCTGATCCCTAGGAAATAGCTGTTGGCATCCCTTTGCTGATCTCCCATTCGCTCCCTGTCCCCTTCTCTAATACAGCTCTCAGTCTCTTTCATTCTCACATCCTTACATTCTTAGCACATCCCATTTCACTGAAAAAATCAAGGCTCGGCAGCCTGGATCCTCTCCGCATTTCACTCCTATCAGAAATTCTTGATTCATTCTCCTTCTCTTGGTTGAAACGACCAGTCCTTGATCCCATTGTCTGTCATCTCCAAAACCTTGCTCTTCTCGCTTCAAGTCCTGCATCTTCCCTGGGCTCACGTCCCTTCCTGAAGGTCCGTCTTCCCACCTCCCTCCTCCTCTCCAGGCACATGGCGTCCTGTGCCTCCCCTGGGTCTGTGCTCTCATGCCGAGTACAGCCTGGCTGATGGCCAAAGCTGTTCTGTTATTGAAGGACTTTTAGTTTATGTCAAAGAAAAAACGATCTGGTGCTAAATGATTAACTTCAAACACCTCGTCTCCAGGCTAGGGAGATGAGGATGCCAGGTCACACAGTCTCCAAATGTTATACAAATATATTATATCTTTATAATAATCACCCCAGAAATTGCTTTTTATATTTTTGCCATTCAGTTTGATGCCACATAAGGGCCACCTAAATTATTCACATTCCAAATCATATCTAAGAAGTCCTTTGAGCTTATGAATTGCCGTGAGGAATGACCCAAGATGTTAGTGAAATGGCACAATCCGTGGAATTCCTCAGTCCTGGAGTGAAACTGTACTACTCAGTATTTAAACCACACTTAGAAAGCATATTGTGAAAAATGATTGCTTGAATTTTATTCTCATAATAATGGCTTTTAAAAAGTAAGATAAAAATTCATTCTTTATCATTGGAAAGGAGTTGATCACACAATCTTTCCCATATAAATCAATTCTATAAAGCATTAATCCATGCCTCAAGAAGATGAAATATACATTTATTAAAGACCTAAGTTCTACCTTTTTGTTCTCTGGAACCCGACATTTTTCCCTTTTTTTTATTGTTCTGAAATAGAGGAGATAACTGAATTGAAATAATTACAGCTGTGAAAATCATTTACTTAAGAGAAAAATGATCAGTGACTATCAGTTGAATGAAGCACATAATAATTAATGTACTTCAGTGATTAACATGTGTTTGCTCTCACACTTTAAATCACTTGCAAAATGGTTTTTACAGCATTGTTTTGAAAAGGATGAGGTATTATTTCATTGCTTCTGTCTATAAAAAATAACACATATTAGATATTTTGAAATGGAATTTTATTTAATATATATACTGAAAATGAAAAGGCAAAAGCATGTAGCTTATTAAATAGACATATACATATATATCAGTTTTCAACTCTTAATCAGCTTCGTAATTTTGAGCACTCTCTTGAAAGAACTGTCAATATATGGGCAAATATCTTCTCAGATATTTTTGTATATTAGAAGACATGTTTTTATTTATGTATTAACCATTTGCATTTAGTCAGTTCAGTGATGTAGCATTCTCCATCATATTATGTCATTTTAATTAAGTTAACCTCAGAAGACACATTTTTGTTACCTATTTGGAATAGATGTCCTTATTGCAGAGTAAATTTGGACGAGATAAAAATTCACGCAGGCAAGTGCTTGAAGCAATCTGTGTTCGTTATTCTAGTTATATGCACTCATTCAATCAGGTATATTTTACTGGGCTCCTGCACTCTGTGCAGCTCCGTTCCAGGCCCTAGAGAAACAGCTCAGTAAAAAACAAGAGACAGAAGGCTCTGCCCTTGGGTAACTTTCAAGAGGTTTATTACATTGGAGAAATCTGGAATAGCCTTCTGAAAAACCACATAACATGCACAGTTTGATTTGAATTTCATTTCAGTAATTGTCTGATGGGTTTTCTTCTTGTGTTTAAAATCAGTGTCTTGTAAAAGTAACCAGGTTTTCTTGGACAGATGTGCTGGTATCCAAGGCAATGTGAATCCGCTGACTGAAGGTCTTTTTCGACCCTGATGTCTTAGGGCTCTCCCGCCATGTGTTTCTAGAAGGGGACACGCAGCCCCAAGAGCGACTGATCAGCCAGTCCTTAGGGGCAAACATCCTGCTCGCTCTAGGTCGAGCGAGCGCTCTAGTGTCAGGACGCTGTGTTCTGTCCACCACCGTGCCCCTGGAGGGTCGGCGCCACCTTCTCCGCTTCTGACAAGGTCGCTGTTAAGTGTCCAGCCCAGCGTTCATGTCCTGACTCCGGGTGTCGGTGTGGTCTTACACCTTCCTGAGCACTCGATGCTTTCCCTCATTATGATGCCATGATTTCTAACCCTTTCTTTGTGACACTTACACCTCTCCCACATTCTCTCTTACTTGCATCTATCTTCACTGTGCCGCTGGTACTCTATAGTTCCGCCAACTAGCTGTCATCGAAAATTAAACTTGGCTGTGTTACGTCCTTCCATCTGTGTGTGGCATTTCATATATAATTTCTTTTAATTTTGTGAAATTCTGTATACGGAATAACCTGGAATTAAATGTGTATTTGCTTTAAAAAGTATAAGAGCATTTTTTTTAAACCTTTCATGTTCAGTAAAATTTTTAAATGTTTTAAAGTTCCTTAGCTTAAAAAAAAAGTGAACGCCAGCAGATGGAGGTCAACTTACTCACACTGGGCAATAGTGATGTATCTGCTTTATAAATTTGTACTTGTAATTTCAATCCTTGCACCAGCAGATTTTATAGCATGTAACCCAAGGTTATTTTCTTAAATACTTTTCATGGTTTTGCCCATTTAAAAGTAAGGTACAGGTGAATGCTAATTCATTAAAGTCAGCTAGAACTATCTTATCACTTATAAATAGTTCTAGATAGAAATATTGACTTCATAGTAGGACTTTAGGCAACAGCCTTTCTTAACTAATTTACCCACTTTGTTAAGATTCAGAGGCTGTAAGTTGTATATTTGGTTCAGCACTACCAAAAATGTCTAACTTAATAGAAAACCACAACTTCCCAGAAAGTTAGTAAGTACAAGTCCATCTAATTCTGCTCAGTTCAGAAATTCATTGTGCAGAACTGTGTGTGACAGACATTGTCCTCTTCTCGCCCTGTCTCTTTTTGTAATATCCCTTTCACACATATCATAAAAAGTATTTGACTTTGCTTCCAAAAGCCCAGTTAGGGGGGTTCACATTTGTTTTCATACTAACAGGAAGAAGGGACAGATTTGTGTCAGGCCCTCTTGGAATTTCATCATTTAATTTCCCGCCTTTGTCTTCCGCCCACAGAGTGCACCGACATGGAAGCCCAGGCCAGTCTCCCCCTGCAGACGCATCCTTTCGCAATCGCAGAGGAAGGCAGCTCCCACAGGTGCCAGTGAGAAGCGGCAGTATAGAACAAGGTATCCGATAAAGAGAGATCGTTGCCCAAAAATCTGGGATTTGAGAACCACCTGTTTTTTTATACGCCTTTTAGTGAATGAAGGCTATTTTGATTATGTGTAGTTTGCTGAGTCCTAAGAACTTGCTTTTTAGGTTCCCAGTACCTCGTTTTAATGGTTCATGGTACATACTCTGATTTTGCTGAATGCGTGAATGTATGAATTTCAGGTGGTCAATTAAAAGAATGACTTGCGCCCTTGAAACCTTTTTTCAAAGGGATGATGAAAATAAATTGTAAAAAAATCTCAGGAAAACGTGGTATTTTATGCATTCGAAGAAGGCTTATTTAGCCTTGTTTTTAAAATGTTTTTAAACACTTTGATCATATTGAAGTATTTAATAATTTTTTTATCTTAACTTGCAATACTCTATATTTCTATACAAATTTGATGATGAAAAAAGTGACTTAGAGCACACTTTTAAGTGTGTTGTCTAATATAGTTCATGTTACTTAAAAGTTCCATTTCGTTAAGCATATGCTCATGGTGTTTGATTTTCCTCAAGAGGGAGAATGAGAGAGAGTGTGTGTTTTGATAATGGGAATTAAATTCACTAAACTACCTGGGCTGGGTGATTTAAATCCTGGGCTAAAATAGTCACTCTTTTCTTCATGTGACCCTATGTGCTCTCCCATTTCTCAATAGGTAAAGTGATCTGTTATCAGAATATATTATCACCTAAATATTGTAGGGATTTGTTAAGTAATTCCCTGAAGTCATTTATAATTTGGGGTTGTAATGGAAATGCAGGAGGCTTACATTTAAAATGTGTATTAAGACTCTTCATCCCATAAAACAACTATCGAAGGTTAACATTTTGAATATTTTCTTCAACAGTGTTGGTTCTTCCTGATGTAAAACATGTATTTCATTCTTTATTGAGGGTGCTGTGTGTGCATTTTACTCACTTAATTGAGGTGCTTTACTGTTGAATGAATCACAGAAATGTTGCAGATCTAAGATAAACACATTGTTTCAAAGACTAATATGGCAGTTTGTAAATGGGATACTTGGTTATAGAAATATTAGCATAGATTTTAAGAAGGATCAAATTACTAATAGACGAATGCTACTATGGTAAAGTCTGGATTTGTATTATTTTTTTTAATTATACACCCTGTTGATAAAGTGTGCTTTTAATACTCAGAGTTGTTTTGAGTATTCATTTAATCAGAAATATACTATACTATATGAAACTCTGACTTTCTTTTCTAAAATAGCAATTAATTCATTGTAATTCTTAATTCACATGTTTAACAAACTTTGTTTTCTCTGGGAACATTTTGAGAAGAAATTCATAATGTTTTTAAGACTCAAATTAGCTCCAATGAAATTGTTTTAAAAATTTACTTTTAAAAAATAAAATTTGCTGTTTATTTAAATTATGCACTCATGGATTCCTGTTGCACAACTAAAAGAACTACAAATTCTGATGTTTAGCTACAAACTCATGTTACTGGCCTTATTTTGCTAAAGATCAATATCCAAAAGCTTACATGTTCCTAAAATTCTTTGCATTTCCTCCAGTTGCTAAAACACTACAGGTTCAAAAGCATATTACATGTAACTCTTATACAGTGAGATTATAGTTGTATTATTTAAGTAGAAATAAGAATGGCTTCTACAAAATAAGTTAGATTTATGCTGGATTTGGATTTTCCAAAAAGCTCATGTTCTATTGTTAATACCAATGTTACTGTTTATGATGCTCGTATTCACAGTTGTCTTTCAGAGAAATCATCAATTTGTAAGGATTGAATTAAGGTGGGAAGAAAGGAATGACTGAGGATGAAATTGATGGAGATAATTTTAATATCACAAATACACTAGTAAACCTTTTTTGTTGTTTGAAGTTTCTGAAATTTATGATCTTAGTCATATACATACAGCATTTAAAAAATATGGCAACAAATATGTATTATTACATCTAAGTGTTCTTCTGTAATTAAAATAGACCTCATTTACTTTATGATGTTAATATGTATACTTCAGGATTTGGGTAAATGATGATACTGTCCGGCATCGTCTTATTATAGATCTATTTCAGACTGAACAGACATGATATTTTTGTGGGTCCTAAAACGTGTTTTGAAAACTAGACTTATAATTTGATTCATGGGCTAGACAGAATTTAGCACATTCAACTAAAGTTAATTTCATTGTTGTTCCTAACGTTGTAGAATTATGTCATTTTTTTCCTTTTGGTATTTTTCATTAAACTTTGGTTCTATCTTCTATTAAGATTAATGTGGAATGCAGCTTACTGGCAATTGATTAAGCCTCTATCACACTTGACTTCCTTCCAGTCTTATTTTTTGCTTGGATTTTTGTTTTTAACCAAGGTTAGTTCTAGTTTTAAAAAAACAACTGAGTTGATGATAATCAGTTGATTGGTAAAAACAAGTATGTCAGATAATTTATATTCCTGGGTAGTGATACAACTTCTTGATGAACTTATAAAACAATGGTACTAATTCATAGTTCCTGGGTTCATTTATCTATGTTACTGTGTTTTCGGATACGTGCCAGGACAATTAGAATGTTTAGATGAATGTTTTTTTCTGTAATTCAGTATTGTTACTCTGTCTCTGTACCATAAAGGTAGTATATAGTATTTTAAGGGCTAACATATCATTTGAAAAGACATGTTGACATAATTTTTGAAAAAGTGAAAATTTCTTTTTAAAAATTAGGAACACTTGCCTATTTGCCACATGAACTCCAATTATGTTAAAGGACGTTTGGAGGACAAGAAGAGGGGCATTTTCGATATAGATTTTCAGAATAAGTAGCCCCTTTAAAAAGTAGGTTTAAAATTTAGATAACTCTAGTGGTATCTGATAAATAAGAGAGATTTCCAAGAAATGTCTCTGGTTATATTCCAACATTGTATTCTAGTACAGCCCTTGTGTAGAGTGAGGTTGAAAGCAATGTAATTACTTGCATTAAAATGTTATTTTTTTTTTCTGAAACCAAGTAAGTGATTTTTCTTGTTCTCAACTGGATATCTTAAAGAAGTATTTAAAGTTTATTCATAAATTAGCACTTAGCGTGCCAGTTATATTTGATGTATTCTGTTACTTCATCTTCTACCTAAAAGCCTAGCGATAGTCCCCTTCAGAAATATCTAGATGGGCCATTATTTCACATAAAATAGTGTCCCAACAAGGATGTAGATATAAAGGTTTATGAAATGTCTAACTAATATAGTCTGCAAAGAACAGTTTCACTTGCAATACTTTCTTATACTTATTTGAAAAGAAAAAAAGGATTACTTAAATTAGAATATATTTTTAACATGGAAAATATTACAGAATATTTTCACAGTAAACAGAAAAGGTGTACTATCCAGTGAAAAATGGAATTTATTTTTTCATTTATTTTATGAAATTTCAAATGACCTGAAATGCTACGATTTTTAAAGTGATAAAGTGTTCATTATGAATATTAAATGTTTTTAAATGCATTTACAATAAAAAGTCACAGCAGATTGAAATTTAAATGTTTTAGTAAAATTGCTGGTGAAATATTTTGTGATTCTTAAAGGCAAGAAAAAGTGCCACAAAATATACTTTTCAAATGGCAAACATTAATTTCCCAATGTTTCTGTTTTTATTTTAATCCTGAAATTGTTGTATTCATTCTTTCTTTGGTTAATTTTAGTACCATATCTGAGACTTCCTCGTGTTCTGTCACTGCAGCTTATCATGTCACATTATATGTCACGTGTTTTTATTATTCATGCCATTATATTGATTCACATTTCCATGTCTAACTATAAATTTGCTGATTTCTTTCTTTTGTTTCCATCATTATGTGCATTTAATTCATTGAAGAACAAGAAAAATATAATTCTTCCACAAAAGGTAAATATTAATGTAATTTTTTAACCATTTAATATTGTTCCTTTACTTTTATAACATATGAGTTATATAACTGTGTTTATTGAAATAATGAGCAAAATAATTTAACAGGTAGTTTTTTTCTCTGCAATGATTTTGTAGGGTATTCGGTATTGTTTGTATTGTAAGTAGTTCACATAAAAAAAAAAGGTTAAAGTTAAGAGTATTTTTGCTTCCAAATTTACCTATCCATACTGACAACTAGAAAACAATTCTCTTTGAAAAATAACATTTTTATATGTTTTTGTTTGTTTGTACTCCCCTGCTCTGAGAGACAGGTTTGTTACCTTCTGTCCAGGGCAATACCTGGTACAAAGGAGCAGGAAATCCCTGGATTTCCCTTTCAAGATACCAGTAACTTTATGGAATGGTTGGCCCCCACTGTAGTCATGCATCTAGGAAGTAGCTGCCTAATGTTGCTCCTCTTGGCCTCAGTAGTGTTATAATACCCAACATTCTGTCTTCCTAGAGGATGCAGGAAGAAAGCCATTCAGCTGACCTCCTACCTTATTATCTCTTGGATCACATTTGATCTTTGGTCTTTGGACTTGAGTTTCAAGTAGTTGCAGACTTCATCCCACTCATGTGCTACCCCTACCATGTCCTATTCAAATGTGTCCTGTTGGGCTAGTCATTAAATATTTGAATATGAACTTTCAGCTTAATGAAATAATTTATTAACAATGCTTAAAAATTATATAATTCTGTGTGGTTTAACAAAAATACATTTACTCAATATTTATGGATTGATGATTGAGCTAATTTGTTGTCCATAGTAACCCCAAGTTAGTCCTGGGAGTAGCATGGACCCAATTTTTTGGATAGTGAAACTCAGGTTCAGAGGGATGAAGAGATTCGTCCATTCCCACTGCTGGTGAGTAGTAGACTACCAGCCCAGGTCTCTTATTTTTGGCCTCCATCCACTAAATTTTAGTGTATCCTATTTTAATAGGCACAAATCATAAATATAGTATCCCTACCTCCTAGCATATTGAGGTATGTATTATGTATCTCAGTATTACAGAGTGAAAATGGGAGATAATACTCAATTACTAATTTTAGTTTGAATTTATAAAAATATATTCTGACACATAATACATATTCTGGCATACTGCCTGAAATACTAGGCAATAAATACATAGTAATTAAAAATAAAATATTCAATGAGATCAAGATATCTTGGGGTCTCTAGATTTTGCATAGATTTCTGGCCATTCTGCATTTTTAATTCAGTTATCAGACACACTATTCACTAGTACAAAAATGGACAATGCATTTATACTTACTTCATAAGAATTTATTTGGATTTGTGAGATAAATTTTGGTATGATTAAACCATTAAAATTTTATATTGGAAATGGGTCCTGACCTAATTCATTTAGTCAAAAGGAAGAAAAATGTAGTAATTCTCCATTTAAAGAGCTCTTCCATATATTATTATTACCAGCCAAAAGCTTTAATTAGCTAATCAAAACAGAACAGAATTCATAAGTTGTACAACATAAAGTCTGTGTGAAGTGTGCACATTTGCAAGGTCACCTTACAGAGCATGTCAGCTTGTTACATTTTTACAAGGCCATTGTGTCCTGGCCGAGATGTATGGTCACTCTGCCAAGGCTTCCTTGGATGCAGGGTGTGGACATGTTTTAGAGAACGGACCACATGTCTGAAAACAACCAAAGAGGCATGTCCCAAAATGTGTCCAAGCAAGGCAGAAAGCAGCAGAGGACACCCTACCTTCTCTCTGGAACTTACAGGAACACAGCTTAGCCATGAAAAGTTTGGAAAACACAGAACAGATAGAAGCAAGTTCAATAAATGTATTTAAAATCAAATTTTAGGCTCACATAGCTCCTAAAAAAGAAAAAAGTTTTGTTTTACACAAAAATCCTGCTCTGGGCTGTCTTCTTTGGAGTCAGTCATGGTGGAGCACTGAGTTAGTGCGAGCACTCCCTGGATAGGTGAGGACTGGGACCTGCCGTGCCGAGCGGCCAGCGCAGGCTGACCTGCTTCTGCTGAGAGTTTGCTTTCAATGAACTGTAAACAAACTTGTAGGACAATCAATTGTCCCCCTTTGTCGAGGACTGAAACATTCCCCAAGATGCAAGACTTTCAGTGCTGAAACCAGGACAGCTCCCAGCAAACTGGGACAGTTTGTCATGCTAACTGGAGGGGACCAATACGTAATTGTCCAGCATATACTTATAAGGCATATGTTTGTAAAGCACCCAGAGAGAGGTGTAAAACACTATTAACATTTTCAATGGTAGAGTTTATTGAGAACTTTATGTTGGTAACACGACTTAGAGTGTTACATATGTACCTCATTTTATTTTTACGACAGCCTGAGACATGACTATTAATATCCTCATTTTCCAACTGAGAAAGCTAAAGCTTAGAAAGATTAAGACTTGGCCTTTTGTCCCTCATTCCTTTGCTAAGGGGGGAACAGGGAACTAGACTTGAGCCTCACTCCAAAGACCTCTTAACCAGTTTGTTCTCCCGGCTCGGCCCCATTCACACAGCAGCCACTGAGTCCCCGCCGTGCACGCAGTACTGCACCATCACAGCCGCAGCAGGTGCCCCCTGTAAGGAAGGTGTTATCACCCGTTTTATAGAAAGAGAGTCAGAGGACTTAAGTGGGTACCTGAGGGCCTAAAGCTTCTCTGAGGCTGAACCAGAGTTTGACTCTGAAGCCCGTGGTCTGTCCACTGTCCCACGTTGCTTCGGCACCCACCTCTCAATAACACTAGGACCTTGAACAGGTCTGCTTCCCCTGATGGGGTCCTACCTCCCCCGGATGACCCAGTCCTTCACTACTCAGCTAGCTCTTCTCAGGCCACGCTTGCCCTTCAAATTAGTATGCAACCGAGAAAGCAAAGCCAGAGTATTTGAATAAAGATGCATTCTCTGGGTGGAAAAGTTAACTGAGGTACTTAAATGTTGACTCTGTGTTATTGACCTTTTACCTCTTATGTTGAAAGCTGAGAGACCATATCATTTTAGGCTTCACAAACTGCTTTATAGGCATATTTTAAATTATTCATTGTAAAAGTAAGCCACTTTTTCCCTCTCTGCTACATTTCTTGGACAGTTTTAAAGAGCCCATGAATGTAGTTTGGGGGCATCGAAATAATGATAGAAGAAGATCAAAACAGAACCCGAAATTAAATGACTTCAAGGTGAGAAAAAATGTTATTATCATAATAAAAGTCTAATTTATATGCCTTTGGGTAGTATTTCTTAAGTGCATTTGCTTTTTGGCTTTTGGAAAAAATTTTGAATCCCAACAAAACACATCACATGACATCTGCTGCAAAAATGTATTTCCCATACCAGAAAAAAATGTGTGATTTACACACACCAGGAGAAAGTCAATTAGAGTTGAAGTGATTATATGATTCAAACAAAAACAAAGAGTGAAGTAACACTCCTTGCATTTTGTTTGCCTGTTTCCCTAGTGAAATATATAATAAATATTGTAACCAGGTTATAGGGGCTATTTAAGCATTGTCTCTCGTCAACTGTATTTTGAAGTATAAGTTTCTCTAAGAAATGCTCAAATAAATTACCTGTACTTTCCTTCTTTAAATGTTGACAACAGCTTGAATGCTAAGTCATGAAAATGTAATTTTTATGGACTGATTAGTTTTAATATTAACTAGGTGTACTTATATTTAGAAAGTGGAAAACAGTTTAATAGTTTTTTTGTTATATTAGTTATTGTATAGATAACAGTATATTATTATGGTTGTAAAACACATTGTAGGAAAAAATTATATAATTTGACTTTTGCTAAAATTAGTAAACTAATTTGTGTATTCTTCTGAAGCAGCACTGTTTTAACAATCATTAAGTAGAAAGGATTTTAATTTCTTTTTACATTTTTATTAGATGTATTTATTTAGTAGGCACATGTTAGGCTGGGTGATTCATGTCCTGTTACTGTGTGTTAAGATCTTGAAGGTTCAAGTGTCTTTATCATTTAGGGCTTTGCTTTTCCTGAATACACATTATGAATACTTATGAATGTTCATAAATATTTAGAGTTCCATTAGTAAAAGTGTCTAATTTATCTCTCTTTTTTTTTTTGCCACAAACCCATAAATAGAGTTACCATTCTAGCCTTCTCTTTAAACTTTAGGATCATAGAGAGTGAATTAAAACAGTTCAAACTATTGTTTTAACCCTATTTTCCCATTTGCCTGATTGAAATGTGGTTATTTATAACAGCATTATAGCCTTTTAAAACTTCACAACATTTAACATTTATATCAACCAAGCCTCAACTTGCAAAAATGCTCCCTTGAAAGAGTTCACTGTTCCCCCTTTGTTCTTGGAATTTGGGGAAGGAAAATAGAAGGAAGATTTCTAGCTATGGATAGACTCTGGTTTTTTTTCCTCTAAAGATGTATATTTCCCCTAAATATTTTTTACAATCTAAGATATTTGTAAGTACTTTTTATAGAAAAAATGGGAAGAGACTTGTCAAAAAATTGGCATTGAGTTTAGCAGTTATGCCACGTCAAAGTTACGCCTTTCAGGATAATCTGTTTTTGTTTCAAAAACAAAAGTTATGCCTTTCAAGATAAATTCTGTTGCCATTAGTGTAATTGGAATAATGAAAAATGATGGATAACATATTAGCACCTGGAATAAATAGCATGACCCATCGGGGGGTAATTTTGTTTCTCCGTCAAAGACGCCTCAGTTACAGGGGCTGCTCTTCACACGATGGTGTTTAGCGCCTCAGGCGGAGGACTGTTCTCTCTCTCAAAATGGAAATACATTTTAAAAAGCTACTTAACTCTGTGTAACTGCAAAAGGGCAAAGCGCAGTGGCAGATTCTTTCATCGAAAGCCTGACTTTCTTAGCTTCAAGCATCTGACTGGTGTTTTGAGTGTTTGTCAGGAGCTTCGTTGGCAATTTAGAGACTGAACGTGAGTCTGTGGTTGGAAAGCCTGAGCTTGGTTTTAGACAGTTTAGAGAAAATCAGCATGCTGAGACAAAAGGTGGTCTCATGATTTTGACTGTAATGAGATTTGAGTGATTATATATACAAATTACCTATTTACTTATGCCAATATTCCATTTTGATTATCTGTACCAAAACACAGGTTATTTTCTTAAAATTCCTTAAGAGCAATGTGGTATTTTCACTTAACATGTTATTTCCCTGTGTTTTATATTTCTCATGCTGGATAGATGCTATCTTCCGTTTTATTGCTTATATTATTATAGCATAATCCTTAACATCCAACGTACAATGGTGAAAGGGATACAATTGGGCATATTTCTACCCTTGAAAATTGAAATGCATTTTATTCTAGGAAAGTGACCCAGAACTTGGGCATTTTTGTATACTGAAGTATTTTAAACACCCTAATCTTTCTGTATATTTGCTGTGTATGTGTAGGTAGGGTAGAGGGTATATAAGTATTATATCACAGTTGCTCACTATACTGTGTGACTCAAAAGTAAGGATGAACATGCAAGGAATATGTTATCTTTTAATTGGGGGAAGAGGTAGAAAATAATAATGTAAAATACACTGGTGAACTTTTCTTTCCTTCAACATCTATCGTTTTGGTAGAAAGGCAAATTTTAAAATGCTGGAAATTAGGTAATGCAAGCAAGAGAGTGAGCCATTGTGGTTTTCCATTTTTTGAAAATATGGGGAAAAAATCCTTCATCAATAACCTAGTGAAATAATTTAGAATCATAGAGCACAACAGCTGGAAGTTGCTCTATGCAATGTCTTCACTTTACAAATAAAAACTCCGTAGTAGAGAAACATCAAGAAGTGACGAGGGCAACATTGGTGAACTGATGTGGGATGACCATCCAAAATCATGATTTATGCCTCCTCATTCGGCCCTGGGCTCGTATCAGGTTAATAAATTGCTTCCAGGTGTATGGAGAATTTTTAACAATTTTATTCCTCTAAGGTCTAAAAACCTTTGAGTAGAGACTAGTATTGCATTTTTTAATTTTCAGGTATCAAACCATCTCCCTTCCAATTCAGGCTGTGTATAGTTTATAATGATTACAGTTTCAATTAGCTACACTTTTTCTTCTTTCATTACATTATAATCTCCATGCTTCATATTATATCATTTCTTGTATTTGAGTTCCCACTATCAGTGGTTTTTTAAAATAAAATTCTTCAGAGAAGGTATTTATGTTTTAATAATCTCAGTAATTGAAGAACTGTAGGTATTTCATTCACATATCTGATTCTCCCTGACAACTTCCAGATACGTGGTCATTTATCACTGCTCTTTCTGAGACGTGCATTGGAGCAAGGACCGTGTTCCACTCTCTCCAAACTCTGATTAAACTGCTAAACAGCAAGGAAGCAGAGGTGTCAATGTTTCTATTCACAGTGTAGTAGCCCATTGTAGCTGACTAGCAAACTTAGTTATCCTGCCCAGATGTTATAATTTATCACTTTTGACACATGTACTAGCTAACCTTGTTATAAAATAAAATACAATCATTGTACTCCAATATATTTAATAATGGAGAAATACTTCTCCTTTTACACTCAGATTTCCCCTAGAATACTAGAAAATATTGAATGATTCAACAATACATTGTATGGATTATCTTCTTTGCCTATAAACACAGACATTTGAAATGCCAAAATCATGTTAATTTGTAGATGCATAGGGAAAAATGTGAAAAGCTTGAGGATTTGAAGGTCAGAGTAAATTTGTCTTCATATAATTGTAAATTCAAGAATAATCTAAACATATTCATGAAAGTTTAATGTTTAAATTATAATTATAATTAAATTAAATTAAACATAATTATATTTGTGATAATTTTAAGCAAATCACAAATATTTGGTAAGTCAAGGGAGTGTCCCAGAAAATCATATTTTCTTTGTAGGAGGTGAAATTTATCAATGATGGATTAGGGAAGATTTATTAAAGATTCTCAAGTGTATTCTTTTTAAGTAACAGGCCTCTTTAATAATCTTATGAAAGGGGTCTAGAAAAATGGATGTAGGTACAAACACAATATTTGCAAACAATATTTGCAAACAATATTTGCAAGCTTCTTTGTAGTTTCATCAAAGATATCCATACATTAGATTAAGAATTCTTAGTGAAGCATGAGACCTGAAATAATTAATCTTTTTTTAATAATATCTGTATTTCCATTAGAAAATTGTAATTATAAACTTTTTCAATTATATTTACTTTTCTCAGTTTGCATGCTTCAGTCAGTGTTGTTCTTGTTGAGTTTAGAAGACAAGAAATGATTTGATTAGTATGGTTTTAATTTAACTGCTAAAAACATTCTAGTTTTATATTTTCTTAATTGTAATATTGAGTTGGTATTTGATAAATTTATATTCATTTGATTAAAATGTCAGTTTAAAAAGAACAATATGTAGAGTTTATCTACAGTAAATGAATTAAGTTAAATAAATATTTTTCAAGTAAATATCTACTTTTTTAAAAGCAGTTTATTCAACATCAAATACATCCTTCAGCTTGTAGACTGCATAGTGAAACATTCCAACTTAATAAAACTATATAAACATGTTAATTACACCTTAGGGGCTAAGGAGGTGAATTGTTTATGATACTGTCACTCTATTTGCAGTTATAGCTGAAACATAGTCTATCTGACTATTATTTGTAACCTATATTGTCATTAAAAAACTAAATGAACATGATAACTGTGTTTATTGTAGATAATGAGAGGGATTATTTAACTCGCTAGTAGGTGCCAGTTTGGGAATTAAAAAAAATAAAACCTAAAAATTCCCCAATTTTTCAAATATTTTCATAAAGAAATAGCAACTGGCATTTTAATAATTTTAATAGTTTACAATGCTATCAACTTTGGAATACTCCTAAAATGTGAATTTAGTGCTAGGATTTCTGGGAGAGTTGAAAAATATTTTTTTCATATTTTAATTTTGCTGTTGGCATTAAAATTGTTAATATAAAAACTTTAAATGTTAAACAGTAATCATACTTTTCCAAGTAAAATTTGAGCTCTCTAGGCTGTGAGAGATATGAGATAATCAGGATTGAGTTCACTTGTAATCATTACTAAGTATCAGTTATTCTCTGTATAAATCATATACGTTAATAATCACATCTTCTGGTTCAAATTTGTGATAAATATTCTATTTTAGTTCATTAATTTGCCTTAACTATTCAATTGACTACAATAATGCAGAAGTAATGTCATTTTATTTCACACTGTACAGGTGAAAAATAAAAAGCAAAATAAGCAAAATATTTAGAAAAGTGGAAGTATTTCCAAATTCACACTGAAGCTTCTTCACTAATGTTTATGAAAAAAAGTTTAACTGCAGCATGATAACTTATATAAGCAATTATTTCAGAATGCACACTAATATACATACATCAGGAAATAATGAGAAATACTTTTTTAATGTGTGAATTTTATGTAGTTATCTGACTCTTGAAATGAGTAAGTAAATGATAAGCTATTTGCATTTTGCTGTGTTCTTCATAATCTGAGAGCAAATAATGAA
The DNA here is from genome assembly GCA_029783875.1 of Phataginus tricuspis. Classification (NCBI taxonomy): domain Eukaryota; kingdom Metazoa; phylum Chordata; class Mammalia; order Pholidota; family Manidae; genus Phataginus; species Phataginus tricuspis. Next base: position 5,032,343 of record JAQQAC010007890.1, on the reverse strand, counting down.
GGTAGCTTTACAGCTGCTTTTTTGCTGGGTAGTCAAGGGCATCTACTCACAGTTTTGAGTCAAAATTAATTTGAAAACTTTCCTTTGACAGATTAAAAAGATGTTAACTTTCATTTATTTAAGAATAAAGATAACACATTAATCATTTTTGGAAGGTCAAAGTGAAGTCATTTACAACTATTTTTGGATTCACTTTAGTGAGGCTACCACTGTCTTCTTACAATTTAATTTTGAGTTTTGCAAAATAAAGATGTAAATGCAGCCATGTCACAAACTACTATGTAATCGTATTTAGAGAACTGAGGTGTCATCTTCCAAACGTTAAGTCCCCAGAACTGTTCCAGACTGCTTCAGGCCAGTAGCATAGGAAGTGACCTCTTCAGGGCTAAGTAACTGTTCTCTGTAGGAATTTCATGATGCTAAAAGTGAAGTTCACAAAGCCATGGGCTAATCAATGTCAAAAATTTCTTAAAATGAAAATATCATTTGGTGAGAATAGTTAGCTAACATCATTTAAATTTTTTTTCACAAGTAGAGGTTGCTTTGAGGCTCTAAGCTTATAGAGTACAACTGATTACCATTCATCTGACTTCCACAAAGTTTGTAACAAATGACTGAAGTGCCAGAACCACAGGCAGAAGGAGAGAACAGATATTTGTATAGATGCTTATATTTCATATGGCTTGCTATAAATATAAGTCACACTCTCAAATAATTTTGTCTCAGTTCCTGATTCCTCTCAAATAGCCTTTTGCTTTATAATATTCATTCTGGCACCATACATATTGTCAAGTAATTAGTAGATTTCTGAACTGCTCTTCTCAAGTTCTCTGCTGACCCATCCTTTAATCATCATAGTCATTAATTACTGTCTCAGAAGTCAATATTTTCAAAGCAAGTGTGTGTCATTGTTTAATCCACATGACTATGACATTAGGGATTGATGCTATCTAATTCACTGAATTGGCAAAGCTAAACAGCAAGTAATTTGATGTTAAAAGTATGATTTGTGGGTAAAACATTTACCTGCAAATTTCAGACTATTTGTTTCTTGGGCTATTAGTCTGTACTTAAACACACAACAAAAGCTACATATTAGTTTTTATAATGGGTTGTCAGTGTCTTTTTTCAAGGATGATAGGCCATGTTTAATCATTGCAATGGAAAAATTTATCAGCCGGTGTCTTTATAAACTGCTTGTAAAACATGAAATCAGCAGCCAAGTCAGTCAGATATATCAACATTTTTATTGTCCGTTAAATCACTGGGGCCCCTTCCAGAAACCCCATTACATTAATCATCAGAAGATGTGTTTTTGTATATATATATATATGTATATACTCCACTTAAAAATAAATCTTATCTCTTGCTTCAGAGATTGAATAGTCTAGGAAATTGGCAAAAGATAAGTTTTAAGAAATAAACGTAGGTCTCAAAAAGACTGGTGTATATTTTGGAGACTTCACTCTGCACAAGGTGTACCCTTCGCTCCTTGTTCTTTTTCATTTGTAAAAAATCAAAGGCAGGGTCTTGAAGCTAAGCTGATTATGATGGATTCTGGCTTAAAACTACTCATACTTTATTAAAGTCTATAATTCCCATCTAAGCAGTCACTTAGAAGATGAATAAACACTTAAATGGAATACATTTCCATACATACTATAAGGAGCTAAGAATTTTCTAACATATTTTCAAAACATGGATTTCATATATGTGGACAGACATAGCCATGAGAAATGAAAAACTGGTTTTTCTCTCAATAAGTACATTTTTAAGACTGATAAATATTCATGAAAAGCTACCGGTAGAAATTAATGATTTAATAAGAATGCCGCAGAAAAGCAGATGCTTATAAATCAGAGCATTTTTTATGTGACCACCATTAGCTGAGGGCGCTCAGCAGCTGTGGGCATGCCTGTGAGCATGTGCATACATGTGTGATGTGTTCCGTATGAGTATTGGTTTTCTCTATATATGTGCATACAATGACCAGTTCAGTAAATAGAAAGCATATTTTCACAGTTAAATTTGGTTTCACATAATCATTTATTTGGAAATGACTTATTTGAATTGAAAATATTTCCTAACAGGCGAAGAAGTAGGGCCCTTCTGTTACTAACATTCATGTTCCTCATCCTGTGTGATTCGAGTCATGTGCATCTTCAGATTAACAGTTGCTAGCATTGTATATTCTACATTTTGTTTGACTTATTAACCATGTGTTATTTCTAAATTTCATTTAATTGAAGTCGTGTTAAAACACATTGAAATCTTAAACCATTCCATGTCTAAAAGGTGCTTCACATGTTTTAATGGGCTTCCATTGTGTGTTTTTGCAGCGAGCTTAGTAGTGGAGGAGCGAACAAGACAGATGGAAATGAAAGTGCACCGATTTAAGCAGACTGCAGGGTCTGGTTCTAGTCAAGAACTTGATCGCGAGCAATATTCCAAGGTAAAACTAGTAGTCTCCAATCAGTAGTTTCCCTTTTAAAAATGTACAGTGTGTATAGCAGGTAGGACTCGTCAGCACCACGTTAAACAAGAGAAGTGACTAGTCAGGTGACAGTCTTGCACCATAACCTCTCTCCTCTTCGTGTTTCACAAGATATATAACTTTTAAAAGATATTTGTTAACTTGGGTTTGATGGTTTTTTTCTAAAAAGGAAATTTAAATACTTGATATTAAAGTCACTTAATGATTGTCAAGTAGTCAAATTTGTATAAATAAGCAAACTATGTGAAACTATTTTATTGCTGATCATTTAATATTGCATATAAGGTATTAAGATATACATTTATACTCTTAAATACTATTTTAGGTTGATATTTACTATCAAGATGTATTTAGTGAATGACAAAAATCATGCAGTGTGAGGTTTCTTATTGATCTTTCTTTAGTAAGAAAAGTGATTTCAAACTCTTAGAAACTAAAACCCACACAATTTCAAGTGGCAATAAACATTTAACATATATTTCAATATTATTGTATAAGCATACACTAAGGGGTTTATAAACTGCTAATTAGCATATATTTCAATTAAAATATGCATAGAATTTTATACTTCATGAAGCAATTTTAAGTATATTGCTTTGTTTATTTAAAAATCTCTTTTTTAGAAAACTACAAAAGTGGCAGGAGTCACTGTAAGAGAACCTGTGTTATAATTTGATGTAGGGAAGCCCTTTTGGAAGTAATGACCTTTTAAAAATTCAAAATTAAAGTTCAAAACTAAATCAGTATTGTTAGCTTGAAATATGAACCTAGAAAAAAAAAAACACTTGGTTTTTAAATATTGGAGTTGTTGATTATATAGTCGGATGTTCAGAGACTAAAACCAAAAAAAAATGTGTTGGTTCCAAAATCTGATCTGTCACCAGACGACCCCTGTACCCTGCGTGGTGGATGCCGTCCCATCACTTTACATCTTAAAGTTGGCTGCAGGAAGATCTCCAGCTGAGACAGTGCCAGGGTCCCTGATTCATGAGGCCCAGTTCCCTAGGGGCCTGAAACAACATTTTAAAAAAGTAGAATCAATAAAGCAAAAAAAAAAAAAAAAAATCAGTAAAATATCTTGGTGTCCCACAGCGTTGCTGGTGCCAGCTCCGCCTCTCCTCTCTGCATAGTCTCCACGCTACTAGGACGCAGTCAGCCTCGGTGTCTGTCGTCTGTACGGATCCCATCATCTTTTTGTTTGCTGGCATTACAAAAACCTTAAGAATTAGAAGGCAGCACGGTTGAAGTTTTCTTCTGCCACAGTTGGATGCAATTTTGAAAAGGTTCTCTGAAGTGGAAATGCTTCATAAAAGTTGGAAATACTTTATTGATATCTTAGCATTATGTCAAAGGATGTGGTCAAATAGAATAGCAGGGAGATGGAGGGCCAGTATAGGAAGCAAGAAAGAGGTGAATAAAGAAAGAATCAGGGTTAGATACCGAAAGCCTTTCTGGATCATTCTGAACTAGGATTCTAATCGTTTATCAGTTAATCAAAAAAATTCTACAAAATGAAGTGCCCTAGAAATCTAAACCACCATGAATATTTATAGTCATAATAAATCAAAAATAGTTTCATGTTGGAGCGATACCAAATTCTCTGACTCATAAAAATTTAGAACTTGGAAATACCTCAAAGCAATCTTGTATTCCAGCATCCTTACTTACCAAATTTATGAAAACTGAGGCTCGTTCTAAAGAAAGGAGGTAATTTGTCAAAATTAATAAAGCCTTTCTGTGGAGTGATTAGCCCTAGAAAGCCCTAGAACTCCTGACTTGCAAGTTAGGCACCACTTAGTTCTCTTATTACATTGCTGAAACCTACCCATTACTCCTGCTTGATTCAGAGATCTTCTGTGGCTGCTAATAGGCATGAAATTAAATCACCATATTCCATCTTTCCTCCCTCCTTTCTCTCTCATCACATTTGAACATAAAAAAAAATATTCAAACGTGTTACTGTTGCTCTTACTGTATAAATTTCTATTCTATTTCACAAATAAAATTATGAATTAATAAATGTGAGATCAAAGACATAGTATCTTTAAAAAGTTGTAAGAATAGGATAAGAAAAAATATATAAGATAAAATTTCTTTATGTCAAATAAAAGGTAAATACTCTCAATAGTTCTAATATTCACATTATGACCTAATGCTGACAATAAAAATGTTAAATAGGTTTTAGTAGCCATTCCAGTTAACTCAGACGTCTCTCATAGACTTGAGAAATTCTTCCTTATTTTGTATCCTACCCCCAACCTTTTTATAATTTACAAAGATCTGTTTTTATTCATGTAACTGAGAACCAGTATTGCCATAAATTTAATATATGTTACATTTTGTACTTTATTCCTTTATTTACACTTTTTAAATGTTTTGTCCATTTCACATTATGGATGAAGCAATACTCCTTAGTTGAAATTCTGCCAAATTAGAAATTGGTTAACCATTCTCAAAATATTTATAAGCAAATACCAGAAGAGCTAGATTTTCTTCAGGGCAAAGAATTACAGGACGAATGCAGTACAGTTCCTACGAAGTTTCAAAGCTGGGGCCTCCTTTAAACTACTGAATGACCCCATCTCCCTTCTAAGTAAGGGATTAGCATTAACTTTGCTTTTGAAAAACTCACAAAACTGCTTCGGTATCCCTAAACTGTGAGGCCACGCTAATTTTTCATTGATGTTATACAGAGTTGCATGCTTTAATGATGGAGTGACATTCATAATTGGAAGGGGAATTGGCATTTAGGTATCCACATGTTAAAGAGTGCTTATGTTTCTGTAACCCAGGAGCAGCAGCTGAGACTGACGTGACGGGTTTTGTAGGTAGCTGCTGAGTGTTTCTTTTTACTTACTTACAAAAATAGCAGCCCTGTGCTGAGAGCCTCCTCTCACATCAACAACTTCCGGGCTGTCTGATCAGTAGGAATTCCTCCTGAGGATGCTGTGTTCCTCAAAATACGATTGATGCATGTCCATTAAAATACTTAATTGTTAAATAGGAAGTTTAACAGATTATGCCAGATGAAAAGGCAAAGTGATGATTTAAACCTTTAACAGATTTTGAAAGTAGGTAAATAAAGTAATAAAAGGTGAATATGAACGTATTTGATTTCCTTCAGATCATCAATGTGAAGAAAAATCTGATGTGGTGTCAGGATGGGTCATTTTTACCCTAATGTAGAAAATTTTTATATGGCATTCATTCTTTCCAAATCTCCTTTTATCTCTTCGCTGGATAGCAAAAGCCCATATACAAAAAGGTCGAGGGGCAGATGGCTTATAGAAAACGAAGATGTCTGTAGTTGGAGAAGTAGTTCCATACACACCTGCATAGCCTTATGCTACAGTCCACACTGCTTTGTGCCAAGTAAGGGGAGCATTTGCTCTGGGCACCAACACAGTGCCAATCTTTTACAAGTGGATAAACTGTTATTGTATGAGAAACTAATTCTTTCATATTCTCTCATGGATAAGCTACCATTTCAATATGTTTGGAAACATTCTAATAATTACATGATATATCTACTTAGCAAAATAATTTCAAAAACAAGTAACAAGTTAAAGTTGTATCCCATTAACATGTTAAATTCAGGTACTCCTACATGAGCATATTAAGTTTTTATTGCATCTACTCTAAATAAAAAGCAGTTCTGATTGAAATGAACTATGTCAGTAAGCTTCATGCTATCAGATATGACAGTCTGCTGGTAAAATATTGTCACATTACTTTGAATACATCATTTTAAATCATATTAATTTTATATCATACATGAATTTTATAAATAGCTCAATTCTGGAAATAATAACATAAATACCCTTTTGAATTATAATTTAGCATATGGCTTTCAAAAACAAATCACACAATTATGAAAAAATTCTTTGGAAAGATAATTTTATAAATATTCTATAAATTTGGAATTGTTTTCGTGCGTGATGTTAAATTCTTTGCCCAATACATCCACATGAGAAGTGAAGAATTACAACCAGCATTTTAAGTACCTTAGAGCTGAACTGCTCTCACCTAAGAGATTATTAAATAAACATGATTCCCTTCTCTAGGATTTTTAAAAAATATTATTGTCTTTTATTTCTTTTTGCATGTACAGATCCAGGTTTTAGCATCAGTTCATTTAGTATACTTCAGCACGAAAATGGCTTATACAAATTTTTAGAAATAGAGTTCATTTTAGATTCATTAAAACTCATCTGATAGGGAGCATCAGACGATGGAGGAGTTTTTCTGCAAGTTTAACAAACATTTGATGTTTTCACACCTTAATGCATAAATACAAAATTAAGTCGCTTCATAAGACATTTGAATATCCAGTGTATAGTCATGTGGTCCTCTTAGTTATGTGTTCCTTTATTTTATGTAAGAAATTATATTATCTTACCTTCCAGTATCTCAGATAAGAGAAGCGCTTATATATTAGTTACTTTTAAATATATAATTATAGAACTACTATTTATTATAATTAAAACACACATAAAAATAACTATAGAGTATTTAAAGCTCTTCAGTGTGTGATCTGTTGCAGTAAGAGTGAAGTACAAAGAAGAGCAGATTAACTGCTTTGACAGCTTGGCATGTTCAGTCTTTTATCTGATGATTTCTAATATCTTAGGTAATTAATACAAAAGACAAGTTTAAAGACACGTTTAAATATAACAAATAGTATACATTGAAATTTTACAGAAATCCCACTATTTACTTTCAACACTGAGTTGATTGTTTGAATCCAAAAATGTGTGTTAAACCATAAAAGAAGGGAAGCCAAAGCCCAGTGTCGGCCTCCATTCCTTTACTCATCTTTGGCCCAGCCCCACAGCTTAAATATCAGCCCTTTTTTTGTGAAGAGAGATATTTTTTGGAGAAATCTGAAATAATGGGATTCCTACAATAGGGAAAGTATGTGGGTAAATGAATAGGTTTAGAAAGAATCAAGCACAGACAGATGGGCACAGTCTGTACCCAGGGATAGAGTAGAGGGTGAATAGTCAATAATGAAAACGAAAGCCATAAAAGAGAAACCTACGTACTAGAAAAAAAAAATGATAGAGTTTTGAGGGTCTTTTCCACCCAGGCATTTAAGTTTTTTGTTTAATTTATAATTCAGCCTTCAAAAACCATTTCTTAGCATTCAGAGGGACTAGGCCTTTTCCACTGGAATCATATTGCATCAGTGTTTTAGGTTCTTGTAGATCCACACCTGCCTTTGCAAAGGCACACCTCCCCGTGGTGCGCGCTGAAGTCACTGACCTCCCCGTGTATGTCTCTTTCCCACCACCTGATGACGGCGCTCATGCTTTCTTGTTTTTAATCTTTAGTATAACATACATAAAGATCAGTACAGAAGCTGTGATAACGTCTCTGCCAGATCATCAGATAGTGATGTCAGTGATGTGTCCGCCATTTCCCGAACCAGCAGTGCCTCACGCCTCAGCAGCACCAGCTTTATGTCAGAGCAGTCTGAGCACCCCAGGGGCAGAATCAGGTGAGTCGGCAATGCTGTTTATATCAACTGGGTCTGTATCCGTGGACTGGGTCCCGTGCGCCTAGCTTCCTCAGTAGTCTGGCTGTCATACACGTTAGGGCAAGTAGCAGAACCATGTCATTAAAATAACTGGCATTGGAGTGGGTTGAGCATTTCTTCATCACCTGCTGACTGTTTGGCACCTGCTGCTATACTTTATAACCATAGTCATAGTTTTAGAAATTCCTCAGAGTCACATTTGCAGGACTTCCTTCCAATATGATGAAATCCACAGGAGCATCCTTAGGTCCAGTGTCAGAAAGCTTTTCCTGTAAAGGGTCAGAGAGTATGTATTTCAGGCTGTGGAGGATGGTCTCTGGTACAGCTGCTGTAGAATGTCGTTGTAGCGAGAAAGCCACGCGAATGAGCATGGCTGTATTCCAATAAACCTCTAGGTACGACATGCTGGAAGTGGGCTGCGTTTCCTCATGGGCTGTAGTGTGCTGATCTCTAATTCCATAGAAGTTGGTCTGCTTTCAGGGTAGGAATTTCAGGGTAGAATTTCAGGGTACGTGCGTAGCAGCAAAGTATGCATCCCTTATGTACCTTACGTGAGTTGTAAGAAACCGCATGAAGTTTATTTAAATTTCTGACAGTCTCTTGTGTTCTTACAAGGCAAGTTCTGAAAAGCAAAGGGAAAAGACCTCAGGGCCCCAGGTGTCATCATAAGGAAAGCAGATTCAATATGGACAAAATATAAAATAGCAGTTTGTGACTAGTTTCCAGAAATAGGAGTTTAATTGAAGGAATTTAAGGGATTGATGAGAGGCCCAAGAGATATAAATGTACAAAGTAGGAACAATTACCTTTCTAATCCTCTGAAAGTCTTATAATATCTCACATTTTGATGATGTACAATAAAATGTACCTTAGAGTCTCCCTCAGGTTTCTTGTATTTCTGTGCACCTGGTTCATCTGTTGAAGCAAGTTGAGAGTAATTATCTTACTGTTATTTAACAAAGTCCTACTCTGATGACCTGATCAGCAATGTCAACTGGTACAGACGTTAATAGAACATGTTTTATCTCTATTTCTGATATTCTCAGCATCTGGTCCCAATGGGATATTAAGTTCTCTAATGTTAAGAAATAAGTAAATGACCTAAAAAACATTGCCATATTGAGGTGCTTAGGGTCAAGATGTGAAAATTATTCTAGTAGATTCCTTTTCATTGAATATTAATAAGACATTATGTCTCCAAATGTATTCAGTTTAGCAAGGATGTCAGTAAATAGGGCTTACAGAAGGACTTTTTCACTTGTAATCACTGTAAACAACTTACTAAATAATTATACAGCCATAAATCTTGAAGTAATTTTTATTTACATTCACAAGAGAGCCAAGTACCTTGAATCCTAACACTATAAAGTATTACGAGTTAATGGAACTCATGTTATCAACCCATTTCAAGAATAATTTGTGGGTCCACTGTCATTCTCTTGAAATTTCAGGAAATGGGATTCTTCAAAACTTTATCTTTGGGAAAAATTTTGCTATGTGATTGTTGAGGAAGAAAGCAGAGAATAGAAACTTTAGGCAGCTTCAACAGAAGACTATGATTTCATGCAAAGAGGATCAGGAGAAACTTCATGGTAGTGGACTGGAGCGAATGGTACCTTGAGGGAAAATGTGAGTTCAACCAATGGACACTGATTGGAACTGTATCACCACAAAGATAGGGGATTCCCCACTTCCTTCTTTCTTACATATGACTTTTCTTGTTCATTGAAGGTGATGGGGAGAGGAGTAGACCTAAAAAAGGCACCCATGCATTTCTTAATGACAGATCCATTTTCTCTGGGCATTTCTCTGTTCTCAGCTTTCTTTTCCCTTCTCTGTAGTGGAGAACACATATGAGCTGAGTTATTTTTATATAAGTGAGGCACGTAAATGCAGGCACTAATGCTGATGGCTCACCAGTTTCCCCTTAGGCTAACTTGAAGAACTATTTATTTTCTTTTAGTCCCATAGTCTAGGTCAGTGATTCCTCAAATGTACATACTGGTTTCTAAGAACACTTAGGAGGAAAAATGAGATAGAGAGGAAAATAGGGAAAAAAAAAATGAGATACAGGGAGGGCAGGTTTTCCTTCTGACATTCAGAGTCTAGTAATTTTTTTATATACAGCTGACCCCAGCACAGAGCTCGGGGCACTGACCCCCATGCAGTCAAAAGTTCATTCATGTATAATTTTTGACTCCCCAAAAACATAAGTACTAATAGTCTATTGCCAACCAGAGCCCTACCAATAACATCAAGTCAATTAACACATTTTGTGTATATATTATACTGCTTATTCTTAAAATAAACAAAGCTAAAGAAATCAATGTTTTTTCAAATGGTCACAAATCTCAAAAAAATTTCCAGTATATTTATTGAAAAAATTCTATGTATGAGTGGACCCATACAGTTCAAACCCGTTTTGTTCCAGGGTCAACACACACACACACACACACACACAGAATTATCTCCATCATCAACCATGTGGTAAAAGACTGACAGAAGGATTTGGGGAAAAAAAAGAAAAAAAACATAATAACATCAAGGTAAAAATGCCATGTCTCACTGATTAGAACAAGGGTGCGGGCACTTCAGCTTTAAGTATTCCCTGTTCCAATACTGGGGAATGATCATTTTCAATATAGGGCCTTTTCTCATTTCTTCTTTTGTTTTAGTAACTAAAGTCTGCATAGGTTTTTAAATTCTAGTTTTTCAAGCTCATGGTGAAAGGTGAACAGGTCCGATTGATCATAACGATGGGATATATTTATATGTCATGATTAGTAGCAAACTTTTGAGTTCCTCTCATGTGTATGGACTTCATTCTCTTCCAAGACTGCATTAAAATAAAATATCTAGACCACCTACTCGAGATTATAATCAAGAGTTTGAAACCTATTTTTATATTCTGGTTCCATATATGTATCTGTGCTCAAATGTTCCTATGACAGAGAACTGTTTTATTATACATTGTCTTGGATGAATTTCAGTCTGGAAGTCAACAAAAGATTTAGAAGACATCATAGCATTTGTTCGTACCCTAAAAGTTCAACAGGTATCCAGTATTGTCATGCAGAGCTGTAGGAAAAAGCACATGACATGATATTATTCACCATATAAAACTGTAGTATGTAGGCACTTAAAATAGCAAGCAGTGTTAATCTCCTCTGTCCAACTATATGATGAACCCAGGAAATGTCAAGATATAAGGCACCTGAAATGAGCAGGGTGTCACACAGCCTTCTGGAGAGTGTAGACCAGTGTTTTCTAAACACTGCTACATTTCTCTATTAATGATTCACAGTACACTTAATTGTTGTTAAGTTTTTGAGAAATTCTCTCTTAGAACAACTTGTTTATGTCTGTTTATTCCAATATGTACCAAACATTTCCTCCTGGAATGCTTTTTTTGTAGGGACATCCATTAACATTTTGCTGAGTTCTTGAGTGCAGTTTGGGAAAATTGTTTTTAGATAACCAGTATCCTTCTGCCTAAAAGATAAAAGGCTATAAAATTAGCTTTAAAATGTCTGTTTGAGAACAAATGAAATCAAGCACTTATAAGATGTGAGATAGGGTGAAAGATACAAATATATTTGGATGACCAATCTCTAAGAGATCATTTTCAAAGAGTGTTAGGGATTCACGGGCCACATCCTGAATCTTTTGTGTTTGATATATGATTATGCGACAAATATCTTGTCTCCTCAGCGGGGCCGCCAACTAAACCATATGGTCTGTGTGTATTGAATAAGGGCATCCTCTCCTCCAGATTCTAAATAGTTCTTTCAAAATAGTTCAAAACAAGTCTCATGTTTTCAAAGTTTATCTATACAGGGGAGCTATAGTAGGAAAAAATAGACTGTAATGTCTGTTATTAGGATAAATAACCTTCGGGAGATATAATGAACTATAAAGGTATTCTGAAAAACTGTTGTCGTGGATTAAAACTATTTAAAATTTAAGTAATTGTTACGATGATTCTTAAAACAAAATCAACACTTAATATTTAAAAAATAATAAAACATCAATAAAGATTTGAGTTTTCTGGTTTTCCAGATTTGTTCTCAAAGTGCCTTACAGTTTTAATTTAGTATTGGCTTAAATACTCAAAGAATATTTTCCCATTCAACTACTAAATAGGCACACTGTATTAGGAGAAGTGGCCTAATCGATAATAAAAAATGCTCATATATGTTGTATTTTCTGAATATGCTGAGCTTCTGAATTCTCTATGTTTATTTTTACATCTAAAGATGTTCATCCCAAAAAGAGGCTAAGTTTTTACAGGATAGCCCAGGTTCCTTTTTCATCTTTATCGTATATCGATTTCTTTCCAGGCAGACAAATTTCAGATGTTTTATAGCAAATCAAGCTTTAAAGCTTTTAACTTTGCAAAGGCAAGTATAGTCCTAAAACTGGTGTCAGATGTTATACAATTTAGAAGCTTTGTCAAAACCAACAGCATTCATCCTTGTAATACATGTTCTGTTAAATCTACAAGTTGGTGGGTCTGCAGGTCGGCTTTCAATGTGAGGTGGATTTTAATGCTTGAACTTGAAGAGCAAATTTGATGCAAATGGTTTTTGGTCTTTTTATCATTCCCTACTGAAAGAGTACTTTCAAAAGCATATTTTCTACATTCATAATTTGAAAGATATGAAAGCTTTTTAAAGAAGTTACCTTCCATATACAAACAATAATCTTACAACTATAAATTTACTAAAATTTGGCATTTGATGCCAGTAGGCATAATAATTAGGAAGCATATATATTGAAGGAAATAATGTTTATATTTATTTGGGGATTTTAAAACATTCTAGGTTAAATTATTTGATAATTTAAATTATGATACAGAGTAAATGTATAGGTTGATATTGTCTGGAAAATCAATCTTGATACTGTAGTTATGTTTGAAAACTGTTACAGAAAATTCCAAATGCCCCTTATTTTGCAATAGTTGTTTAATTCAACAGTAGAATACAAGATCATTTAAAAATAGTGTTTGGATTTGTTAATTATATCTGAAAAATGCTTAACTGCAAAATCATTTGCTGTATTAGTAGCTCAAAAAGCAAATGAAACTTTCATTCTATACACTTATTAATTATTATGCCTACTGGCATTGAATATAATCATGAGCCATCAAGAGGCATTTTTCTTAGAACTACCCACACTCAGTTTTGCATGCTTGCCTATTGTACGTGCATAAGTGAAGGCTATTGAGAGCTACCAAAGCATAAAAGGAAGAGAGGGAAATAGCATGGAAATGTGAAGACAGTGAAGAGAATGAATGAGAACACAGTGAAAGGTACTGGATATTGAATATCTGAGAAAAAAACATTTTAGTGACCTTCTAGTGGCTTCTTTCATAGCATCTCTTTAGTCCCAGTGGTCCAGAATTCATGAGCTGTTGCCACTGTTGGTTCCTGTGACTAGATTAAAGCTGTAGAGATAGAAACCATGTGTCTTGTGCCCTAGACTCTATGGTAAAATCACCACACCGTACTTGCTAGTGTACCATATGACCAAATATGCCGTATGTCTAACTTATTAACCATGTCATATTCATAACATAAGAAATACTGCTTGACCGATGAATAGTAGTAACAGAACATTCTTAATAGCAGCCAGTAACAGAATTCTTGGGACAGAGGTGAGAAGCTGTTCTGGTGAAATTCTTCCTTGCGAGCCATTTAAGACGACAGTTTGAAGTGAAGCAGCATCTGTCCGGTTTGAAATGCCTCCGGCCTGCTTTGTTCTCCCCTTTCTACTCTGCCAGTTCACTATAGAGTTACTAATTATGTTTACCTAATATCAGTTAACTAGTAACTCAGGTCAGTAGAATATTAGATGAATGCTTACCATACAATAGACAATGAAAATGGTAGGTAGTAGTAAGTTTTCAAAATTTAATAGAAACCTGGGATATCTTACAAAGATTGGTTATTTGTGGAAATGATCATTTGTATTTAGATCTTAGAGATGACTTTTCCCTGTAGGGGGAGAAGAACTACACACTGCTCCTGGAGTTATAAAAGTACATTGTAACATTTCATTATCTGTAGAAGTCTACTTCCCTGTAGCTTTAGTTCTTCTATTAGAATTGGGTTAGATTATCTTTAACATTTAAAATATTTTAAAGAGCATGTTCAATAGGTATTGAAATGATGATTAGAAAATTTTCTTTAATTAGAAAAATAAGTTTTAGTGTGTCTTTGGAAGAGGATATGAAAAATTTATTTGAGATAAAATATTTGGAAGTTCAGAAACAAGCTACATTAATAACTGCTTATAATACATAATCTCTTTTTTATATAGTCTAAGTTGTATTTTGATTGTGTATAGTGTCTGTAATTTTCCAGTTTGGTTTAATTATCCTAAAATTATCCTAAAACACATTCAATTTACTATTCTGTTTTAAATAAAATAAGAATGTAATGATCTCTGCTTAGTTATTAGTTTCTCCACAGTATGCTAGAAATTAATTCATGTACTGCTAACGGTACATCCTCAGTGTAACAGATTATTGAAGATGTATAAAGCTTATCCATCTTTTAAGTGCAAGGAAATAATAAAAGTGATGAATCCTAAAAGAATTGAAATTATTAAAGTAACTTACAAATGCAACCAATTTATTTCCTGGGAATAGTTTCAAACAGAGAGAAATTTGTCCCAAAAGTTCAAATTCTCTTCACCGCATAGGAAGTGTTTGTAGCTGTGATCTTTCCTACTGGCACAGAGGCGAGGAACAGTGTCTTTCCTCAGGGATTCTGACTGAAGTCCAGCAGTACCACCTTTGGGATTCATGCCAAGGAATATCCTGCTTCCATAAGAGGACTTTCTTGCAGAGCTGTATGATTTTCACAGCATGTGAGGACTTCCTCAGGGGTGACTCCTGTGATCTTGTGTCTTTGGCATATTGTGTTGCCCCCAAAACCAGCTGTATTTGGGACGCTCAATGCTGTATTAGCTATCAAATATAGCAGGGTGACTGTCTTGGGGGAACCTCAAATTGTTAACACTATTTTTATGCCAGAAAATATATAATGGAAAATTTCTAACAAATTCTTAAGTTTCCATATATCATACTGAGTTTGCATGTTTATATTTGCATATTGGAGAACCGACTGTTGATTATAACCTAACAGCATTATGTCAGTTGGCAGCTAATTGTTCTAGTGGTCACTAGGATTATCGGCATTACATACCGTTACTTTGGGCAAATATTCATATTCCTGTGGCAGTTATCCTATTATTTGGAATGGATACAATATCCTTTCACTTTGAACCCGTGCTTCCTAAACCTCACCTATTTCGTGTGTCATGTTCGTGATTTTGCCGTAACAATGGAACACATACATTGTTACATTTTAATGTGTTAAAATATTATGATTTATTAAGTATCTTTTTGTGTACCAGGTATTCTGATAGAAGATTTACGTGTAATATCATGATTGCTGTGTCATCCCTGTAGTATAATTGTTATAATCTCATTTTACTAATAAAAATGAAAGTAGAAGCCACCTTTTGAATTCGGATGGCCAGTAAGCCGTAGAGCTAGAATGGAAAGCCGAGTAACTTAACCCTTTATCATTATGTATGACTCTCTTAATCTCTAATAGTAGTATTTTTTGCTTTAGCTGTGTTTTGTCTCATATTAGGACATAAGCCTTTTTTATTAGTGTTTAACCGTTCACATCCTTTTAATTTTCAGCCTTTCTGCGACTATATGTGTTAGTTACATCTCACATAAACAGCATAGAGCTGGATTTGGAATCTCTTTTAGACTGACAAGCTCTATCATTTAAATGGCTAGGTAATCAATTTGCATTTATTTTGGTTTCTTATATATTAGGAAATATTTGTACTATATTATTTTGTATTTTCCATTTTTATCATTATTCTATGTTTTTCCTCTTTCCCAGTTGGTTTTAACTGGATTGTTATTTTATTTGCCCCATATATTACTCTGGAAATTATACTATTGATCCTATTAGTAACCAGTACTGATGGCTTTAACAAGCACGCAAATCTGTAGAGCTTGATTTATTTTTTTCCACTTAACTGCAATGGATGTTGAGTTGCGTGGATCTCAGGGTGAGCCAACATGAGGTGTTTGGTTTTATCAGGGTGGAGGTTTTCAGAGTTGTGCCCATGGACAGTTGGTGTTCCACTGAAATTCCCTGTCTCCAGGAACTGTTACATGAACACCTTCGAAATGGGAAAAAACTAAATAACACGTAGTTTGCAAGGCTCCAGGGCTTAACCTGTCAAGTAGAGCAGTGCTACTAGGATTTGTTTTATAAATTAAAGGCTTACAAAACACATTATTAATAAAGAAAGGGGGGGTGCAACTGCCTTAAAGACATACTGTACCAAATATGGGGCACAGTGAATTCTGGCACTACAATTTGCCAAAAAAAAAAAAATAAAGTATGAAATCTACTTCTAATTCTTTGGCTATTAACTATTTTATTGAATTCAGATACTACCATGATTTAGTGGACAGGATGCTACATAGCAAGTCTTTGGTGCAGTACATTAAGGAACAAGACTAATTTCAAAGAAAAAGAAGAGTTGTAGACTACTTGCATTGTACTGGGTTTAGTTGGCCTGTTTTCCTGCTGTGTATTTTGTTTATCATTATGTACTTGAGTAAAAGAAATAGTTGGTACACTTTTTGACTATAGCTTTACACAGTCAGATGCAAATATCCAGAGCAATCGGGTTTATTTTCAAGTTCATTGCTTCAACTTAAGCAGTAAACAGACTTCATACTACTCTTGGTATCTGTTAAATTTAAGACAATATGGTAGAAATTTTAATGGCTTATTCACATCCCCATTTTTATTTATTTGGAGAATTATCATTTAGAGCTTTGTTTCTTTGCTCATTTTATTTTATTTTATTTTTATTAAGGTATCCTTGATATACAATCTTGTGAAGATTTCACATAAGCAACATAGTGGTCACTGCATTCACCCATATTATCGAGTCCCCCACACACACCCCTCCACAGTCACTGTCCATCAGTGTAGCAAGATGCCACAGAGTCACTACTTGTCTTCTCTGTGCTACACTATCTTCCCCGTGATTCCCCCAACACTGTGTGCACCAATCATAATGCCCCTCAATCCCCTACTCCCTCCCTCCCCACCTGCCCTCCCCCACTCCTCCCCTTTGGTAACCACTAGTCCCTTCTTGGGTTCTGTGTGTCTGCTGCTGTTTGGTTCATTCAGTTTTTGCTTTGTTGTTATACTCCACAGATGAGTGAAATCATTTGGTACTTGTCTTTCTCCACCTGGCTTATTTCACTGAGCATAATACCCTCTAGCTCCATCCATGTTATTTTAAATGGTAGGATTTGTTTTCTTCTTATGGCTGAATAATATTCCATTGTGTATATGTACCACATCTTCTTTATCCATTCATCTACTGAGGGACACTTAGGTTGCTTCCGTATCTTGACTATTGTAAAGAGTGCTGCGATAAAAATAGAGGTGCATATGTCCTTTTGAATCTGAGAAGTTCTATTCTTTGGGTAAATTCCAAGGAGTGGGATTCCCTGGTCAAATGGTATTTCTATTTTTAGTTTTTTGAAGAACCTCCATGCTGCTTTCCACAATGGTTGAACTAGCTTACATTCCCACCAGCAGTGTAGGAGGGTTCCCCTTTCTCCACATCCTTGCCAACATTTGTTGTTCTTAGTCTTTTCGATGCTGGCCATCCTTACTGGTGTGAGGTTATATCTCATTGTGGTTTTAATTTGCATTTCCCTAATGATTAGTGATGTGGAGCATCTTTTCATGTGTCTGTTGGCCATCTGAATTTCCTATTTGGAGAACTGTCTCTTCATATCCTCTGCCCATTTTTTAATGGGGTTATTTGGTTTTTGGGTGTTGAGGCTTGTGAGTTCTTTATATATTTTGGATGTTAACCCCTTGTTGGATATGTCGTTTACAAATATATTCTCCCATACTGTAGGATACCTTTTTGTTTGGTTGATGGTGTCCTTTGCTGTACAGAAGCTTTTTAGTTTGATGTAGTCTCATGTGTTCATTTTTGCTTTTGTTTCCCTTGCTCAAGGAGATGCATTCAGGAAGAAGTTGCTCATGTTTATATGCAGGAGATTTTTGCCTATGTTGTCTTCTAAGAGTTTTATGGTTTCATGACTTACATTCAGGTATTTGATCCATTTCGAGTTTACTTTTGTGTATAGGCTTAGACAATGATCCAGTTTCATTCTCTTGCATGTAGCTGTCCAGTTTTGCCAACACCAGCTGTTGAAGAGGCTGTCATTTCCCCGTTGTATATTCATGGCTCTTTTATCATATATTAATTGACCATATATGCTTGGGTTTATATCAGGGCTCTCTAGTCTGTTCCATTGGTCTATTGTTCTGTTGTTGTGCCAGTACCAAATTGTCTTGATTACTGTGGCTTTGTAGTAGAGCTTGAAGTTGGGGAGCATAATCCCCCCAGCTTTATTTCTCCTTCTCAGGATTGCTTTGGCTATTCAGGGTCTTTTGTGGTTCCATATGTATTTTAGAACTATTTGCTCTAGTTCATTGAAGAATGCTGTTGGTATTTTGATAGGAATTGCATTGAATCTGTAGATTGCTTTAGGCTGGATAGCCATTTCGACAATATTAAATCTTCCTATCCATGAACACGGGATGTATTTCCATTTATTGGTGTCCTCTTTAATTTCTCTCATGAGTGTCTTGTAGTTTTCAGGGTACAGGTCTTTCACCTTCTTGGTTAGGTTTAGTCCTAAGTATTTTATTCTTTTTGATGCAATTGTGAATGGAATTGTTTTCCTGATTTCTCTTTCTGCTAGTTCATTGTTAATATATAGGAATGCAACAGATTTCTGTGTATTAGTTTTGTATCCTGCAACTTTGCTGAATTCAGATATTAGATCTAGTAGTTTTGGTGTGGATTCTTTAGGGTTTTTCATATACGATATCATGTCATTGGCAAATAGTGACAGTTTAATTTCTTCCTTACTGATCCAGATGCCTTTTATTTCTTTGTTTTGTCTGATTGCCATGGCTAGGACCTCCAGTACTATGTTGAATAGAAGTGGGGAGAGTGGGCATCCTCGTCTTGTTCCTGATCTTAAAGGAAAAGCTTTCAGCTTCTCGCTGTTAAGTATGATGTTGGCTGTGAGTTTGTCATATATGGCCTTTATTATGTTGAGGTACTTGCCCTCTATACTCCTTTTGTTGAGAGTTTTTATCATGAATGGGTGTTGAATTTTGTCAAATCCTTTTTCAGCATCTATGGAGATGATCATATGAGTTTTTTCCTTTTTATTGATGTAGTGTGTGATGTTGATGGATTTTCGAATATTGTACCATCCTTGCATCCCTCTTTGCTCATTTAAAAATATTATTACTTTGATTGCTCTAGGTCATCTTAGTGCATAGACATGATGACCAGGTGTGTGATAATTGAATGCATACCAAATATATGGAAAAGTGGATCAAGACAATACCTACCTCAAAGATTTTCAGGAGGCCATAAATTCTAATTTCCTGTAATTAGTGGAAATATTTTCTAGGTTATCTGAATCATCAGAAATAATTAGTTGTGTTCTTTGTTCCTTTGTAAAACTAAAAACAGATATAGTAAGAAATCACTTGTGTGTGTCCATCTTCAATTTTATGATTTTATAATTAGTGACTCATTTATACAATTTTATGGTTCATACATGATTCGAGAAACTATTTTCTAATGTTTTTGTGTTCACTGACTATTGTCCACCAGCTTTTGTTGAACTGTGTGTGTGTTGTGTATGGGTGTGTACACATATATTTAACTGGCTATTTGTAGTCATTAAAATCCCTAAAATATGTCTTAGAACAATTATTTTTAAAAATTGACTTAGTATTTGACAGGATATATATTCTTTCCACTCCATTTTCCACCTACTTCCCAAATCAGAAAACTCAATGCCACCCTAATTGTTACCTCTCACCCAGTCCTCTTTCTAATGCTTGCTTCTCAATCTTTTAATTGTCAATCCCCTAAGGAACCTTTTAGATGTTCTTTTCCTAATTACCCACACTACATAACATTTAATATCACAGATACACTGTATCTGTTGATCTACTGTGGCCTCTTAGCCACAGACTCTTGTACAATCTGAGAAATTTTTATCCCTCTTAACCTCCAACAAGAAGTTTTCACCCTTTGGGGACAGATCTCTCCCATTGAGAATGAATTTTTACATGAGTCATTAAGATTTATTGATTTTCCTTTCCAAATAGAAATCATGATTACAGACAAGAGATTACAAAGAAGAGGTGTTTTTATTCCTAATTGCCCAGTGAAAACTACCCAAATTTTGTAATAAAGAGACTAAAACTTGCAACTAGGAGCCAACTGCATCCTTAAATTATAAACTTTAGAAAACAGCTTCTGAATTCAGTGAAATCTGGATAAAACTGAGGAGAAATACTAACTACATGCTGACTTACTCATTTATTGAAAAGACTATAGGGTCCCCCGAATAAATAGCACAGCCTCATGAAAACCCAATCAGAAATTCCCATCTAGAATCTGTGAAAACTAGGGAGTTTTAGCACTAGAACACCCTGAGACAGTGTTTTATACCTCAGCGAAGCAGATGACATGAGCTCAGAGATGCCTCACAAGTCTGCCATCCCCCGACCCAGCAGGATTTGAGCGACTGTATAAAGATCAATATGGCAAAGCTATTCGGTGTGGTTCGCAAAGATACAAACTGCTACAGCACGTCTCTAACACACAGCTCTTCATCGCTAACCTTATGGGGGCTTTGGTAGCGTCACTGAGCAGGGTCATTCTGGTGCGACTCAGGAATACGCCATGAGATGACCAGTCCTTCCGCTCCCAGGCCTGACAATGTGGCTTGTGTCAGACTCTCCTTCCCACCTGTGAAGCTGCAAACGTACACAAGAGCAAACAAAGAGAAAACCTCTGAAGGCACTTGGAAGCAACAAAGAGGGCAGAAATGTAAGGGACTCCAATCTTGAAAATGAGGGAGAACACGAAGTGAGTGCCCAGTTCCCCAGTTCCCCCTGAAGTCACTTTTCAGCTCAGGGCATGGGGTGGCAGAGCCCAGACAGAGAGCAGCAGCCTTCCCGGGCCGAGGAGACGGAGACGCATGCAGGAGGGCTCCAGAGGCGGATACAGGCGCCCCGAAGTAGCTGTTGACAACTGAGCTGCCCGTGCTCAGGGAAAGACTCCACGACGCCCAGCAGAATGCGGCCGCTGGAGGAGTAAGAGCCGAGCAGAGAGCCCAGCAGCGGCCCCGTGCTGGTGGGGCAGAGATCACCCTCAGGTTTCACAGTTAGAGGGGCCTGGTAGTCCCCTCCGGTCCCTGTGCAGATTACAGGAGGTCGAACTGCAGGAGTAAGCGTTCCACCCAAGTAGTGGCAAAGCTCTAAGTCCAGCTCTGAACAGGAACGAGAGGGAGTCAGTCCGCCGACCTAAAGAGAATGGGCTTCTGTCGGAAGAAAATAATGCACCAAACATCAGTGTCTTGTCATCAGATTAAGATCAATGAAGCATGCTTAGAACATTCAGTTAGTGAAACAGGACCCGCTGACTGAAAACTAGCAATAGGATCATCAAATAGAGACTTTAAGACAGCCATGGTTAAAATGTTCTGGAAAACAAAGGAAGATAGATGTTTTCATCAAAGACCTGGAATCCATGTTGGAAATTTAAAAGACAATTCTAAAACTAAAAAAATACCAAACGTGGGTTTAATGGCGTATTAGAAACCGCAGAACAGAGAGTTAGTGAGCTCATCAGTGGAAAGTATATAAATCAATGCATGGAGAGAAAAAAATTAATTGGAGAATAAAAGAGACACATGGGACATGATAAAAAGGGTCTCATGTATACATGATTGGGGCTCCAGAAGGAGAGCCAATAACAGAAACAATATTTAAATACTGAGATACTGGCTGAAATTTTTCCGAAACTGATGAAAAACATCAATTTGTAAATCCAAGTACCTCTAATGTCCAAAGAGAGGAAAAAAATATCTAGCAATATCAAGACCAAAGTACTAAAAACTAAAGAAGAAAAAAACATTTCTTACAAGATTCTCCAGAGGAAAAAACCTTCAGGGAAGAAACAATTTAAGATTTTGGCTGTAATTTTAGCTGATAATATGAAAGCCAAAAAGCCGAGGAATGACCAAAAAGAAAGAATGCTAGAGGAAAAATAAAAACTCCCAGCATACAATTTTATGCTTAGTAAATATTTCTCCCTGAAGATGACCTTCAGACAATGAATGAACGAGTGAGTGAATAAAACAGCTAAGAGAATTCACCAGTAGATCTTCAGTCCATGTTGAAGGAAAATATGCCCAGTTAAAAGCACTAAATTTGAGGGGGAAAAAAAAAAACACAATCCAGGGGCTAATAATGGTGGGGAAAAAACTTATTCTAGTTAGGCTAAATGGAGTTCAAAGAAGAAACGTGATGACTCAAAACAAATGGCAAGTTCTAGAGTTAATTCCAGCTCTATCAGTAAGTGAATCAAGATAGACTGACTAAATACATAGAAATAATAACTTGAAAAAAAAAAGAAACAATAACTTGAAATGAAAAAACTGGAGGTAATGTAGGATACACAAATATTTAAATGATATTTTGAACAATTATGTGTCAACAAAGTTTTGCTCCTCAGACCAGGATCACCAAAATGTGACCAACAAGCCAAATCTGGCCTGCTGCCTTTTTTTGTGAATAAAAGTTTCTTTGGAACATGTCTATGCCCTTTTGTTTATATATTATCTATGGTGTTTATCCACCACATTAGCAAACTTGAGTACTTGGAACAGAGACAGTCTGGCCCAGAAAGCCTAAAATATTTACTATCTGTCCCTTTACAAAATAAGTTTGCTTAACCTTGACTTAGATGAAATGTATAAATTCCTTGAAAAACACAACTTACTAAAAATGATAGAAGAAAGAAAAAAACTAAATCTATTTTAAGAAATGATTATATAACTGTTTTTAAACTTCCCCACAAGGAAAACTCCTGGTACAAGTGGACTCACTGGTAAGTTATTCCAAATATTTAAAGAACAAATGCTGTCAGTCTTTTACCAATTTTTGCAGAGAATAAAAAGAAAAAACTACTTCCAAATTATTTTTGTGAGGCCAGCCTATCCTTGATAAATTTAATAAGGACATTACAAGATAGGAAAATTATAGGTCAAAATCTCTCATTAAACTAGTTAAAAGGCCCCAAACAAAATTGTAGCAATTGAACCTAGACAGATAGCTAGGTAGGTAGGCAGGCAGACAGGTAGGTAGGTAGATGATAGATAAATAGGTAGGTAGGCACATAGGTACATAGGTACATAGATAATAGATTGATTTTGAAAGAAAATGAAAATACATTATGATGAAGACAGTTTTGTTCCTTAAATGCAAGGTTAGTTTAATGTTCTGTGTAATTCATTACAGAATGAAAGAAGTCATGGTCATCCAAATAGAGACAGAAAAAAAGCATTTGATAAAATTCAGCACACATGTATGATAAATTGTCTTAGCAAACCAAGAGCTTTCAAGACATTAAAGGTTATCTACAATAATGCTACAATAAGCATCATATTTAATAGTGAAATGCTGAACAATTTCTCTCTGAGTTTCCCTGAGAAGTACTCTTAACTTCTTTTTAGCATTATTCACATGGGCCTAGCCAGTGTGTGACCTGGCAGTATGACAATATAGCAAGAAAAAATAAATATATGAAAGCTATAAAGTTTGCAGATGAAGAATTTAAGCTGTCTTATTCACAGTTTATATGATTGTCCATACACATAAAAAACCCAGAAGGATCTACGAAGCAACTATTAGAATTAATGAATGAATTCAGCAAAGTCAGGATACAAGGTCAATATACAAAACCCAGTTGTATTTTTCTGTACCAAAACAACAAATATTTCAAATGAAGGTTATAAAATGCCATCGAAACAACACAATCAGAAACATGAAATACGTAGGAATAAATCTAATACCTGGGAATAAACCATCAAAATGTGTACGTCCTTGATTCTAAAGACTACTTATAGCCTCACATATAAATCCATGCACAAGTGTACGTGTGTGTGAGTGAAATTCAGTAGGAATCACACAGAAGCAATTAGTCCCGAAGGCCGGGTCTGTTTCAAGGGGTTGCGTGTGAGTAGTGATCTAACGTGAGCGCATCCCGCAGCCCTCACTGCCGCCTGTTAGCAGAATCGGGGGCTGTTAGGCATGGTGAGGGGGTATTTGATGCCATCACAGTTATCAGTCAGGCTCTGTGTCTTAACTACTGAAAATTTTGAGATAGAAGCCTGTAAATGGCCCCTTAATGTTGATCAGCAAGTTCCCATGTATATTTGACATGTGTGTCGACCTCAACTTAAGTGTAGGACTCAAATAATTTGGGTTGACATTTAGCATTTTTGTAAACAATGTTGCAAGTTTATGTGTATTACAGCCATTTTTAAATATGCCTTATATTACTTGTCCTTTTTTAGGCTTACATGGGGTCATGACAGATCTCTAGGTTCTCTTGGTATGTTGAATGTATAAAAATCCATTACAATTTTTAAGTTTGTCATTAACTTAAAAGTGAGAACCATCTTTACATAGCCTGTCATATGCCTTTCCTGAAAGCATCCTTTGTTTTTGAAAATGAGAAGATGTTTTGGGCCCATGTCTTTTCATCCTATATCAGAAATTTTTGCCAACCACCTTATATTAGAATAACGAACAAAAATCTCACAACTTATGATACAGATTTGATTATGTGACTGATTCCTTCTTTATGTCTATATACTCGCAGTTATATATCTATATAATATATATACACCAAATCTTTTTAGTCTGTTTTAGGGAAGGTGAGCTCATGATGTTTCAAGTTCATTTATCAGTCTTTTTTTTTAAATTATTGTTTGAAATGAATTTCTAAGTTGTCTATTATCATAATTGCTTGATGCATATTTTTCATACTTTACCATATTTATCAGTGTGTATTTTACAGTTGATGGCATAGTTAAATAAGCAGCACTTTTCTTTCTTAAAAATTCACAAAATAATGATGCATCGTCGTACTGATGACACCTTTAATTTGATTAAGTGCATGCAGATATCCATCCACTCCTGGCCGTTCCATGGTGAGTGGGCACCACACCAAGCCGTAGGTGTGATTTACAGTGTGGGCCGAAACGGTATCGCCACCAGGCTTCATCTGCAGGAACAATCAGTATGAGGTCCCCAAGATTCTGCTGAAGATGTACCTTCTTCATTACTTATAGTTCCAGGATCCGGTGCCATGGAACAAAACTAGACCAGTTTCCTATGCAAGCTTCATGGGTACCGGTTCCACATATGAAGTACGACTCTTATCCTTTAATGCTGAGCTTGCCACTTAGGATTAAATGAAATTTGTTCTCAACTAAATATTCTGAGACCCATTAGTTGTTCTAACAGAAAACCAAATTCTTGCATTAACATAATATTTTTCAGTAAATGAGTTATAGCCATTTTTATTATATTATGAATATTTTCTATCTAATGGAGACAGTCAAAAGTTTTATATTTTTTTTGCTCCTTAGACTTACTATTTGCAACTACAATAAACCAGGGTAAATAATTCACTTTTCTCGAGCCTTCTACAACTTAATATATCCACCCAAGTCCTGCCTTTTACTATCTTCATTTATATTCCAGGTATTTTACTGTAAGGAATTATTTCTTTTCCTTTGATAACTCAAACACATCTATTACTTTGAATATGTATTCATATATTTTTGAATATATGTCACTTTTATTTCTATTTTAGAGTGAACCATTCATATTAATCACAGCTCTTAACATAAACTTTTATTTCATAGAGAAAACTTGGAAGTAGATAATTGGGAATAATAGGCTGTCATATCCAGGCAATTTAGCAGCCTAGCCAGTTAGCAGCACACATAATAAAACACCCTACACCCACAATATCCCTCAGACATTTTCTTGAAGTTGCAGAAATGAAGCGTTATTGGAAGAAATGTTAGCTTATCCGTTAAGTAAAAACAGTATATGAAATTTAGGAATTCTAGATTAACTAGTCTCTCCATGAGAAAACCAACCTAGATTTTAAAAAGTAAATGAATTATTATATACCACCCTGATCAAATCTGGAAGAAGACAAAAAGCTGAGGCTTTTTCTTAATTGAGATATAATTCACATATCATAAAATTCATACCGTTAAATTATACAATTCCGTTTTTTAGTCTAGTCACAATTAGTTACAACCATCAAAACTGCCTAATTCCAGAACATTTTTATTAGCACCCCCCCCAAAAAAAAGACCCTTCCCTTTTGTAGTCACCCCATTCCCTCTCATCTAACCCTGGCAACCACTAATGGACATTTTGTCTCTATGTATTTGACCATTAGACATTTCATTTAAATGGAATCATACAATATGTAGCCTTTTGTATCTGGCTTCTTTCATGTAGTATGATGTTTTCACCTTCATCCATGTTTGTAACATGAGTCGCTCCTCCATCCCTTTTCATGGTTGATAATAATATCCCATTGTATGGATATATCACATTTTGTTTCCCATTCATCAGTTGATAGGCGTTTGGGCTGTTGCCTCTTTTTAACTGTTAGGAATAATGTTGACATGACTATTCATATGTAAGTGTTGTATGGCTATATGTTTTAAATTCTCTTGAGTATGAACCTAAGAATGAAATTGCTGCTGCGTCATATGGTAACTCTAAGTTTAATTTAACTATGTGTAAGTTAAACTAAGCTGCCAAGCTGTTTTCCAAACTAGCAGCATCATCTGACATTCCCATCAGGGATATAGGAGGGTTCCAGTTTCTCCATGTTCTCATAAACCTCAGTATTGTCTTTCTCGTTACAGCTACCCTAGTGTGCGTGTCATTGTGGGTCTCATAAAGCTTTTCTCAAGCCAAGTTTATCAAACTAGTTGGACATCTTCAAAGATTCACTATGATTATGGATTTAGATTCTTATATTAAAATACTTCTGAGTTAGCAGTTTCCTGAGAATGGGTTTTTCTTAAAAGGCAAGCATATTCAAAGTATTAGAAGTTGTTACTTTTTTTCTCTGGGGATTTTTTAGTTTTCTATATTAGAATTATGTAAGTACTTATTTATCTGCATAGCTCAGTCAGGACTGGAGCTCTGTTAAATGTCAGATACTTTGGGGTCTAATATTTATCTTCCCAGACTGTATTCCTAGGATGCACAGAAAGTAAGAAAATTTTATCACCAATTGAAAGGCTGTTTTTCAACATGCAAAGGGAACAAGGACCTTCAGGTTTGCCTCTCAGGTCTTAGGGCCAAAACTAACACAGGAGCTGAAGCGTAGACTCTCAAGGGTGTTTCTTCTTTGAGTATGCACACATGTTCTTGAGCGATGTGAACTTTTAGTAGCATGCAAACAAACACATATGCAAAAAGACTAACAAAACACATTTTCATCTGCCGCCCAACCTCTAATATATCCCCGAACTCTGCTATCCAGTTTCACCTGCATGGTTTCCCAGTGAAATGGACTGAAACCTGCTAGTGAGTATTGTATTGTTAGTCACAAGCAGGCAGGATAGAAGCCAAGTTTACTAGAAACAAACAAATGTAGAAAACCAGAGTCAAAAGAAAACAAAATACAGTACAGAAACTGAAATTAATGTTTGGTAGCTACTTGATATTAAATCTAGGAGCCAAAAAAGAGGCTTCCTTGGGCTTAGAGTCCCTGAGGTGCCCTGTTCCAACTACACAGTTTTGGTGTCTCCAGCAGGGAGTCCATTTGGGCGTTTTGATGGCACTCCCAACACTGTCAGAACATCATTCTCAAACATGATTATAAGAAAAATAACAAATGTCGAAGTTTTAACTCACTAGTGATAAACCCAAAGGGTGACAAACTGGTTCCAAAGATGACGCAAGGAACTCATGTACTTATTTACACATATCTAGACCTTGGAAAAACAGGGATGCAGAATAAGATTATTAAATTAGGTTCAAAACTGCATAATGTTCTCTAGATCAATAAAACCATCACCTTCAGGGTTATCCCCTCTAAGAGTAATCCTTTGCTCCTTATCAGTTTTATTCAGATTGACATCTAACTCTACAGAGTTGTAAAATGCATGGACCATAATTACTTAAAAAGTAAATAGTAAGTCAAAATGTTTACATTCCCCTGGAGAGTCACATGACCCTTGTTAGTGTGCTCAAGCATGGCACTACAAGGTAAGGTGACCTTTTCTTTTTCCCCAAGTTTAAATACCTTTTCTTAACAGAAAAGAAAAAAAAGACATTTTTTTTATTACTTTGAGCGATTGGGTGAATGGGGTATCTTTAATGTGATTCAGAAAATTAGTGAGGGAACACTCTTTCGGTTGGGCTGGACACGCTATTGACAGCCTGTCAGACATATTCGAACAAGGATACTGACAACTAGATACATAAATCGGAAGTTAGGGACTGATTACAGGGAGAGAAAAGCAGTTGGAATATGCAGCCTATAGATAGTTCGTAAGTCTTGGGACCAGATGAGACATCCAGAGAATTAGTCTCATACGGAAGAACAGAGGGCCAAGGGTTGGGCACGGAAGACCCAGTATTTAGTGTTGAAAGAGGATTAAGGTCCTGCCGGTAAGGCACTGGGTAGGAAATCATGAGAATAAAGTGTGTCAGGACCAAGAGAATTAAATGCTTCGCCCAACACATGATGCATGGAGAAGCCAGAGAGATAAGGACTGAGAAGTGATAGGATTTTGCTCTGTGAGTCATGGGTGACTCCGATAAAAGGCAGTTTTGGTGAAGCAGTAGAGACCAAGCCTGATTTGAATTAGTTTGGGAGGGAATTGAAAGAGAGGACAGACAATTCCTTGAGACTTTTCAGCAAACATCAGTACCCAGAGGTACAGGTTGTATCGAAGAAGAAAGGTGGGGTTTTTCCTTGTGTACTGAGCAATCACTTTTTTGGCTTCCTACTCATAAATCTTTAATTCCGTCGGCAATGGGAGGGTGCTGTGAGACATTCTGTGCATGCTAATGTAAAATATCAGAATCCTAATATAACCAGAATAAACTAGAAAACAAAGGCCTGGGAGAAAATAGTCATGACAGTAGCAAGACTCTGAGAAACTTTGTAAAGCAGAAAGCCTCAAAGCGCATCTCGAAGGGTTCGGCACACCTCAATGACAGGAATGGTTTTCTGGGCAGTGGAAGCAGAACAAGTCAAAGGCAATAGCATATTTGGGTTAAAACAGTGACCTTCACACTGATTAAACTAACCTGACTGGTTAGACCTTCCTAATCCTCTCCCCTCAGATAGGTAGGTAAAAGAATTGAAAATGTCTTCACGTGTTCTCATTGGACATTATGGTGTTCTAGATATTTTAGGAAGCTATGCGTGGTCCTCAGATCATGTAAGAATGCTTTTGAGCTTCTAAACAAACTTTTGGTTTTTGAGGAAAAATTATATCATTATTCACAAAATCATTTTAACATCACTTTTTAACTCAACCACCCAAAATGCCAGTCACTTACTATACAGGTTTCCAAAATTTTTTCCAGAGAATTTTTATTTGTCAGCATTGTAGAACATTTCATTGCTGTGACTAAGTATGCATGAAAAAGTGTTTTATTCTTCCTAGCTCATCTTGAATAAATGTCCATGATAGAAATATTACAGAAGACACTTCCCTGTACTTTCAAATCTCTCTCCAACCTATAGGACATTGTCTAAAATATCACAATAACATATTTTGTGGAATAATTTTTAAAATACAAATTGGGAGTTGTAATAGAATTCCATTTTCATTGAAATAATGGGAAGAAAAAAGTGCGTGTTAGTTTACCTATACTTTCTTATAAGGTAAAAATTAAATCATCAGGAGAGAAGCTTTAATAACCACTGTGGGCAGAGTGCCAAAGGCCTGCCTGGTGCGATTGCTCACTCAGCAGTGTTTGACCGAAGGTGGACGTTATGGCTGTGAGATTGACTGAATCCTGGCATTTCTGCATAATCTTCAGCAGAAGCTTACAAGTAAAATACTAGAAAGCACAAGAATAGGAGTAGGTTTAAGGAGAGCTGGCAGATTTATGTAATGCATATAAGTCAACAGTGAGGACACAGACGAAACTGTAATACGTATCAGGGAAGAAAGTGCACAGGAGCTGGCAATATAAACCCCACAGGAATCCCAGGTTTGGACTGGTCATACGTAATAACATCATTATCAATGTTTTGAAAAGTAGACTGCATAAAATGCATAGCAAAACGATCAGATTTGCAGATGGCTTTAAAAAGTTTTGAGTTAATGAAAAGTTGATCGGAATAAATTGAAAGAATACTATTATCAGTGGAATTATAAGTTGGATTTTAATATGGGCCAATTCAGGTAATGCATCGGAGGGATTAAAAGTTCCAAATTATTCCCATCAAATGGGGGTCTCAGTTTTCAATTCACAGTCCAGGAAGGGATGCTGAAGATCAAGCAGTCTCTTCTCTTCCGTAGCTTCCAAGCCCTCTGCAGTCTCGCCCTCCCACCTTTCTGAGCTCCCCCCATACCAACCTCCCTTTCTACTGAAATACTCTATGTATGTGACCACAAAAATGTGATGCCAAGACTTTCTGTTTTATCATTTCTAATCATATTAGGATTTATTCTGACTTGCATATTAAATGCATCTCTATTAAAATGTGCTATATTAGATAATGTATTTTGTAGTTCAAGACAAGAAATAGAAACTCAAGATGGTGGTAAGGGTCATGTAAGCCAATTCATGCAAATATTTTGAGGAAATATAAAAGAGAATTACTTCAGATATACTAAGCCAGGTCTTTATTGGGCCAAAATGGGCCAGTCTCAGTGGATAATGCAGCTATATATGCAATGAAATTTGAAATACTCCAAGAATCCTAGTATCGCTGGCTCCCCCTTTCCTGCCCTACCTTCCCCCAAATTGCATACGTGCACTGATACTTTTTCCCACTGAACCTCCATGGTGCCTAAATTCTTAAGGATTTATTTATTTGAGAGAAATGCAATAATCTATTCAGATAGACTAGTACAGTCTGGGAACACAGACAAGTAAGTTTTGATGGGAAAAAAATTAAAAAAGGAATGTCTCAACCTAGCACATGTGAGTTTGAAACACTGAAAGAGGAAAATGAGATGAAGTCTGTATGGAGGAGATGGAGCAGGAGGGGACAAGGATGGAGGGGGAAATGCAGGGGTTTTTTCCCTTGTTAGCAGTCTTTCCTAGACTCATTAAGCCTCAAGTAGCAGAAGAGATGTCAGTTAATTGGAAACCCAAAGGGAAATTAGAACAGATAACCCTTTTCATTGTTTAAAACCTGTGGCAAATTCAGAGTATCCATTTTTAAGAAAAATTTTCCCCAGGAGTGTGTGTGATCTCATCTTTCTGATTTAAATGTTTTAATTTTCTCTGAAAGTAACATGATTATTTACAAAATTGATCAGTAGCCCTTATCTCCTGGTGGAGTTGCATTTCCTTTTACTAAAAGTTTATAGATCCCTCTGTGTTGAAATGGTATTGTTTCAAGCTGCATCTACTCAATATTTGGGGGTGGTGATGGGATGTTAAAGTAGTCATAGGACTGCTTCTCAACTGGCTTTCGCCCTTAAAACTTGCCTGGATTATTTCAAGTAAATTAGATTTAGAGTTTCTGTTATGCTGACCTGTAATTTATGGATGCATATATGTTTTTACTTTGTAAATATAGTTCATTTACCCCTAAAATGCAAGGCAGACGGATGGGGACTTCAGGAAGAGCCATCAGAAAGAGCACCAGTGTGAGTGGCGAGATGTACACACTGGAGCATAATGACGGCAGCCAGTCGGACACGGCTGTGGGGACGGTCGGAGTGGGTGGAAAGAAACGGAGATCCAGCCTGAGTGCCAAAGTGGTCGCCATAGTGTCTCGGAGGAGCAGAAGCACCTCTCAGCTAAGCCAAACAGGTGAGTGAAGTGATTGCCTCTTAAGCGCCTCGAGTTCTTGCTGGCAAGACCTAAGTGTGCACCTTGTGCTATGGCTCGTGATGCGATTGTGGAGTGTATTGAACCTTCTTTGCAAAGGAAGTTTGTTTTTCTGTCTCTGGAAATCTGTTACATGTGTGCATTTATTTATTTTCTTTTTCTGTACAGCTGTCTCACAAGGTTATCATTTGTCAATCTGTAAAGGATATTTTCCTTTAAGTTAAGAAAAAAAAGGAAGCTGTGTTTACAATTATGCAAGGAAATGCAAAGAAGTATTAAAGGTCCAAATTGGTTTATATGCAAGAAAAGCAACAGGAGTCTCCTTTTCAAAATGTCCCATAATATGATTATTCATAATGTAGGTTCTGTCGATATTTTTATGGAAAAGAAGGTCAGTTGTGCAACTTGAAATGCAGTCTTCAAGGTATTGTGTGAATATAATAATGGAACGGTAATTTTTATATTTTCAATGCAAGTAAAACCCAGCAGTTATTTTTACTTTTGAAAAATGGGTCAGTGAGTTTGTGCAAAGAACAATTCCTTAATACAAATTTGAGTTTCCAATATTTTCTACTGCTTATAGATCTTAAAAGCTCTATGTCCTCAAGGTGTATGGAAAAAAGCAAACAGAGGGGAGATGGTTATTTCTGTATTATAAGACATTTTTTTAATGGCCTAAAATTACATAACGTTTGAGCAGACAGGTTATGTAATTCATCACTATGCTCAGTACTAGGAAAACCCAGAGGTAAGTGAGATATTGACATGGTTTCAGTTTTCAGCATTTGTTTCTCCTCTTTTAACCACTGATTCCACTTTTTGTTCCTTAACAGCCAAAGTCTCATTATCATAGAATGTGCTTATGCCAAAAAACTCCCGTAATATCCCTTGCATAGTTGAGGTGCCATTCTGGAAAGCAGCTACTATAAATTATGCACTATACTGGGCGTATTAGAGGTCGGATATTTTGAGCATTGAAAAATTGAACTAGTATGTACAGCTAGCTGTTCCTTTAAACAGAACTGTGTCTTTCTGAAAAGCATAGAGGCAGAATGAACTGAGATCAGCAAGGGTCTCTGTCATAGATCTGCCTCGATGGCATCCCAAAAAGGTGGGCTGTTTCCATGAAGGAGAGTCATTTGTCTTTCTTAGGGTAAGAGGGCTTCCTTACGAGTACAAGGCATTTTTCATTTGTATTGTTTTTTATTTATGTTCGATGGTGGTGCCTCTTGGACTTTGGTGTTGATATAATGATGTGGGGCGTGGGTCAGGCTTTCATTCCCAGATTTCAAAATACTTCATCGCTCAGATGAAATGACACTGTTCTTTGATGTCATTTTAAGGAACCAGTGTTTCCTGCATGAGAGGCTGCAGGTTGAGGAGATGGCTTATCTTCTTCTAACTTTACAGTCACTCTCTTTTTATTTAACCCCCTATAATTAGTTCACTCTCTGTCACTCACTTGAGCAGAATTACATTTTCTGAGAATAAAACACCACGATTTTACGTAGGAACTATCCATGTAGCACAGCTTGGTAGGTAATAGGTTCCAATGATTGTCATTGACACACTCACCCCCTTTGCTTTATTAATTTAAATTTCATTCTAGTCAAAGTCATTGTTGAATTTCCATCATGCGTACCCTCCTCCCAAAGTCGCCTTGTTAATAGCTCCCATGGAATACCCTAGCTCAGGACATCAGCTTGTACGGGAGCAAAAAGGACCGAGGATGGCCGAGCAGTTCTGCCCCAGAGCGACACCCGAGTGAGCTCGGACTTCCTCGCTCCCCAGCTCCGTTTGCCGTGTGTCGGGGAGGTCGGCCTGGATGTCCTCCTGCGAGCTTTGCGGCATAAAATCTTCTGTTTCTCTTTCTTCTACATCAGAATTTCACCTTTCATTTGATGACATGTTCGTTCTTCTTGATGTTCCTACAGCAAATGACAAACGGTGACGAGCCTCAGTCGGCACTGCTCTTCATTCTAGCGGGTGACCTTGCTTTCCCGCTCCTGCGCACTAGAAGTGATTTCTTTCTTCCCTCTACCAATGACCGTATTTACTCCTGTGAGGATTCACCAAAATTCAGAATTTCTCATTCTAAGAAATCTTGTTTTTAATTGTTTCCGTTTCTGCCTATGACCATCAAATCTGCATTTCCGATGCCTCCTCACCCAAGAGATGTTCCTGAATTTTAATTTCCTGTAAGAAAGCCCCCTCTGGATGCCCCACTTTAAACAAGTCTAACATTTCCATATATCTGGATTTCCAGCGCTTCCTTTCAGTTGTACCATAGTTTTTATAGTTACAGACCCTTAAAGTAGTTTTCTCATTTTTTAATTTTCCTGTGCTTGCCTTTCTCCAGGCCCATCATCCCGGAGGCACGTGGGGGCGGGGGAGGGGAATATCTGGTATTTATCAAATTTGAAGAAATACTAGTATAAATGATTTAAATGTCTTTATTAAAAGACTATTAATCTCAGGCCAGTGAGACATTACAGGGTGCCCTCTGAGAGCACAGATAATTAAGACATATTTTCTAATGGTATCAATTGATCAAAGATTTGGAGGAAGAAAACAGCATTACTTACATATTAAAACAAGCTGGATATTCTGTGGAATAGAATGTATTATGTTCAATGCAAATGTTTACATATGTTTAATGTAAAAAAGGACTTAAATTAGGAGCTTTCCACACAGTGAACCTCTTTGCCTGCGCTTACCCAGGGTTACAGATTCTCCCCTACCGTGCAGGTGGTGGATAATCAGGAAACTGTGAAGCACGTAGGAATAAAGTTTAAGCAGCTCTTTTTGGAATGATAGATTCAGGGCATCATTTTTCTATTTTTGTTTTTATAACCACAAGTTTGCTCAAAGGAATATATTTGAGTCTTTGAAATCAAGTGAAACCTACTTCAGCAAATTGAAGAGCATAGTAAATTATACACACACACATACATGTATTTACTGTGAAGAGCATGTCCTCACTTATATGTATGTAATTATTCTTATGCATAATTTACTAGGCTCTTCAATTTTACATAATTATTCTTACAGAATTTTTAAATTATAAATAATATTTTTAAATCACCTTTACCTTCCTATTTACTCGTGATAAAAGTAAAAATAACTTTTTAAGATATATGTTTTAACTAGGAGAGTGACATAAACAGGAAAGTTTCTAAACAGTAACTCTAGGTACTCCTGGTAAATGCCTTTGAGCAGCGAGCTAAGAACCTATTCAGTAAACAGGAGCTGAATTAGATTGAAAAGTGAGGTAGTGAAGGAAAGGGAAACTCTAAGTAAATGTTTCTGTTCCAGGAATACTTTGCAAGTGAATGAAGCTCTGGGTAGACTTAGGGCTGGGCTTTAGAATGTGAGAGAGATTCCAGTTTGTGTAGCTTTGGAGACCCGACTTTGTCGTACAAGGGTGTTGTCCTTCCACTCAGACTGTGTTCCCTCTACCAATGATTTTAATTGCTTCAGTTTCTGCATATGATCATCAGATCTGTATTTCCAGATTCTTCCTTACCCAAGAAATATTCCTATTCCTGGGGCTCTCTTGTCCCCTCTGGCCTGGGCCAGGAGCTCTCTCTGTCCTCTCACTGTATTTCTAAATAAAAGTCTGTGCCTTGCTCTCAAAAAAAAAAGAAATATTCCTGTTCCTTAATTTTAATGTCCTCTAAGACAGCACCTTTTTGCTGTCCCACTTTAAACAAGCTTAGTATCCCCCATATCTGGATTTCCAGTGGCAATCCCTTCCTGACTTGTAAATGAAGGCATTGAAAGGGGCTACAAATCTATGAATAATCCTCCCTAAATACACCCTGGCAATTACCTACAAGAATTATGATAAGTATCACAAGATGGTAAGTATTTATGTATGTTATATGTAACTGTGGTCTAACCATTTAATAAAATTATTAGTTATTAACAGCTGAGGATACTTTAATAGATTAAATATGTTCATTGTTAAATAGATTAGTATCTTTTTTAAATGATTAAAACACCGATTAACTAATGGGAGAGATGTTGCAGACTATTTTATAACTTTCAAACAAGAGTCAGTTAATTACCATGTGCTGAGAATGTGCTAAAAAATCAGTTCTGTGTTTCTTTCATAATAGATATTCTGTACCTCAACCAGTATTTTTCTACTATCCAAATTTCTTTTCCCTGTGTAATCCTTTCCCTTCAAGGCCCTACTTAAGACACTTTAACTCTATAGTTGCCCCCTGTTATTTCAACATTTGTCAGTATATTTCTGCCTCTGAATTCCTATAGATCAAGCCCTCTGACTTCACCATCAACTTGCTACAATCACAAAACTTGGGGCTACTGCCAGGAGCAAAGAAGTAGGTATATATTTGTTAAGGAAAAATATCTCACACAGATGGAAAAACAAAAAATTCCCAGTGACTTGAAAGTCATGCAAACTGCCTCTGAGTAGGAGAGTCTGGACCTACACGGAAAGTGCCTTCCAGGCCCACTGAGCCCCAGGAGTTCCTCTCTCTGTGTCTTAGCTGGGTGCGCGGAGCAGAGCCTGGTTCCTCCAGGCTTCACCCCCGGCTCGAGGTCCTGCAGAGCCGCCTTCTCTCCTCCTGATCTAGCAGACTTGGCGTTACCTGTCTCGGACTTCAGGCATTTACAAAAGACTGAGGAGCCCTATTTCCTCAGGAAATTCCTGAAGAGAGAAGGCATCCAATAGTCCTGTGGAAATTATTAAAAGATAATTGCTAGCCTTTAAAAAAGGAGTCAAAGTACTGGGAGAAAAACACAAATATACCTTTCAATACATTATCCCAGGCCATGAGGACAGTTTGGCTAAAGCAAAGGTGGAGGAAAGGGCTATAGTGGACAAAACATTGAGAAGAAAAGGTTGGGGCCAAGTCTTAACGCCCTTCCAGGGGCCCTGCTCACTATTTGATGGAGAACTTTTAATCAAGAGAATTGAAGGGACAACATGTCCTCCTGGAAGCCTCCCTGGAAGCAAGATGGAGAAGCAAGAGGTCAGGTTGGCTAAAGGATGAAATGAAAAATTATGTCATGAAGACGCCATGGAAATGGGCAAGAATGAGCTTATGCAGGCAAAGCAGTGAGCTGCAGGTGAAACCACAGCAAGGTCAAGGCCAACACTCAGACATAACGGGAAAGGGAAGAAGGGAGAATTAGAGAAGGCAGAGGGCCCAGCAATAAGGTGAGGAGCCAAGAGGAGGGGAAACAGTCCCGAGAGGGGAGGGGGCCCACAGAGGCTGGTTAATCTGACAGCAAGACTGAAGGGCCTGCGCAGTGGGAAGGCAGCTGGATTTGGGGACCGAAGCGCTCTTCCTGGCCTTAGGTTCAGATGGACGAGTGAGGAAGGGGGGAGCACAGCATGAGCCTCCGGCAGGGGCAGGGCCAGCATGGGCTGCAGGCCCACCGCTCCCCTTGTTCATCCTGGTTTCTCTCGGCAGCACCATCCCATCCAGTCCCAGGTGACTGGCACCCAGGGACTGCGGCTGGTTCTTGTTGGAGGTGGAGGAGCTGGACGGGAGGGACGGCGGGGAGGAGCCCAGGGGGACGGTGCCCATGGTCAACAGTGGGAGAGAGCTAGGCTGCACCCGGCACCCCTAAGCCTATTCAGATGGTTGGGGTGAGGCTGGAAAGATGAATGAACAGAAGCAGGTGCTAGGAACTTCTCTTCAGAAAGCTTAGCCTCAGGAGGGAGCGAGGCCAGGGGAGGCAGCCCTGCCGTTCGCTCAGCCGACGTTTAGTAAACGCTCGTCATGGCCCAGACTCCATGCTGGAGGGGGCACGGGGAGTAAATAAGTGCGTGGTGTGTGTGTGTTGGGGGGCGGGCTGCGCGTGTGTGAGGGGTGTGTGGTGGGGGGCTGTAATGTATGGGGGCATATCTGGGCATGGTGTGTGTGGGTGTGTGCCAGAATAAAGGGGATCTGAGAGCGTTTCCAAGATGAAGTGTGTAAAGAGCACCTCCAGATGGAGAAATCAAAATACAAATATAAAGAATTTTATTTCATGGAGCAGAGCCTAATTCAAGAACGCAAGGTTATTCTTGGAGAGAGGGAACAATAGATTTCCCCTGAGTTTGGGAGAACAGAGGAAATTGTTAAAATCCAGAGGAATATCGCAATGGAAATATTGAAGACTGGAGGAGCTGGAGTCAGAAGCCTTTGACCTTCTCAATGCAAAAGAAGCCAGAACAGAAGGTGAGCGTGAGGATAAGGTGCGGGAACTGCAGGAATGGGGATAAAGTGCGCTGCTGAGCACACAGTCACGCTGTTCCGACGGTGCGCCATCTCTGAAAGGCGACCTTGCAGGCATCTGCCAGGGGCCACTGTCCACATGGCACACACCTGGCTCACAGGAGCCCTTCTCTGTCTTTTGTCGAGACTGTCAGCTCCTGCTCTATGCACCTCCAGGGCCCTCGCCACGATTATCACTGGCATCTCTGAGCTCGCGGTGCCAGCCCTCGGGGGTCTACACGCAAGTACTCATTTTGGAAGCTCACCTGTCTTAGGCTGTCATTCACACTTAGTTTGACTCCTTCCAGTGTGAATATTTGTCTCATTGGAGAAAACTGAAGCTTTTCCATCTACCTGTTCATGTTCTCTCTCTTCCAAGGCAATGAGCAGAGCTTTCTCCTATTAGACTATGAGTCTAAAAGACATTTTTTTTTTGCTTTGGCAATTTATCTCAAATAATTCTTTCATTGTAATCATGAGAATGAAACATTTCTGAAGATCCATAGTAGAGTTAGAAACTATATTATAGAGTTCATTATCCTACGAGATTCTATTAGACAAAAATATAAATATGCTAAGAAGTGTTAGGTAGATGTATGGATGTTTGATTTCAAAATAGTTTCATAAGAGTTCATGAATTTCCAAGGCATATCACCAACTTCTCAAGATGAAATCATAGATATAAACTAACAAAATTGCTTTTGTTCCGCTATCAAGAAATGAATAATATACACTGATAAAACTGTACCTGTAGCCGACTTACACCTAAGTGCTAGTGCTTGAGTAAGCTGATTTTCCTGTGAGGCCAAGGGCATTGTTTTAAATGTGTTGTCCTTGGATAATAGTCATACCAAGAAAATACCCAAGATACGAAATCCCCGTCTGTTCATTTTATTCCAGTTTTCTTCCCAGAAATCACACAGGTAAAGCAAGTCATAAAATAAATCAAGTGAGAACCATCTTGCACCTCATACTTTATTCACCTTTTGGGAAAACAAGTTATCTCTCATCAGAATGGGACTTATTCTTTCTCCTTCCAACCAATCCATTTACCAAAATTTCCTTTCCCAGCAGGGAGCCGAGGGACTATGTCTGTTAACTGACTGATGGTCACATCCCCAGCAGCTGAGCACAGTGACGGAGACTTTCTTGAATGAATGAATGAATCTTTTTGAAAGTGTTCTGCAATCCATCTCTTTCCTCACAAGCCACTTTGTGAAGACACTCTGCCTCTTCCTTTACAAAAGTAGGTTGTAGCTACAGGGAAGGAAGCCGAGGCGGCCTCTTTGAACATTCTGAGAAAAGTTTTCTTGGCTCTGCTTATTATTAACAGTAGAGAAAAAAAAAGTAGAGAAAAAAAAATTCTTCCAAAGGATGGGCACCCCCAAAAGTTTTAGAAACTGAGCGCTCCTCTGGATCCAAATCTTGCTGAAATCTAATTCCTTGTCTGTGCCTCGTTTCTTTGATTCATTTAATAGCACCAGAAAAACATTCTCAGGAATGTAATGTCCCAAGTTCTTTGTTTCCTGAATGCAAAATCGTGGTGCCAGAAACGGTTGCCAAGTCTTCAAAACCATCAGATGAGTTAAGCACGGGCTCTGGATTTACGGTTGCTGTCGGGCTTAGGAACTCAGCACTGTTAATAGAGATTCAGTTCGGCTATAGTAACTCGTCTTCTGAAGAGATGCCCTAATAAGGATGAGCATGTTCAAACATACTCCAGCTGCTCTATTTTTGTTCTTTTCCTTGCTCTGAACCATAAATTTTGAGTCTGGCTAATGTGTAAATATACTTTCAAGTCGGTTTGGTAGAAAAAAATCTTCATTAGAGTTGAATTAATTTTTGTATTGAACTCGTATTTTAGGACATGGAGGAGGAAAGGACACTAACATTTATTAAGTGCCTTCACAGCATAAGACCAAGCAATCAAATTATTATATATGGTGATAATTATTGTTAACTGTCCCAAGGTAATCTTTAAGCTTCGGATCAGTTTCAGAGTGCGTGTGGCGAAGTATTTGGGGCAGCTTTCTGGCTGCAGGGCAAAGCACAGACGGACACATGGGAGAATGATGATCACGTCTGTAGTTCCCTAAACAGCTTTTCTGCTTCTCAGAGTCAGGGGTTCATTTACACTGCCACCATCACTTCCTGTGGTGTTCGCATTTCTGCCATGTGCCTAGCGATGTCATCTCTCATTTCACACCATGATTCTCCAGAATGAAGGCTTATCCCCCGAAGGATAAACACCTTCAGATCTTCAACCTTGCCCTAAAAATGAATCCCTGGCTTCGCAGTTTACAGAAGGGATTATAGAAGTCCCGCCCTCACCCTGACTTTCCCTCAGGGACAAGCTCAGGGACTCTGTCTGTTAACTGACTGGTGATCACATCCCCAGCAGCTGAGCACAGTGCCTATGCTAGGCACACAGAGACTTTCTTGAATGAATGAATGAATCTTTTTGAAAGTTTTCTGCATTCCATCTCTTTCCTCACAAGCCACTCAGTCCTCCTCACACTCCAATCTGAATTACGTCCATCCAGTTCCCCAAAACTCTTCTTGCTAAGGTCACAGGGAGTCCATAGATGTGAATTTGATTTGGATAAAATTTATCTTATGGTCTAGGTCACAGGTATTATGCAGTTTTGAAACCAGTGAGATGTGTATAATAGAAAAATATTGGTAAAAGATGTCTACCTTTATCTGGCATGATTAAATGATCCTCTTTTATCTCCCATCTCTCACATGTGTAACTTCATTTCTGGCAATGCTCCGGCCACACTTCCCTTCCTTGGGTTCATAAAGCGCACCTTAAAGCTTTCTTTGCACCTTAACAGGTGCTCAATCCTCCACCTGAAAAGTTCTTAATCTGTTTTCTCATCTGTCAAAATCCTTCTCTTCATTTAAGCCCTGTTCAAATTCTGACTTCCTATCATGGTTAAAAGTGACTCTGTAAACTCCTGTAATACTTCTTTTGGTTCTCGTGTGGTGCTGCTTAAATATTTCTCTGCTCCATAAATGTCTGTAGAGATACTTGAACTTCAGAGTTTCTCAAGGGTAGCAGGTGTTTTTTTGGTATGCCTTCAATGCAGAAGAGCCTCGATAGACGTGTACAGATGGGAGTGCGATGCTTACATAGACTATCATGCTCAGACAGTGGTTTTATTGATCATACAGCAGTGTTTCATTTAACAGGGTGACGTGCTAGTCTTAGTAAATTTTAAAGTCAATTTTTCTTCTTTGTTCGGTTTTGTTACTTTTAGCAAAACAGTGCTTTTTTTTAATTTGAACAAGCAGAAGTGACTTTTCTATTATTTTTCTCCCTCCTTTTCCTCTTCTTTGCTTATATTTCACTTCAAAAGCACCTAGACATTGGTAAGGATATACTTGCCTCATAATTTCACCTTTTTGTCTTTAGGTTTTCACCCTTCCCTAGACATCACTAGATAATTATTATTTTAAGGTTTTGAGACAGTAAATGAATGGTTGGGATGGCAATTTCCTTATCGTACAGTAACAGTCAAATAAAGTAATATGTTATTAGAAATTACTGAAAGGTAAGGATTTGCACTGATAATGATTGATAAAGATACTATAGTTTCCAACACCTCTTTACACAGATCACT
Source organism: Phataginus tricuspis (assembly GCA_029783875.1). Lineage (NCBI taxonomy): Eukaryota > Metazoa > Chordata > Mammalia > Pholidota > Manidae > Phataginus > Phataginus tricuspis. The sequence continues at coordinate 4,990,407 of JAQQAC010007890.1, read as the reverse complement.
TCATTTAATTAAGGTCTGCCTATTAATTTTGTGAAAATACTTAGGTAAGAAATGCAAAAATGTCCAGATTTTTTGGAAATTTTTCTTTTGTTGGGGATACAGAGGGTTCCTGTGCATAATGGTTCTACCAGAACTGTGTTCCTAGTCAGCTAGTGAATTCTTGTGCGGAAAATAAAACTTCCCATCAAACCAGTACATCATGATACTTACTACAAAGTCATTTACATTGTCAGGATTCTTTTCTTATAAATAAAGAATGTTGTACACACAATGATAGTCATAGATTTAGTGATGCTTGATAGACTTTATGTTCTAAGACTATGGGAGAAATAATCGCATACCTTCAGATGTTTTTGTAAATGAAAACACCACATTTCTTTAGCTCTTAATATGAAACTACAAAATTTCTGACAGTTAATCAAAAAGTAAGTAAATAATCATATTATACTTAGGAAACTTCAAGTGAAAAAGATTACAAATTATATGTAACGACTAAATAAATTTATATTTGTAAAGAAACATACAATTGCATTGAAACACTTTGCTGTTATCTAATGAAGTAGAAGTATATTGGGAAATATGAGTAAATATATTAACATCTTAATTTGATATTTTTATCACTCTGAATTTGAAAGTGTAAGAAAGAATCTTCGATCTGTCTACCTGCATCGCGGAAACTTAACCAGATACAACGCCTCTAATGAGGGAGGGTTCTTAAAAGGAAAGCCTATTGATTAGAAATCCACAGGAAAGTAAATCCAAGAGGCAGTTTATCGACTCTATGTGATTCAACCTGCTGCTAAAAATGCCAATTCCTATTTACAACTTTCATCTCAGGAAAATCAGCCGAACATTATTCAGTTGTTTTTAAAAAGGAAAAAGAAAAAGAAACAAGAGGTCATTTTAAGGAAGAGTACATAAAATTTCATGGAGATTCTTTGATCTTTGGCAAATCATTGACAAAAAAATACCAGTCAACATATATATTAGACACTTACTGAAAGTGCTGAGGTGAATAACAAGATCAGAGTAGGAAAATAGTACCTTCAAAGACAAATATTACTTTCAGTTCAGTTAAGCTTTCTATCATGCTTACTAAAAACTTTGTATTCTCGTGAATCATTCTTTATTGTCTCTTTCACAGTAAAGACTCAAAAGCATTATATTTTTGTGGGGAAAAGCCATCCACATTCATTTATCATATAATTACAAAAATGGAATCCAAATTTTGTGTACAGAAATGGAAAGAACTAATATTGCCTTAAATCCACTGACCAGTATGATAAAGCATACTTTTTCCCAGCGATGCTTGCTTTAATTTGGTCTGAGTATAATTGATTTTAATTTCTGAGGAGTATATGGCCTGAATTATGAGTCTCTTGGTGGAAGTGCCTGAATCCAAGTGGCTACATGATAACTGAGACTCACTGGCTCCCTTCTACTGATGGCACAGGAGGCAGAGGCATGCCACGCTGTTCACTTCTTAATTCAGCGCGCCCTAGATTCTCTGGCCCGGATCGCACACTCTCACAATTCAGTGCACATCTTTTTACTCTGTAAATGGCTTAGTGACATTATTCAGAGTAATGCCAGTTGTCTATTCTTCTGTTCTGCTTTTACATTTTTACATTTTTCTAGTTGTCACTCACAGCATGCCCTGTAGCTAAGCATTCAAGGACAACCCACACCCTCTGGAACTCTGCCCTGAGTATTCTTCATGGCTCACCAGAACAGAAAGCATTTCCCTTGCTCTCGAATTGTTTACAAGCTCATTTGCTGCCTAGTAAAAGACATACGACCATCCCTGTCTTATTATAGAATTTTATTATTTACCAAGCCTTTTATCCTTACCATCCCATGAATGCAAAATTACTGAAAATTTTTCAGATAAGCTCCTGATCATATTAGGAAAGATAGGAGGGCAGTAATTGAGGAAAGATTCCTGATAAATATAAATATGTGCTCTTTCTTCCTCAAAGTTTCCATAAAACTTAACATATTCTTAACAATTTTCCCTTCTTTCCAGAGAACAATTGTGAGAATTAAATGCGATTGTGAGGAGCAGAAACATTTTGAATTTTACATACATATCACCTGAAATTTTAAGTTTTGTAAGAATCTGTTTTTTTTAGATACCATACTGACCTTTGTCTTGTTCATTCTTAGTTATGTCCTACTCACTTCCCCAAGGTAAAAAGAAGCCATATTTTAGTTTTAAAGCTTTACCTTTTTTTTCCCACCATTAAACTGTAGGTCAGCAGTGCCTGAAACTAGCAATTGTGCCCATGGAACTTAAGTGACTATTGTTTTTAAAGCCACTCAGGATTGGCAGTAGTGTTTATATGATGCCGGAGTTCATGTGCCACATGGACATCTACTGAGTGAGAACGGCAAATCCTCGTTCAGCCCGTCCTAGGTGAGTGGTCCTGCAGAAAGCCCTGGATGCACGCTGTCCCCTTTAACCCTCTCAGCAATCCTGCTTTGAGAGCCACTGGCCTAGCAGGGTGATCGTCTGCATTTTCTAGGGAAACGCAAAGGTTCTTTTTTTTTCCCTTGTCCCAAGTCACCCAGCTAGTAGGTGGCAGAGGGAATTGGAGTTTTTGTGCCAAAAGCGCGGGTCCTTGCTGTGGGCTGCGTGTTCGCGCCGTCCTCCCCCAAGTTCGTGCACTGAGCCTAATGCCCAACATGATGGTATTAGGAGGTCAGGCTTTCGGGAGGTGATTAGGTGTGAAGGTTGAGGGCTCATGAATGGGGTTCACGCCTTTATAAGAGGACACCCCACAGAGCTCCCTCAGTCCCTCCACCATGGGAGCACACGGAAGACAGCCGAGCAGGACCCAGGGAGCTCACTGCAGACGCCGAGTCGGCCATTCTCGCCGTCTTGGGCTCCCCAGGCTCCAGAATGTGAGAAGTGAGGGTTTGTCATTTAGAAGACGCCAGTTTAAGGGATTTCTACTACAGCAGACAGAATGGGCTTAATCACACTCTACTGCCTGGTCTGGGTATGTTTAAAGTGCTGTTAATTGTTAGTTAAGGGTATAATTATCCATCAGTACTGACAATATCCAGTGTCAGTGGTTAGCATTTTGTCACTTTTATGGATGTTTATATAATTAGAAAAATATTTAATTTGGATTTCATTTTCTCTTATAGGGAGAAAACTATAAAATGTATATCCATATAATTGACACACTAAGACTAAGCTAAAGCTCATCATGTTTTCTTCAGTAATGTGCCTCACTTTGTTACTAGTCTTAGCAGGAAAGTGAGACGGGGAGGGCTTGAGTGACGTGCCAAGTTCATACTAGAAAGAGTGGACCTTAAATCTGAACCTAGCAGTCCAGCTACGGCATTCAGTGCTTCAGGTGGGGCATGTCATCGTGGGTGGCCAGGGCAGGGACACTGTCTGGCTCTAGGACAGTCACTGTACTGCCACACCAATCCCCTGATGGACTAGTTCAGCCAATGCTTTCTTAAATGTGTTGTCTTAAAATGAGGAAGTCTAGCTTCCTCAACAGTAGAATTTTCTTCCTTGTTCATTTCACAAAAATGAGTTAGTTCGGCATCCGTGGGTTTAGTGAGTCCTCCTAGGTTTTCTGTGGGCAAGGGAGTGTGTGAAGAAGGGACCCTATCTCAAGTTACATAGTCTTCTGTCAAAGCATACGTCATTCTCAGAAGAGTTCCGGTTTTTCTCTGCACCACTCGCTGCTTTCTGAGCACCAAGGAGGTTATCAAAAGAAGAAAAGGCTTCCTTGGGATAGCTGGGAAGGAGCTGGAAAAGAGAGGTGGAGGATGAAGAGAGCTAAAAGACAGTTGTGTGCAACCTGGGGAGAGAGTCCCTGTGGTCCCTGCTGTGTGAGCTTCTGCACCCGCAGAGGAGGCTAATGCCCCTATGGGAGAAGGTGGCGTGGGTGTAAGGAAAGGACCAGACAGTCGTCTACGAGGGCCCCTAGTCGGGCTGATGGGGAGAAGATGGGAACGGGCCGTAAGCAGGTCACCCACGTCTTGAGGAATGCCTCTCTGGGCTTACCAGGGAACTGGATTCATCTGTTCTGTTTCCTTACCTGATGGGTTTAGCCACAGGATAAGTCTAATTACAGAGATTTAAAAAACTGAGTTCATTGGCTACTTAGTCGGAGACAGCCTGGCGCAATCCCAGCACTTGAAAACAGGTCCCGTTATTATCACCATTTCTTTAGATGAAGAAACTCAGACTCTGGAAGAGTAAATAATTTGCCCAGATAGCCTGTAACTGGTAGATTCAGTATGCTCACGTTTATATTCTTTAGCTGGCATAACTCTGCTGTCATCCTCAAGTAGCTTGATATGTTAGTTAAAATTCTACCTGCTCTAGGAATTGGCTCTAAAATATGTAAAGTCTCAAATTCAGTAAAATTCTGTTTGTTACTCACTTAACAATTTGAGCACGTGCTCATAGTTGACAGTCCATGACGTGGCTTCGGTTCCCAGCCTCTTTATATTTTGTGCCTCTTTGTCATCTGAATCCACAGGGCAGAAGGATGAAAGGGGAATGGAGAAAGCACATCTGCTTCTTAAACGCCTTGCTCGAGAAGTGCCACACGTCACCCATCACGTGGCCACGCCCACCTGCTAGAGACAGGGACTGGGCGGTACAGGCCTGGCGGACAGCCACTTGGCATCATATTACAGAATGGAAGCGAGCAGCTAGCACACACTTTCACACGACTTAAAATGGCTTTCATTATAATTAAGTCATCTGGGTTCACATTTTTTTTAAGTAGAGTCAAAATCTGGTGCTTTCTTGTATTATTGTAAGACTGTGCCCTGGACATGTCATCTGGGAGCCTCTTCCTCTCAGTTTTGAATTTTCCTGGCTTCTTTTGACTCAGAGTCCAGCTTCCTTTATCTCATGCCTCGTAGATCCTGTGTGAGGCCCAGCCACTTCTTTGCTTTTTAAAACAAAACAAAATGTAAGACCTTGTGCCTGCCCAGCGTGTGTTGGTTGAATAGACTGTGGCGAGGGTTTGAATGGGAGTCCAGAATCGCAGGGAAGGAGCCGACGGGGATGGGATCGCATCTCTAGGCACACGTATCTGGCCATTTCTTCCTCTCTTCTCTCTCTCACCTCTGCTCCTCAACTACTCCTCCTGGGTTCTGTCAATATATGCAAACAACAAAAGTACACATGTATCAGTCTTCAGTTTGCTTTATCAATAGTAGTTTATTCAATCTTTAAAACAGGCCTCTGAGGTGGGTTCTATTATCATTTTTCCTGTTTACCGGTGAGGAAACAGTGTGAAGAGTAAGCGGTGACTGGCAAAGCCAGAATTGGACTGGGGCTGTTGGGCTGCAGGGCCTGACCTCTTAGCCGCTACGTTATTCTGCCTCCCAAGGGGGACAGTGTTTCACTAAGAAAAACTCTGCTGCCAGCTCTTAAGGTAGAACTCTTTTTTGTTAAATTTATTTCTGACAGTAAAGTGATTTTGAATCCAACTCCAATGAGTGCTTGCTGTAGTTAAAATAATGACCATGTATCATTCCTTAAATTTTAACAGAAAAGGAACGTGTATTATGTAATCTAGTATTACTTACATGTTGTTCCTTAGATGCACTATAACCCAGGCTCAGTGTCAGTTGTTAAGAGAGAGAGTCACTCTTGATAGTTTTAACTGTAGGGAAATTACTTGTAGTTTTTCCTCGTATTCTTTTGCTGATCGGAATAAAGATTTCGATGTGTTCAGTTTTGTATCCCTTGTATGTGTACACCCATAGAGCATGCATCCCGGTGTTCTTGGCAGCCTCCTTAGTTCTTTAGACCTTTTGGAGGCCGGTTGCACAAGTCAGGGCCCAGAAGTAAGTCCAGACCACCTGAGGGCTTCCCCGGCCACCAATGTCAGCTCTCCTTTTCTCTGAAAATTCATCCTTCTTGTTCTCAGTGGCATATTTACACTGGCAGGAAAGGAGCAAATGTTACAAATCAAAAGACAAGTGTGCAAATATTACACATCTAAGAAAAACTCATAAACCTGTACAGCCAAATAGGAGGGAAAAAATGTGTGTGTGTCAAAGTCTCATCAATTCTAGGAGAGCAAATATGAAAAAAAGAAGAATGCTCTCACTTTGTATGCTAAGCTGAAGTTTTATTTTACTTTTTGAAACAGTACTTGTATGTCACTTTATAACTTTTGACAGAATGCAAACAGGGTAAAGAAGCATGAGATCATTTTATAGTCAATCTGTGCTGGATTTTACACTGTCTCTAAAGATTACATAGTTCAGCAATATAAATGAATCTTTTAGGTCCTTTTTAAACATGAGTTTATTATAGAGGATTTACTTGATACAGATACCGCAATTAAGCCTTGACGTCTCCAAACAAGAGAATATATGTATTTACACTCAAAATACCTAGATTTAAAAAACTAAAACAATGGCATTGTAATTTATTTGGGCTGGGAAGACTTTTTACTTTTTAAAATTATTATCCCTTGTTTATTTTTTCCTTTATATGTAGAACCTAATTCTGTGATTCTTTTATGTGCATGAAGATGACATAAAGCACCATTATAATAAGCAATTCGTTTTTCGCACTGATGAAGTGTGTGGCAGTTTTTCCCACTGATAGATCTGTTCTCAGGTTAGAGATGGCCACATCAGAAGACACGAGATATTCCCACCTCTCTGACTGCATGGCATTTTAATGAGTCTATTTGTCTACCATCTGTGATCTCCCAGGAGTTGACGGCCATGGTTAAACGAAACTTTGGGCTCTCTGTTTATAGTTTTCTTATCACTCTAGTTCTATGCCATTATTTATATCCCATTTTTCCTCTTCCCCTCAAAATAATGAGCCACCAGGAGCATAATCTTGTATTTGCTGATAAAGCACATCTTTGACATTCTTGTCATGTGCGTAATGACGCCTGGTTGGTGCTCAGAGATCACTGGTATACACTAGATATTTCTTTGGCTTAGACAGTCAGCCCACATAAAGGGAACCGGTCACCATCCCTGACATAATTCTCCCACATAATCTGGAAGGTGATCCCAGCCCAATATTAAGGTATCCTGGGACACCCCAGAGATGGGTTGACACTCCATATCCTGTGAGTTGACATATTGATCTCTAAGATATGTCCACTTTATGCTGATTCAAGGCCTTAACACTATCTTCAGAACATAATTCATTTCCTATTTGTGGAATGCTTGAGCTAAGAATTACTCTTAACTCCAAATCCCTCAGCTCCCATATTAGAAATTCTGTTATTTGCTTTCTGGAGTTTGGAAATGTGCTGCCGGGATAAAGAACTGACGCGTGTTTCTCACTCTTCCGCTGGAGCACCTCTCGTGGCAAAGGAAGGCGGTGCCCATCTGCAGAGGCCGCAGGGGCCTCGCCTGCATCAGTGGCCAGGAGAGGAGGAGTATTGAAGTCTCGAGTCTTTTGTAAAAATCCATGAGTGTTTAGCCTTCCTCTTATTACATGCTCATGTTTATTTTACTATAAAATTTCCCCCAAATATTGCAGTAAATGTAGAAAAGCATTCTCTAAATTCCGTGTTCATCCCTTTGAATATCCTCTGAAACATTCCTTAATTCCCCTGAGACATAAGCCAGAACCTGGCCATATGTCCGCACGTGTGTGCTGGACAGCAGAGAGGCCCCGTGCAGCACCGACCCCCGCTGCCTGGGCTCCTTCAGCAGTTCACACTCATTTCTTCTGCCTGAGCTCTGCAGGCTGAGGATAAAGATTCTCTTCCTCGGATCCTCCACAGAAGCGACTATATACTCTTTTTGTCTATCACGTGGAACATATCTTATTAAAGAGATTTTCTAAACTGATGCATTAAGTTGTTAAAAGTTTAGATGGATTTGCATCATTCCTTTGAGGGCACTAGCGTAAGTTTTCCAAGGGAAAAAGTTCTCGTGGCGGGATTTCAGGCATCACAGGTGGGCTCCCGCCCCCACCGTTCCTCTAAGGACATCCCAGGGGAAGTGGCAGCTGGAGAGGCTACGTGCTGGTAATGAAAGACTGACCATATGCATTTTATATCTGAAAACTATATTACGATCTTGTCCCTGTTCAGTTGCTCTGGTCCCATGTTAACTTGCTTCAGTTGTGCTAATAAAGGTGCCTCCACGATGCACCATTGTCCCCTGACGCAGCAAACCCACGTAAGTACTTCAGGTTCTAAAAGAGAGAGACATTGTGTACCAGGTACCACCAGGCACAACTTCAGAGTTATGTGGACTTGCATTCCTCGCCATTTCTATTTTAGCAACAGTCTAGTTGGAATTCCAGAGTGTCACTTGTGACTGTTTTGAGGCAGTTTGGTTTACCTTGTATCGCTCTTCTCCATGTATACATACATGCTAACTGAGTGATTTTTCCCCCAGACGGGCATATCTTTGAGAGTAAAAATGGGGACACTGTTAATAATATGCCAGAACAAGAGGCATAAACCAGGATTGTGCCTATTGCCTTTTACCTGTTTGGGCTGCTGCCACAGCCCTGGGGGGAGAGGGGAAAGAGCAGGGCAGCCGGGCCGATCCCTCGGCGCCCTCGTGGAAGTGAGGAGGCGCCGTGGGAAACGCTGTCCTCGTCAAATGGTTCTGTGCCGCCGATTTCCCCTAACGTAGGTCTGAGAGGACACGGGCCTTCGCTGGAACTTGCTTTGTTTGGGGCTTTTGTTTTGCTGGTGGCGATAGATTTGCCACTTACAAACAGCTACTTAACTCGAGCCCCTGTTCTTATACTTGTGAAACAGAGCAACAGGGGGAGCAGCAAATCACACGAGGCTGGGTGGAAACGTGGGTAAAGCACTGAGCTTGGGGCCTGGTAGGTAAAAAGTGCCCAGTAGAAGTTGACCCTTTCCTTTTTCTGTGCTTTGCCGTCTCCCTCGCCTCAGTGCCGTCTCCTGGCAGGAGGGTGGGGTGTGAACTGGTGCAGGGCAACAGTGGAAACCCGGGAGTGCTCTTGGAAAGGGAGAGCCTGCTTAAGTGTATCACACATATATCCCAAGTGCCAACCATGTGCGATGGAAGAAATCAGTGTGGGACCTTCCTCCTGCCCATGTAAAAGCCTTTTAAATGGGTCTGCTCTGGAAATCATGCATTAGCCCTGAGCTTTCCTTCCCTGATATGGAGAAGCTGCAGAGTATTTTATGAAGTTAGCAACATACTTTCATTTCATTTGATTTAAATATGTCTTCATTATAGACTTTGTTTAAAATTGTGTGGCTATATAGCAGTTTTCAAATTGTGGCTAGTTAGCAGTTTTCAGATTTATGAGATTAGGTACATAGCACATTTGCTGAACGATTTTTCATTTCATGGTCTTATAATAAGCTATAGAAAGAACACTCTTGACAGAAGCAGTTTAATCAAACTGTGTGTATGTGTGAGAAAGACAGAGGGGGGAAGAAGGAAAGAGAGGCAGAGAGAGACAGGGAGGGGGAGAGAGAGGGGACGGAGGACTTGGCAGAGAGCTCCGGTGCGCCCCCCAGACAGCACGGGGTATTTAAGCAGGTCAAAGCCTCTCTGGCTTGCAGTTGTCCTCTGAGAACAACCTAATGCTGACTCTTAAGTTTTCCAAGATAGACAAGGTAAGTCTATGTTCCATGTATGAATTTACTAAGTCCTAATAGCAGTTTGTTAATTTATAACTTTTCATAAAACTAAAACTAAAAGCCAAATTTCTGTATTTGAAGCTTTCAGTGATTATGTTAACAGTTTTCAAGCAGGGGTAGTGTCATACTTGAGATTACTAATAATTGAGTGAAAAAGAAAAGCATGTAAAAATTGTTATATGGTGGATGAAGTACTTATAGAAGGGTGTTGCTACTATAGATGCATTTATAAAAGTATTATGTCTAAATATGATTACATTTAAACCTAGACTTGCTGGATCTGAAATTAACCAGTGCTTCAACTCCTAGGTATCACAATATACATGTTAATGTTACTGCAAAGTTATTTTTCTTATGAGGCAATTTCACTTTTATTGAAAATTGTGTCAACTGTATTGCATACCATAGAGTCCATTTACATGCAGTTAAATGCATGTGGACATCTATTCTGGAAATTCAGAAACATGTTTTCTCTGCATTTTGAAATTGTAAATCATATTTTCTATTTAGGCTCCAAAAAGTTTACCTTTCCTCTTGTTATGTTTAGGCAAGGACCAAAGAAATGTGGCTATTTTTTAAGTAACTTGTGATGACTCATCTCAACTGTGTTAGGACAGTTTGTGCTTTTTTCCTAAAACTACCTCTTTATGAGGGTCTACCCCAGCAGTATTTCAGAGAAACCAATCAAAATTCTCAAATGTGAAGTATGCTCTAATTATCTTTAGATCAGAAGAAAACATACTTGTTGGGGTTTTTAAGAAATTTCAAAAATAGACTTATTTTGTGCTTTCAGGTAATTTATGGAGAGAAGTGTAATCTGGTCATTTTCCCCTCACCACACTCCCTATCCCGTCTCAGGCCGACGCCATGAGCTCTCGGGCTCACACTGGAAGTGTGGTCTCGCCGCCACCACTGGGGTCTGTGCCAAAGCCATCCTGAAAGGCCCCTGGCCAAGGGCCGTCTTACTTACAAATATTTAAAATCAGTGATGTTCTCCGAAGACCAATAATCTGCACAGTAAAACCAGCACTCACCAGCAACTTCCTTTCTTGCCGCTTTCTTAAAAACAAAAAACAAAAACTCTAAATCAAAATCTGATGGAGGCCACTTTGTCACGTGGTGGGTTTTACACATTAACAAAGAAGAGACTTCCGCATCTTGCTTATGCTTTGTGTTTTCATTTTGTATTGTGAGTGATTCCTGTATGGAATGAATTCCTAATTTTTAGTTTCATTTAAACTTAACATGTAACTTCAGGAGCTGGGCTCCCCCATGGAAAGAGACTTAAATGTACTTTGGATGACTGTCATGCATTCGTGGTTTGGGTCTTTCCCTCCCCTAATTCCCAGTTCAGCTTAGGTCATTTGTCTTAGTAGGACTCTGAACATCTGTTTGATTTTCTGCCATCCTCATGTTTAACCAACTGAGTGAAATGTCCTTTTGCCTCTTCTCTGTGCTTATTATTAGTGGGCAGCAAGACATTATTATTCTACCCACGTGTAAAAGTTCATTTCTTCCCTCCCTCCCACTTTAAACTTGGCATCAGTGAACAACACAGAAGCAGTGTGGTCTGGAAAATGTCTTCACCTGATTGACCCACAATAGGAGCCACTTTGGGCTTCTGTGAGCGGGAACACAGTTAATGCTCTAAGCCGGAGGTACTAAGCCCGGGTCAGCCGCTCGCTCACGAGCCCCACTCTCTCGCCAGCACTCTGACGGCAGAGTGCTGAGAGACGTAAAGGCATATATATTCAGATGAGAAGTTACGTGTAAGTGAAAGATTTTATTTAAAATCTACCACGTTAATCTGTTTCCGTAGAGCAGTTCATACTCAGTTTTATTTCCTTACAGGGATATAATAGAGGAGTTTCGAGAGCCCTGTCCCATCACTGCAGCTCAGGCTGGGCAGACCAGGTCATAAGCTGAGATGCTCTGAAGTGGTCTTGAAGGACTGGGGTGGGGACAGAAAGGACATGTCATCTCAAGGTGGGAGGTAGTGTAAGGAAAAGCTTGGAGACAGAAAACAGCAACTCACAAAGAGCCGAGATGTGACCATCTTGGCTGGAGCAGAAGGTCCTACTGGGGGACCGAGGGAGGTGAATACGGGTGCACTGTGATGACATGCTGGGCTGTGGGGAAGGCAGTAAAAGTGGAGCGGGAGACCAACAGCCTTATGAAAATTAATCTGTGTGGTGGTCCAAACCCAAGTGAATAAGAATCTCCGTAAGGAGAGACCAACTGAAACCAGGGAAGAATAGGTAGAGGAGAAAAGGTGGCACAAATTACAGATGATAACCATGTTTGATCATGGAAAAATGACAATACCTTCTACAGAAATGGGAAATTAGTAGAGAAAGCCAGTTTGGGTCTATAAACCTCTGCCAATTGGGGTTCAACCAGAGAAGCAGAATCTGTACAAAATACGTATTAAGAGATGTATTACAGGGAACTGGCTTATGTGATTATCGGGACACATCTGAAATCCATAGGGCAGGCCATGAGGAAGGGCAGGCTGACTGGGTGGAGCTGGGGTCCCGGGCGGGATTTCCTCCTCAGGGAAGCCTCAGTCCTCCTCCCACAGCCTTTCACCTGACTGAATCGGGCCCATCCGGAATACCTGACATAGTGTCCCGTGCTTGCAGCCAGCTGATGGTGGGCTCTCACTCCGACTGAATGCCTTCTCAGCCACACTGAGGTTTGTGTTTGAGTAGCTGGGGACTCAGCCTAGCCAAGCTGACACATCATAAAACCATCAAAAAACCTCCAAAGCGCTGTAACTCCAAAGTACTGGTAGGATTTTTTAGGTGAAAAATGGCCAGAAATACAGATTTGAAACTCAGGACAGTTACTGAGGTTGGAGACACCCCTAGAGGAGTTACCCACAAGCAGAGGACGTCCATAGCAATCCCGAGAGTTAGGGAGAGCCTCAGGGAGGCTTTTACATCAAAGACGAGTTTGGGGGAGAAACCATTTTTTAAGGGGCAGAAGAGAGAAGAGCTAAGTGAAAGATACAAAAAAAAGATGAAAGAGCTAAGAAAAGCAGGCAGCACGTCTCCTGGGCTCACCCTCTCTGCTCTGCCTTCTCACTCGTTTCCCGAGGTGGCCCATGGGGCAGGGAACCTGCTGGGGCTCCCCTGTCCTCCTGTGTTTAGGGTTCCTGCTGCAAAAAATCCAAGCAGAATTTACACTGAAAAAGGACCAGTGGTTTTGCTATGAACTTTGAAAGTACAGTTTAAGATGAATAAGATACACTATAGATTACAAGTATTGCAAGAATATAAAGAATAAGATGCATGCTCCAGATAATAAGGAATTAGAAGTACGACTCTTCTGATAACTCCGTGGAAAGGCCCTCCAGGGACCCGTTCCCCACAAACCTGAATGTCCTTTCTCTTCCTCATCTGTCTAGCAAATCTTTATTTAACCTTCAAGGCACAGCTCAAGCACTCCTGTGTGAGAAAGCACCCTTTGCCTCATCTCTCACTGAGGCCTATTTTGCACTTCTTATTCTGCTGAAATAGAATGACTTATGTGTTTTCCTCCCACCCCAGATTGTAAGCTCCTTTCAGTTTTGAATCCACAATGTCTATCCTCTTAAATGTTTAATATATATTTGGGAAATGAAGGATGTATGTATGCATGTATATGAGAAAACGATGTGTAGAAGGCAGACCCACATATGTTTATATACAGCTCATGGGGGAAAAAATTTGAGAGCTCTGGGGTTTGCAGAGTAAACTGTAGGAGAATATGGAGGGAAGGTGTGTGGCCGGAGCGCTGCAGGGGAGGGGAGGGGAGGGGAGGACAGGGCTCCCGTTCCGGCGCACCGAGGAGGACGACCCATCTCCTGCCACTCAGGATTCGGTTGGGAGGGAGGAGGAAGGGTGGGAGAAATCCAGGCAGGTAAGGGACAGATGGATGTGAGAGAAAATGTGCCTTCTCCTCAGAAGGGATTTTTCTTGGTGTGAAAAATGTGAAATGTTTCAACTCCACTCATTAATTTAACTTTGATCTGAAGCATTTAAAATGCTTGTACCAATAAAAGCCACAATTCCTTTCCTTTTTCTTTTCTCCCTGTGTGTGTGAGAGAGAGAGAGAAAGAGAAAGAGAGAGAGAGACCCCTGAGGGTCCATTGTGGGTAGTTCTTGGGCAAACTGTTTAATTGGCATTGCACCCCTCTGGTTTCCCCCAAACCATATGCTCCCCTAATGTTGTTTACAAATGTTAGTAAGTCAGAATATGGCTCCCACATTGAGAAGTTGAAAATATTTTGCAAATAGTAGAGTTCTTTATGAATATGATTATTAGATTATGGGTTGCAAGAACACCAGAAGGATGGCTTTCCATGTCGACATTGTATGGCAGTGTTCTTGAAAGGAAAACATAGAGGTTAAAGAGAAACATCTCATTCTACAATTGAAATCGCTGGTCTATGTTTCCTTTGTATTTAGCTTCTACAAAATTGCACATCATTTGTCATCAGAATTCTTTACTTTATTCCTGATAAAATTCTTATCTCCGATGCCTTTCAGAGTGTGATCTTTTAAAATTTCTTTTGTATTTTTTTGCCCTTTAACTTTGCAAATGGTAGATGAGGCTTTCAAAATCATAAAAATGTTCTTGTTCTTCTCAGATTTAGAAATTGACTGCTTATTATTTCTCAATATGAGCTTATTTTGTAGGGAAATACAACTGAAATCAATTTGTGAAGCATTTGGGGTGCCCAGGACGTACAGTGCATCTCTCCTTTTGTGCTTTCCTAGGGGCAGGTTCGAGAAGCATTACTGAGAGCCTTTTACATTACAGGGCTTGAGAATGAGATTTGGAAACAAAAGCCCTCTGTCTCGGAGGAGAACAGCAGAGCTAAGTGCTTTCTCTGGACTGTGTCTAATCTGCAGTGGTTGGGGGCCACTATGCATGGCTGCCTCCGGGGTGCACCACCTGTTACATAATGACTTATTGTAGCAGAGAGATGCTGAAGGCCCTGCAGGTCGGACGTGGCCTGTTAAAGTGAGCAAATGGAGTGTGACGTGTGTTCTCTCTGAAGCAGCCTTAGGAACACAGGACCCAGTCCACTCGCTGCTTCACTGCTCCATGATGAGTCTGCTTTTTTTTATAAAATGGAAACTGAAGTCTCACCTACAGTAAAGGGCACACAAGAGGCTTCGGAGCAGAAAGACTCAGACTCCGATCTTCGCTGTGGCGTTAAATAGCCGTGTGACTTCAAGCAAAGGGTTTAACCTTACTGCCTCGTGGATCCTTTAAAGTTTTGGTGCTAAGTGCCAAATCTACTCTGTTCTAGAATGGACCTTTTTAATCCACTTACTGCACACACTCCAGATATCAGTTCAGTGTTTGTTTTTGGCATTCTTTTAATCCTCATTTGTATTGCCAATGTGAAATTAATTGTATAAGACTCAATATATATTAAGTATTTAATATTCTTATACATTTACTTCTGCTCTGATGAAAAAAGTGTCAGGTTTGTTTTTAGCTTATATCATTTTGTTTTGCTTCTAGAAAAGAGTTATCAACTTTACAATCTCGGCCATGTTCATGGCTTCCCCTTCAAGAGATGAGGGCTTTGTCCATTTGGGTTGCTATGATAAAACCACCACAGACCGGTTAGCTGTAAACGTCAGAGACTTCCTTCTCACGGCTCTGCCGGCTCCAGGCACCCACACGTCATCAGGGTCTGCTGCTGGGCCCAGAGATGCCATCTCCCCCTGTACCTCCCGTGCTGGGAGGAGCAAGTAAACCCTTTGGGGAGTCCTTTTTGGGGGCACTGATTCCATTCATGAGGCGTCACCTTCATGCAATCACCTCTCCAAAGGCCCATCTCCGAACACCATCACCTTGGCTATTAGTGGCAGTGTGTGAAGGGGGGTGGAAGGGCACAAGCATTCAGTCTTGCATGTAGCTAAAGCAGAATCACACATTCTCCTGTGATCAATACCTAATGCTTCTCTAATGCCTCAGACTTTCAGGACAATTATTGTTTTATAATCAAGTTAGGACAATTGAGAGTAATAAGCAATATCTGGAAAAATGGGAGACAGATAGTAATTGACTTCGCTGAGGATGTTGAATTAGTATCAATAAACGCCCGTCCTTCCTGGTTCCCGTTCTGCTAACATACTCGCCCTGGTAACGCCTGCGCGTCCGCTTGGGCTCCTGCACAGTTTGCCTGTAGATCTTTGATTCTGTGCTTGTCGTCGTTCAGCCGGTTCCTGACATTCCCGAAGGCACAGGCACGCAGCTCTGGAGACTGGAGGCCTTGGGCACCAGGTTCTCCTCTCACCAGCACACATTTTAGGCTATTATTGTATATTTCAAGTTCTTACCCACCTAATTTTCTAAATATGGAAGGCAGTGAGGTAAAAACTAAAGACCTCAAATTTTTAATATTCTGTTTTACAAGTTTCACCACCAAACATTATCTCTTTATTTTCTAAGGTCTTTCTTCTGCACTTTGAATACGCAACTTTATGTTTTGTTACTTAACCGCAGTCTAACCGCCGTCGGTAGGGATGCAAGCGGTCAGCGCTTCTCAAATCTCTCCACAGATCCGACCCTTTTGTACATAAGTTATATTCCCGCCCGTCACAGACTCGCTCCTCATCAGCGGCGCATCAGCAGCCCCCAGACGGCCCCCAAGACCTGACCTGCCCACGTGGCCCTTGTGCCCATCCTCGGGGGTGTGGCTCCATCTTGGCTCCGGCCGGAAGGGCGTGGACAGGGCAGCAGGCTTCCCACGGCCCCAGGTGCTGCTGGTGCCCTCACTCTTGTCATCTCTTTTGAGGCAGGAAAACTGGTTTCGCTTTCTTTCTTTCTCCCTCTCCCCATTCTCCACTTACTAACTCATTATCCCCCCTTCTCTCTGAATATGAAAATCTTTTCCTGAATTGACTAACTTCTTCTATGCCTACTAGCTAATCTTGATACCTTTCCCCTCCTCCTAAACCATAAATTTCCTTTCTGATCACTCAGGAAATAGATACAGCCGTTTTTTATGGTAATACTCATCCTTTAGAAAGGAGTGTCTGCTGTGGTGTTAAACAGAAATGACGCTCAGGAACTAACTTGTACCAGCCAGACAAAGCTGGTACTCAGAAATCCGAGTAAGCCTCCAGTTATGATGAACTGAAGTGAAACAGTATTTTGGGAGGGTGCAGCCGCCTCCGTGGTTCTTCCTCCTTCGTGGGCGATTCAGCCCCCTCGGCAGTGACGTGCAGAATCTCCTGTGATGGCGTGCAGGGGTCTAGAGGCGGTGAGGGAGGATAGAGGATGGGCGGATGGGAGGGTGAGGGCAGCTCTTTCGCTAAGAGATGTGGAAATGGGAAGATGAGTCATCTCTGTGACATGTTGCAACTTAATATGTTTCATTCTGAGTAGAATTTTGAGTTACATATGAAGTACAGAAATATTTGCTGTGGTTAGAGCAAGGGGAATCAACATCATTCAGCTCAGAGACTGAATCTACGTAAAATACTTTGAGATCTTAACTGTGTAACAGTAGAGAACTTGAATAGGTGCCAGACGCCATCCTCAGTCCTGAAGATGGACTAGCCCTTGACTGCTCAAGGTATTAGGCCCCCTACATTTTGTGGGTGAGGAAAGTGAGGCACAGTGAAGTTAAGCATGCTGTCTGCAGGCACAAAACCATTACGTGGGGAGCTAGTACTTGAGTCCACAGACTGACTCCAGACTTGGCCTCAGGCCACTTCCCGTCCAGCCACCACTTGGGCTATAAGGCTGCCTTTTGGAGGAAAGATCCTGTAAATAGTCATACAGCAAACAAAAAAAGAACTGAAACATAAAACATTTGCTTTTTTCTAGGTTTCAGCCTGAAGTATTGTTTGATTTTTATACTCAGAATGGTATATAATAAGAAATTTTCTGAGTTTATATTCAGTAAATGAAAACCCAGCTTCATCTAAGTTATTAGACCAAAGGAAGGGAGAGAAAACAGATTTGATCTAGTGTGATATATTCACTACTGCTGGAGAAATAAATCTAAGGCCTTCGTTTCAGGACATCATTTGTTGATAAATGATTTAGGTTTATCTATGTAATACTTAGGACCCCTTTTTAATCAAGGCAGCCTGAAACAAGTCCATACCAGTGTCTGGGGGGGGTCATCCCATCCTCAAAGCATTTAGGTTTTAGTCTATCCCCAGCTGCTTTGAGTCGTATTTAATCACATTTATTAAATAAGATATTGGAGTGTCAGGTGACAGTATCCACTCTGCAGGCATATCAGTTTGCGAGGGCTTCCATAACAGAAATGCCACAGACTGGCTGGTTTCAGTAACAGGGATTTATATGTCCGCCAATCCGGAGGTCCAAGGCCGAGGTCTGGGCAGGTTTCCTGAGGCGTCTACCTGCAGCCTGCAGGCGGCCATTGCCTTCCATTGCTTCTTCACGTGGTGTCCACTCTGTGTGTCCTGATGGTCTCTTTGTAAGGACACCCATCAGGTGGGGTGATGGTCCCCCTGGCGACCTTATTATCTCAAAATACAGCCAGATTCTGAGGTGCTGGGGTGAGACCGACTCATAAATGAGGGTGGACACCGTTCAGTCCAAACACAGACGTGCCTTGGAACGCTGAGGCTGTGACACAGAGCGGTGTGCAGCAGGGGGTCGGCCCCCACCACCACTTCTGGATGTGTCCAACATAGGGTGTGGTGCTGACCCAGGTTTCAGCAGCCGTAAACCTCTCCCTAAATACTCCTTGGCAGCCTTATGAAGTTTAATTCGCAGAGTATTTAAAAGACCATCTGGAACTTGCTATTGCTTACTTAGCTTGCTGCTTTTTTCACCAGCTGGGCGAAAGGAAAATCGATGTCACTTTAGCGAGCATTTTGCTGAAAAGATCGAGTGTGGCTGAGTGGCTGAGCTGGTAAGACAGGCCAACCTTCCAGTCACTCATCAATACCAGGTTCTTACCAGAACGAGCATTAGCCACAGAAGAGCTGGGAAAATACAGGCCGGTTTCAGCACAGATGAATCCCTTTCCTAACGTCATTTCTGTAGAGAACTTAAGTGCATGGCAGGAAAAGGAAGCGTCTCTCTTCTGGGCTAAGGGGGTGGAATGAAAGGGGACAAGTATATCACTCTAAAAGGTTCAAGTATTCTGAAATATCGTCAAGGGAATTTATTCCATCCACCTCAAAAAATACTCTGAATGCTCCCATTTTTAGCTCCTTGACCACTATGCTCCTTTCGTTATAAATCTCTGGAAAATGTGAAGATGAGAGGGGAAATAGCAAACTTTATGGCTTATAGGATTAACCTGCAGAATAAATGAGGTAAAGCAGAAAAGTCAAAAGCCCTCATGCAATTTCCTAACAATAATCTCCAGATTAGTACAGGTTGTTGTACTGCCTGGTCTGGGATGAAATATACTCAAAAACATTGCAGTAACACAAAAGGGATGTTTCTGTTTGCTTCAAAACTAAAAAAGATAAGTTGTGGCACTGTTGGAACAGATACCTAATAATTCCCTGTGATGTGGCGACCACACTGGGAGCGTGTGACGACAATGGGGAACTGCTAGAGATTCCCTCTTAAAGAACGATTGTTGGGAATCTGTAGCAATATGGCCATCATACGGCATGGGAGACCAATCACATGTAAAGTGATGAGAATAATACTGATACTGGGAAATGCAGACCTGGGAATCATTAAGAACAGCACTGATACAATACAGCAGCCACCCAAAGGGTATGGAGTCATGTACCTCGAGAGCCCGGGATGAAAGGCCCGCGAGGCCCCTCCTGGCTTACTTCACTGCCTTCAGTCTCCCAGAGTTCACGTGCCATTCCCTCAGCTCTGCTCTTGCTGGCAGGGTGGTGCCTTGGGGCTCTGCTCTTACCATCTTAGGACCTGTAAGGATGCTGCGCTCTTAGCCCGAAGTGCAGTTTCCCCCTTCGCTGCCTGCGGAGAGCAACTGTTTCCTTCGTAAATGCTTTGCACACCCATTTGCAGTCCCCCGGGAAGTCCAGCTGTCAGAAGTCCATGTTGCTACTGCCTTGTTTGCACCAAAGCAGCCGGTGTGTTTTTAGACAGCCTGTTTTAGAGATGCACAAACACCAGGATTATCTCCAGGAGTGGGACAAAGTAAAGGAAGAGGTTTGCATTTCTCAGCCTGGCCAGGTCATGCACTCCTTTAGTGGCATAGCCAGAGCAAGACATGCTCTCTGTCTAAACTGTACCTCTTCTCTTCCTGTCTCCAAATGATTGAAGTTACATAAGATAAATACTTTTAAAGCTCAGTATGTACAGAAGAAGTGCCGCGTTGCACTTGCACTGAATGGCAAACTCGGATCGTCCAACAGCTCCTCGGCATGGGAGGGCTGTGGGCGGGGCCGCTTTCCCCTCCGTGCTCACGGCAACGGACTGGGCCCAGGGCGTGGGAAATGGTTTGGTTGAATCAGTAAAAAAGGAATGTGTGAAAAAAATGTATTAACCACAACAAGTTTTCTTTTTAAGAATACTGAATTATGTCACTGACCATATAAACAAATTTTATCGCTAATGTCAGTTGTTACTTTGAGAGCAACCAAAACATCACTTTATAGTCTTTTTTTTGTGAGTTAATAGGACATTATTGCATTTATTTCTGATCCCAAATTGTTTAATCAATTAGGTGATATTCTTCTATGGATTTTTCCAATTAATTGATAGATTGACTATTCATTTGTCATTAGAACCTGCTTTGATTGGAAGATTATTTATTGGAGATGATCTATCTTTATTCACCTTTCCAACCAATAATATTAGACCTGTAAATGTAGTGTTTCACCCTGTGTATTAGTCATTCCCATCTCCATAGAAGCAAGGTCTGACATCACACATCTTAAAGAATAGACCATCTCCCCTAATCCTCTGGGCCTCTCCAGATACTGCCTGCCAGTCACGAGGAAGTTTGTCCGGAGAGCCACGGGGAGATGTCGCTCCGCGCAGCTCTCCCCGCCTCTTCTCACCGGCCCCTCCTTTCAGGCTCCGCCCCATGGCGTCACCGCGTCTGCTCCTCCCTCGGCGATGCTCTCCGCGGAGCCAGACACCCTCAGCGCCTCTGTGTCTGTTTCTCACTAAGACCCCAAGTAGTATTCCACTCTAATCTTTTTACCTCCTGAAAGCCTTTGTTCTTGCGATGCCTGTACTGTGCCGCTTACCTACTTCTCCCCGGACCTTAAAAGGTCTTCCTGTTGACTGCTTTATAGTCTTTTCTTCTGGACCTCTAAATATGGAAATAGCCTAGGCTCCATTCCGCTTACTCTTTTTATTTATCTCTCTCTTTACTTCCTCCATGTTCCATTTAGTACCATAGATTTTAATTCCATCTGCATGCCAATATATCCTGTCTGTCTGTCTACCTACCTAGCTAGCTACCTACCTACCTACCCGCCTGTTTCTGACCCCAGCCCGTCCCCCATAGTCCTGACTCAGACCTGCACTTCCTGCTTTACGTTCCACATGGCTATTTATGAAGATCTTCAAACATCCAAAAGAAAGCGCATTATTTCCATCACCCATGAGTTCCTCCCCCTTTTCAGTAAATGACACTACTATTCATCTACTTATCCTAACTAAAAATCTAAGGTTTACTGACTCCTTTTGTTCTGAACCACTCATACATCCAATAGAGCGAGCAGTGTCGGCTCCGCTTCGCACAGAGTCCAAGTCCGCCCTCCTCACTCACCTCCACTGCCGCCTGCCCCGGCCCTGGCCACCGGTTAACCTCTTCTTGGTAAGAAAGCAGCCTTCCACGTCCGCCCGCTTCCACTTCTGCTTCCTGCAGCTCGGTCTCCCACAATAGCTAATGACATTAATAGAAATGTTCATCAGATCCTGACCCTCCCCTCAGCCTTGGCAAGAACGTAGGCTGCTTCCCAGCAGCTCCGGCCCCACCAGCTGCTTCGACCTCGTCTGCTCCATCTCCGCGCCCACCTTACTGCGAGCACCTGGGGCTCTCAGACTAGTCAGGGAGGGTCAGGCCCTCCTCAGGGTTGTACCCTGGCTCCTCTGCCTGGAACATCCTTCCTTCAGGTCTCCACCTGGCTGCCTCCCTTTCTGCATACTCACAAGTGACCCTCCTGTCCGGCTGGCCAAGGGAAACCCACGCTCCTCAGACAGTCTCTTCCACCTTAGTGTCCTTCCTGTGATGATTACCAATACCTAAAATTACGGTGGTGATGTAAGTTGTGTGTGTATGCACTGTCTCGTCTTACTACTGCTATAGTGCCAACCCTAGAACGAAGTCTATTGTGTCAGGGGTATTTGATGCTCACCGAGTATTTACAGAATGAATTAACAAATCAGTGGGCTGTTCCCAAATACAACATACACCTCTAAATATGAGCAGAGAGAGTGTATATGTAACTATGACACATTTAGAACATTCTATGAGAGGAAGCTTGTTTTTTCAAAGCATGGGTAAAATATTGTCCCCAAATGTTAATGGATTTTACTAATTTTTCATGCATCTGTGAATATAAAATATTAAAATATGCTAGTTTTCCTAATCCTTTTATTCTTTGTATAATACTTGGGACAGAGGTTTCAAGTCAAAGCTTTCATGTCATAATTTGATAGTAGACTTTCAAGTTGAGTTTTCTCTGGAGATAAATAATTATTAAGTACTGGTGGAATATTGAGTAAATATAACGTTATTTTCTATAATGGTTTCATGCATTATACTCATATTTAAAATACTATATATGTGTAACATATCTTAATGCTATAATTACAGCATATGTGCAGAGGTACAGATAATTACATACATTTGTACTTGTGTAGAATCTATGTGATTTTAACAAAGTTTTCAAATCAACTTGTAAGCCACTATGAGGATGTATATATGAAACTATGTCACCAAACCATTTTTCTATTTGTAAAGTAAATAAGCTCAGACTTTGTGTTTTCCTAAACCGGTATACTGGAATGTCACAGGACTGAGACTGAGAAAACCAGCTTCTGATCCTGTCTCTGCTGCTAATGAGTGTGACTCTGAGCAAGGCACTCCATCTGTCTGCTGGAATGTAAGCTCTGCTTGGGTGGCATCTTCGTCTGTTACGGTCATTCCAGTATCCAGGAAAGGTTGGGCCCCGTATAGATGCTGAACAAGTATTTATGCTTCTCCAAAATTAGTTTCCACATCCATAAACATATTCTTTCCAACCCTTGCATTCTAAGTATTAGAACCCTTACCTTATGAATTTGAATAAGGCAAATTCAGAGAAGGAACTGTTTATTCAGCTTTTACCTGGGCCTTTATAAAATTGTTTTGACCATCAGGGCTCTTTGCATTGAATACTGATTAACATGACTGGATATCATTGTGATACCCAGACAGCAGCTGGATATCAGTCCCTGTTTGCCATCTTCGGAAAAACTAAAACAACAACTTTAAAAATGTATTATTCAAATTCACAAAATTAAGTGTAGAAGAAAGTTCAACAACCAACCTCGCAAATGATTCTTTTTCAGAGTGTAGTATTTACATTTTGGAAGCTCTTAAGGTTTAAAACCGGCCTAAGAATTTGGGGACATTCTGTAATCTACCCTTCTTTAAGAAAACTTGATAACCCGATATAAAAATGCAAATAAATTGATAGAGACTCCTCACTTTTCAATTTTTTATTTTCATTTGTTGAGCAAAAGTGTAATGAATGACAACCATGTGAAACGTGTGTTAAGAAAGGCAAGAGAGATCAGGTCGCGACAGCGCCACGTGGCCTGCCAGGTGGACACGCAGCCCTGACATCCCTGGCAGCAGAGCCGCCGGCCGGAGTCCGCATCCGCCTCGGGAGGACAGCCGAGCAGACTGGGCAACTGCGCGCCCCTGGCGAGCCCTCGGCGCGCCCGACTGCCTCCACCCAGCCTCCCACCACGGTCCCCGGGACCGCGCCGGCTGCTTGCCTGTTTCCGCAGGGCCGTGGCCTCACCCCCTCCATCCTGATGTTTAATGAGACCCCAACTCCTTTTTTAGTAAAACCATTGCTATCCTACCCCAGTCCCTCTCTATGCCCTTTATCCGGCCTAATTCTTTTCTGTAGCACTTACCACCAGGCGTAGTGTGTATTTGTTCATTTGTTCATTGCCGTCCTTACATGCACACTCACTAGAATGTAAGCTCCGCGAGAGCAGGAACTTGGTCCCCTGCCGCCGAGTGTCCAGCACGTGGGCCAGCGTGTGGGGCGCCCGAGGTGCTGGGCAGTGCTGGCCAGCTGGTGACCGCAGAGAAGGATGGACAATGAACTGGATGCCTGCTCCTCTGACCTGAACCTCCTCGCTGCTCATCCTCCTCATTTTTTCTCCTCCAGTTTCACCCTTTCGATTTGAAGTCTGCCTTCATTTTTCTAGCCGCGATCCTCATTATTGTCAGTGAGAATTTGGTGTCATATCCTGGCTCTTTTGTCTCAGGCAGCTCTGCTTGGCTCTCTGATAATACAGCCTTGTATGCGTATGAAATTTTGCTTTAGCACAGTGGTTCATAAAGAAACTACATCTAAGAAGGAGGCATCGTGTATAAATAAGTACCAGACTAACCTCCACAGCCTGCGGGATGGTGGTAAATGAAGTCCCTGCTCTCAGTGAGGGTACAGAGGCTGCAGTGGCACGTCCAGGGGACGAGACAAAGACTAGAAAGGGGAGTGGCAGGGCATTTCTGAGCCTCAGCTAGGCAAACAGGTACATCCATCTGAATGTCGGCAGGAGTGTAAGGTGCCATAATGTTTCTGAAGGGCAATTTAGAAATAGCTATGAGAGTAAACAGATTCTACCCTTTCAGTAGCATTTCAACTTCTAGGCTTGTTCTGTGAAAGCTCCTACAACTGGAAACATCCCAAACGTTCACCATAAGGAGATGCTTTAATTACCAAAACACATAGCCATTCAATGGAACAGGGCAATGATTACAAGAACCAAATGTAGGCATGTTTATATTGTAACTGCAGTAAATGGAATGAGAAAATTGCACATTGGTATGTGTGATCTGATCCCATTAGGGAGCTTATGCCGCTGCTCTGGATATATAGGGATAACACTGAGCGATATGCACAACCTCCCTCCCCTCCTGGAAGTTAAATTCTAATTGGGGAACCAGACAGACTGACAGGTGTAATGCCAGCTGCAGCAGGGCTCTGAAGAACCAAAGCCTGCTGAGGAGAGGAGGAGTGAGGATGCGGAGAAGCCTCCCAGGAGGCGACACTGGGGCAGAGACCTGAATAAAGGGCGGGAGCAAGGCGGGAAGGTCAGAAGACAGGAAGGAAAACGGGCCCTGAAGCAGCCTGTTTAGGGTGTTGGGGCAAATGCAAGGAAGACAGTTCCCGGAGAGCAGCGATCGATCATGTGGGACGAGGGGTGGAGGGTGAGATCAGAGAGGCAGCCAGGGGCCAGGTTATTTGGCATCTCATGGGCCATGGTAACCATTTTTTCTTTTAATTTTGATGGAAAACCATCACATCTTGAGCACGGGAGTGACGTACCTAGATTTATATTTTTAAGGACTCACCATGGCTATTAGGTAGAGAGTATTCAGCAATGCATCCATATAGTATACAGCCAATTATATTTTCGTTAGACAGTTTACAAAAGAGGGACAGTGACCAAAAATGAGAGGAGAACCTGTAGCCTTTCATGTGGTTCACTTAGGACTGCTTTTAGGCACCTGCTTCACGGAGGTTTTATGACAATTAAAAAGTATTCACTGCAAGAGGAGACTCACTCAGATCTACAGGTCAGGAGTCATGCAACTGAGTCACAGGCCATGAGGTCGCTGTGGAGCCCTGGAACTAGGATAATGCCTTTTCTACCTACACAGGTAACCTGTAAGCCATCTCACCTGACGCCGTGTATGCCAAAGTGTTGTGGGAATCAGTAGTGAAATGCTACTGTTTCCTCTTACGAGGGTCGCTGATACGGGCAGTGCCACCAGGGTGGTATTTTCCCGCTTGGTTCCAAGCGCCTGTTCTCCTTCCGAGGACCGGGCCGTTCACTGAGGCCTGTTCCCACACATCGGGAGCATCCAGATTAAGGGAAGCCTCTCTGTCCAGCCAAATCCAGTTCTGCCCTGCAGCGGACACCTTCAGCAGCAGTGGTGCAACCGGCTCCTTTTGGTTCTTTGAGGCTCAGGCCGTGTCCAGAGTGGGGGGCATGGTCCCCATTCCGCCGCTACTCTTCTCAGCCAACGCCTGTTTCGGCAAAGAGATTTAATAATGAGATTATTACACTGTTATCTATAATACAATTTTTATAATAAGATTATAAATAAGATTTACTTATTAAATTTATAGTGAGATTACACTACTTTTCTGAGTTACACTTTGCATTATATCCGTAATTAACTATTGTGTTTGCAGAATCAGTCGATCGGGGGAAACTGTCCCAACAAAACTTAGAATTTCTTTTGCTCTCTCCTGTCAGAGTCGGGCCACAAGAAGTTAAAAAGCACCATCCAGCGGAGCACAGAGACGGGCATGGCGGCTGAGATGCGGAAGATGGTGAGGCAGCCCAGCCGCGAATCCACGGATGGGAGCATCAATAGCTACAGCTCGGAGGGCAAGTGAGTGTCGGCAGCCTGCTGCGCGGTCGCGGCGTCAGAGGCGCAGGGACAAAGCCTCGTGAGGTTCTGTGCCTGGGTCACTAGTATTTCACTACAAGCTCAGCCATCCGTTCCGAAGCAGCCTGGCGTCTTGGGATACAAACACTGGGACCCACCAGGTCACTCAGACCTTTCCAAGGGGTGAAGAAATGCTGGTTAACATGCATAAACTGATTTCTATCATCGAGAAAATCTCAGGCTAGGCCCCTACTGTATGTTTATTGTAGACATGCCACAGTGAGTGGATTCTTTCAGATGGGAAAAGAAACATTGTCTGGTCCAGTCACCGAAATCTCAATTAAAATTCAGATGTGAGGGACTAATGTCACATATAAATACTTTTCTCCAAACTTTTTTGAGCTCTAAGTTTTTATAAGTCCAACATGCTCATAATAACAACTTAAATTTTCTTGTTTTTAAAACATAATCAACTCGTTTTTCCCTTAGGAAAAAAAACCCAGGATCTATCTTCTTCATTATTTTATTATTTTAAAGAGTTTTGGTTATTCTGGGATTAATTAATCTTGAAAAAATATAACTGGATTTTTGTTTTGTTTCCTTGCTTTCCATTTTTACCACATCATACAGATCTGCACAAAACCTGCATTTTTTTTCAATGCTTGAGAAGTTTCTGGTAAAACTGAACTTTTACTGAGGTGCTAGATCTTACAAATAAGTAATTATTCTTCTTCAGTGGGTTAGTTGGGTATTGCCCGTGCACAAATTTTCCATGATTATTCAAATATTTCATTTACCAAATTTAAATAGTATTAAATGTATAATAATAATAATAATTTACCTTATTTTATTTTACTGGCACTTTTCTATTTTGCTCAGAAAATAAAATAAAATGATTCCAAGTTAATGTTCATGATCTACTTTCCCATTCCTGAAACTGGTGACTCCATTTATTTGATCAAATGATTGGTCTGCATGTTTCCAGCAAGATATAGTTAAGAATAAAAATTAGCAGACAAATTTATGAAAATAACCTTGCTGACAACATACCAATATTTGATAACATATTATAAAACAATGTGCAAATGAAAGATTGGAGACATTATTTTCTGATATGAAAATTAACAAATCAAGTAGTATTTAACTCCACCATGAATAAGCCACTTAACCTCTATCTTCCCTGGTTCCCTTGATTGTGAGGATATAATCCAATGTGAAAGCACATTGGAAACAATAAATCCCTATAGAAATCTGCTTTTTTTCTGTACTTCAAAAAGTACTCATTGAAGTCCAACTACGTAAGTAGCATGATTCTTGTTACCCAGCACACATCAATAAATAAGAGGAGCAGAGTCACAGCTTAGTGGTGTTTACAGCCTACGGAATTCAGGCAGTCATGCTGTAGCAACAAATAGATATATTTTAATCAATTCATTTCCATACGAACAAATGAAAGTCTCAGATAGTATAAAAATTAAATGAATAAATTAAACATTTTTGTTTGCAAATAGGAGTATGCGGTCATAATTATTCAAGAAATTATGAGGCATCTTTTAAATTTAGCATTAATGTTACCTAATGTTCATGAGCAATTATTTATGCAGAGTTGGTGTTATAAAAATTTGCATCATATATTTTATGTCAACAATATAGCTACAGAGGGATTTGTCTTTGAAAGTGTTCAGAAAACTTAGTATATTAAAACTGTAACGGAGGCCCCTACATAGAATATCAGCTCTTTTAAACTGAGAGTTTGGACTTGTTCTCAGTCAATGCTGAGCCTCATACCCTTGGCTCACAGGCCATTCAGTGAACCAGCAAGTCTACGAATTGTCTAAACAATATTTATTATTCATAATCAGGATGAGTAGTCAGATGGAAGCTTATTAAAAAATTCTAGAACTAAAGTTTTGATTTTTGTCTTTTTGCTAATAGCCTAATATTTCCTGGCGTGCGACTAGGAGCAGACAGTCAGTTCAGTGATTTCCTTGATGGACTGGGACCAGCCCAACTTGTTGGCCGCCAAACCCTCGCCACCCCTGCAATGGGTAAGAATCACGGTTTGTAGGGGAGAAGTGCTGTGATCTTGTGGCCAAGATCACTTAAAATAACACAATAGAAGTGCAAGTGAGAAGCTGTATGTTAGCTAGAGTGTTGCCAGTTTCGGATGACTAATTTCTAGTTTCTAATGCATTTTTCTAACTTGAGACATTATGCAAAATGGATAAAGTTAGTCATAAAATTTTGAATTATCAGAAAACCCTGTCAAGATAGTGTACAATAGATCCAAATGTAGGATAAGAAGAGTTGGCAGAACTGTTTAATTATGCAAAAAGAAATACATGAAATTGCCCCCCTCCTTCTGAACTTACAAAAATAATCATTTAGACTCAGTTATATTATAAAAGAGAACAGGGAGGTAAAGAAAGACACAGAAAATACTAAAAAACACTTAAATTAATGTTCCTATATTTGGAGTGGGAAAGAACTCCCAAAGGATCGAACCAAAGCCAGATCATTCAAAAATTTCTACTATGAAATGTACCCTAAATAAAGTTAAAAGAAAGATGACAAATGAAGAGAATGAACACATGCAATAGATGTTTCCCTGAAGGACATGAGCTTCCAGCTTGAAAAGGCCCTCAGCAAAGGCATGAAGACAGGTCACCACCAAAGTGCCTCATCCTGGACCGTCCAGCACTGGAGATTACCAGAAAATCCTACATGTTTCCCGAGAGGAAACATAGTTCTATGCAAAACTACCAAAAGCCAAATTCTCAGTGGACTCTTCAAATAGTGATCCTGGAAGCCAGAAGACTACTGAGCAATCCCTTCAGAAAATTCGAGTAAAAACTGTTTTCCTCACTGGAGTACATTAACCAGCCAAATGATGACACATGACTGGAATAAATACACACTCACACAGGAAGGGTCTCAAAACATGCCCAGCATTGTTTGGAAAGCTACTGGAGGATGGTTCAGCAAAATGAACTAAGTGAACTCAAAAAAACTATGAACTAAAAAATGGGGAAGGTGAAATCCAACAATTAAATAAATGCTTCAACACAGAGAAAAATGGTTAGGATACTCAGGATGTTAGCAAAGGAAAATCTAAAGCACAGGAAGCTTTGAAAGCAATTTGTCCAAACTGTAGCATATCAGATTTCATAAGAGAAAGTGTATAGACTACCTAATGGGTTTGATTTTATGGGAAGAGGTAAACAACCAGGAGAGAGTAAGGTGTTCCTTTGGTGATATGTATGTCAATGTAAGCAAAGGCTTTTTCAAAAGGCACTTATTAAGTGTAGGGAAAATGAAGAGCTGTCCAAGAAATGAGAAGTAATCAGAGTGTCCCAGTTCATTCAGCTATAAACAATGTTACCTAATCATGATAATATAAATATTAATATTGGGAGTGTGAGATGACAGAAAGTGGCATATGGATGGTGGGGGCAGGAAGGCAGTGAGAGAGATCAATATCTAAAACTGAAAAAAAAAGGAAAATATCATATAAGAATAGTATTTAGAGATAGGGAGCAAATGCCAAACAGTACAAAATAAATCAGATAAAAATATTGAAAATTTCAAAAGCAGTGACCTTTGGAAGGCAAGAAGTTGAGAAAGAGGATGGGAATCTTTTATACTAGTAACAGGTCTTAGTGTAGGACACTTTGACTCTTTAAAATATGTGTAATACGTATGTGACTGAAACATAAACAAAAACCCAAAAAACCTTTAGACATTGAGGTCTACAACAGAATTATAAAATGAATAAAGTCCAGAACCACAAAGCTGGTCAGCTGACACTCAACGAAAGAAAATTCATGGCTGAGAAAAAGGAGATAATTCAACTAGCTAAAAACAACTTAGAAGCAATTATATGTAACGCTTTCAGAGACAAAGTATCATATCAATCAGAAAAAGAGGAACGTCTTAGTAAAATGGGTAAAAGGCATGAACAGGCAAGACAGAAAAGAAGGAATACATGGTGATAATATTTAGAAATATGTTTAGCTTCCCTAATAATCAAAGAAATGCAAATTATAGCTTTCATCACCATCAGATTGGCAAAAATCAGACATAGTGCTAAACGCCACGGCTCCATGGTTAGGGGTTGTGGGCAATGGGTAGACAGGAGCTCACATACTAACACGGCCTTCCTGAAGGACAGCGGCAGTACACATGGAATTCCTGCGTGTCCATTCAATGAGAGCCAGTAACTAAAAAGCTGAGAATTTATGCTCAAAAAATTATTAACCAAGTAGGCAGAAATTATTTATTAAGCTGGTCACTGTAGCGCTGTTCATAATAGCAGCGATGTTGATCACCCCTATGTCCATCAACAGGGATCTGGTTCAAAACGTAATGACATGACCATTCGGTGGTCCATATAGTCACACTGAGGATGTCTGATCATGGTAGATAGGAAGGTAGATAGAAAGAAGAAAAGTATTTATGAGATTGCTAGGATATTCCCCAAAATATGCATGGTGGTCTTCTCTAGATAAAGGAAAGACAGATAATCACATCTTTTTATTAAGTAGTATATACTAGATAATGTAAGGGATAAATAATCTCATTAGAGTACAAAATCACCTAAACACTTCAACATTGTAGTTCAGCAATTTGTAAACTAATATGGGACTCCTGTAACGTGAACTAGCGTCAGAAAGATGAGGAGAAATGTTTCAAACCCTGATTTGGAGGCAGGGAAAGAAAAGTGGGCCAAGTACTCTATCTGTTCACTTTTATCGAGATACCATGAAGATCATAATTTGGAATTTGTTCCAGGCCTCTGTTTTGTTTTTTTTTTAACTTCTCATAACTGCAAAGAAGCTGAAACATGTTGCTTCTCCCCCTCACCCCCGACTTGCAGGTGATATACAAATTGGAATGGAGGATAAAAAGGGACAATTAGAAGTTGAAGTCATAAGAGCACGAAGCCTCACGCAAAAACCTGGCTCCAAATCCACACCTGGTAAGGAAGCGTGTCCCTGAGTCTGGGCCAAAGGATCTTACCTGGGCCACAGATGCAAACCATTTGCTGCCTTTGAATTTCCTGTGTTCTGTGGGCATCCTCTGGCCAACTATCAAGGCAGCTTTTCTGTGTTCTTTGATTCCATAAAAACGGCCCTGGATTTTCCTTGCACAATTACTCTGTCAGAAAGTATCAGGAAGAATATTGTCCTTATTGTCATACTCAGGAAAGTCTAGTTTTGATTGCTTTTTAGCTTGTGTCAATTATTTTTTTCTGCACATTTACAAATGCAAAAGAAAAAAACGTAGTTCTTATCCTAAAGATGAAACAATGAGCTTGACGATACAGACCCGAGATCGTAATGCTGGCTGTAACCCAACAAGCCGGAGCCCTGGATGACGTGGTGAATTTGCTGGAAATGGGGAAAATGGCAGCCCTGCCCTGCAAGCATTCGGGTTTTAAGGAATAGAGTTTATGGAGCACCAGAAATTCAAACTGGAAGCTTTCAATAAGCATCTTTAATTCTCCCAGAAGGCATTCTCTCATAAAATCAGTTTAACTTAGAGGATTCATTTCTTACTTATTAATATTATCTTTGTGCAGCACCGTACGTCAAAGTGTATCTTTTGGAAAATGGGGCCTGTATCGCCAAGAAGAAGACAAGAATTGCACGAAAAACCCTCGATCCTTTGTATCAACAGTCCCTGGTTTTCGACGAAAGTCCCCAGGGTAAAGTTCTTCAGGTGAGTCAGCTGTTCACATTTTACATTGTAATATCCACATTTTCTATATAAACATTGGAGAGAAAAAGTTCAGTAGGAGAGCAGTAGTGTAACACCCTTGAGTAGGAAAAATGAACAAATTGCTAATTTACAATATAAATAATGTATTAAAAACATCTGGCAGATCTGCTGGAAAACAAAGTTTTAATTTTCTCTGTCCCTTCATTTCTTCCTTCTCTCCATCCTCACCTTCTCCTTTTACCCTGTTTTCCACCTTTCCCCTCTCCTCCATCATTGGTTGGTGACACATATCAGTACAAGCAATACTAATAATAGTTTATTGAGCATTGCTGTGTGCCAGACATGGGATGCAAAGAGGACAAAAGGCAGGGAAAAGGGCGGTGTGCAGGCGCCAGCAGAAACTCAGGACTGAGGAATGTCACATGCACTGTTGGGCGCTTATATACATGACCTCTTTTGAAAGTTTCAACCACTGTGTGCAATAAATATCATTGTCCCCATTATAAAGTTTATGTCTGAGGATCACAGAGATTAAATATTTGGCAAAGTTATTCAGTAAACTGAACAGGCGAGATGCATCTTCTCTGCCCATGCATAGAGAGGAAGGAGTTCAGCTGAGAACCTTGGAGAAGAGGGAGCCTGGAGTGAGTGTGATGGGATGCCTGGCTGACACCCTCATCAGGGAGCTCACTGACTTATTAATCACTTGTTCAAATCAGAATTGTGAGGCAAGTCCTCCAAAGGCACCAACTTATGATTATTTTTCAACCTCCCCCTTCACTACCAAGTCCATCATATAAAAGAAATTTCATGAGTACTCTGATTCCTTATACACACTCCATCATGCAGTCATGCTATCGTCCAGTGAGTTGGGCTTATTACCCTCCTAGCATGCACAAAGTTTAATTTTTATATCCCTATGGCCTTCCATGTTGCTTACTAGATAGTAGTTACCTAAGAAGGTGCTGAATTTATATATAAATAAACTTGTATATTTATTCCTTTAGCATAGTTTCTGAACAGAATCCCCTCATTCACTAGGGAAACATGACTTGCATTTTATCCAATCTAAAAATTCATGTGAAGTGTCTCTTTGAGAACCTTAAATGTGAGTATCATCTTATCTTTTCCTCCTCCTTGATGTTTGTTATATTCATTTCCTCCCCTTCAACAGTTTTTACCACTTTTACCAAATAGTTTCTTTCAACTCTCCCAACATGAAAGAGAGAAATTCAAGTGTTACTGCATTTCTGTGTTTCTGCAGGTGATTGTCTGGGGGGACTATGGCAGAATGGACCATAAATGCTTTATGGGTGTGGCTCAAATCTTGTTGGAAGAACTCGATCTGTCCAGTATGGTGATTGGATGGTACAAATTGTTCCCACCGTCGTCCCTGGTGGACCCCACACTCACTCCCCTAACCCGCCGGGCTTCCCAATCATCTCTGGAAAGTTCAACTGGGCCTCCTTGCATTCGCTCATAGTGACTCATACCAGAGTCGCTCCAATAAAACTCTGCCTTTCAGGATAATAATCTGAACCAGATATTTCATAATCAAAAGCATTGTTGGAGACAGACAATCAACTTGTGTTTTGCCTGTAGTAGTTTCTCAATAATATGTCCCAAATGTTGTTTAAAACCTGGCTTCACATGACGGAACAAGGCAATCTGTCACATTCAGTAAGGGTCAGTGTGCTGGTGGGTCACTGGTGTTCCTAACAAATAGGAAAAGAGGAAACTTCACACACGCACACACCAAAATGAACAAACTGGAAACTCTCACTCTGTGAAAAGTTGTGTTTCACACGTTTCTGCCCAGACCACAAGCAGTGTCGTCCCCCTGGTGTTTGGTTTGAGAAGTTTTGTTCTGTGTGTGTCTTGTGTATTCAGGCGGCGTCCTTGTGTTTGGGTTTCTCGATCTGTGTCTCACCACACTCGTTGGTCCCATGAGCTTGGACTGGGTCACGATGGCCTCGAGATGCTCACAGAGCCCCTTCCTTTCTTCTCCCAAAAGCACCACAGAAAGGGCTGAAGCAGTGTCTGTAGCATCGCCCCAGGTGTGCAGCAGCTCAGCGAGATGAGGCCGATCAAGGGTTCCCCAGCTTTCATTTTATAATTCTCCCAAGTCTTATTATGCCTGGAAACCCAGAAAACAAAGAGTTATCTTCCCACAAATAAATCACAGAATCACTTTTTTTTGAATGAAGAACATATCTGTTTGTGTTCTTAAAAATTAATTTACGTGTTTGGCATGGAAGACTTAAAGACGTTGGCCTGCCTCTAACGCTGGGAACCAGAACTAGCTGCATAATCATACTTTGGAAACACTCCTTGTGATGCCTTTTTCTTCTTGATGTCCAAAAAAGTACATGCTCATGTGTACAACCACACTTCTGACTTCCCAAAATGGTGACTAGAAATGGATTTGAGCCTAAGACACTTCCAGCTATGCCCAGGCTTCTCAGCCATGTCTCAGTGTAGACGCACCCGTCTGCCCGGGAAAGAGCATGGTATGAGCTGTTCAATCTATTCCACTGGAAATTCCAGTTGAAATACTCTGCACTAAACTAATGTTTTTTAATCAGGTTTTAGTTTACATTTCTTTGAGATCGATGCAAGCACAAAGCTTGATTTTTTAACGCAAAGTATCTTACTTTTTGAGGGGAAAAAAATAAAACAGTCCAATTTGAATTTGCATTTTCTTCATTTGAGTTTTTCTTGGCCTTGAATTTCCCCCTGTGACATTCTGTATATGTGCTACAAACTGCAGAGTCTGCAGGTGCATTGACAGTGTTTTCCCTTCTTTTATGAGTCATTCAACTTTTGTGACTACACAAATAGAGCAGCATGACTTGGAACTGTTCAAAGCTGCATGCACGTTTTGTAAAAAAAAGAAACAAAAAAGAAAGAAAAAGAAAAAGACAAGAAACAAAAGGTTATTTAATAATGTATGTTAGCTCCACATAGGCCAGCTTGTATGTTGCATGTACTTGTACAGTTTGCTTGTTAATTCTTCCACCGAAATAACCAAGAAATCTAAGCCATCCATTTTTGTTATAGACATTTTGCAGGTTTTAGCCAGACTCACTGTGCGAGTCTGGGGTGAAATGTCTATAGATGGACTTTATTTTTGACCCTCTGGAAAACGTGATGTAGTATGGACCAAATTCCTTCTAATAAATATTTTGGTGTAGATTCCTACTGTGGGGCTGTAACACTTGTAGACACTGTGGACACACTAGGTTTTAATCCATAGACATCCTGCCTGCACCAAGTGAATTATTTATTATTATTTACACATGGCAGATTCATTGCCCATCATTCCACAGGGCACAGATCAACCACAACTCACCATGCTCAAGCACTGGTGCATTCTACTGGGTTCCATTCTGTCTGAGTGGCCAACAATTAACCAGTTATAATTGGGTAGTATCTTTCTATTTTGACCACTTGTCTTAACACCCCCCTGTGCTTTTAAATGAACTTCCAACTCATGTATGTAAACATGTTTAATAAAATTTACTTTTCATGTCAGTCAGTAGCCACCTGTGTTCTGTGTTCTGCCAGACAGCCGCTGTGGCTTCCGTGGGCAGTGTGGGAGCCAGACCGTGGGAAGGGGAGGCTGGGACTCGTCTGCTGGGGCCTTTGCTGTGACTTGTCCTTGCACTCTATATGTCTTAATCTGTGCCCAGAGGGCCCTGTGCACATAGTACCAGTTTTCACTCTGTCAGCCTGTCTAAGTGAGCACACGACTATGCTTCTGAAAAGTGGCATTATTAAAAACAATAAATCTCAGAAAGAATCAAATGGAAGGTTGTTGTTCTGCTGTGTTTGTGCTAATAAAAGAGATGGTCCTGTTCTCAAATTGCCAAATCATTTCAAGTTATGTGACATATCAAAATATTAATTTCTGCGTCTCTAATCAGAGCATCTGGTTCTCTTCTCCATCTTTTCCTTCTAAACCCCTGACTGGTTTGCAGAACCATAACTTACTGAATAGGCCAACTTAGAAAAACAAGCAATACATTCAGTCATTCTTATTAGAATCTTAGGAAATAAATGTTTCTTCGAATATAGTAGTGACTCTCCTAAAGTAACATGTTAAAAGAGTAATTAATAGCTTGCTTAACTTAATTTCGTAATTCTTCTTCTTCCCCAGAAGTGTGTTCCTCTATCTCATAATCATCACCCTCACAGAATACTTGGTAAGCGCTAATTTCATGCTGCAGTTTGTATGTAGTGAAATAACTGTTGACATCTGGTCTCTGCCTCCCAAGAGCCCTTAAAATTGTTACAGACCACACTGGCTTTAACTCTGTGAAGCAAAATAAGCACAGCGAAATTCATTATCAAATTTGAGACAATAAAGCAGTTTGAGACATCACTACATCAGTTGTTTAAAGCTGTTTAAACAATTGACTTGAGTTTTACCCGACTGAGTCAACTCGTCGTTTGATCTACAGATGCGAAAGTATCTGTTAGACTGGGTCAACAGGAGACACAAACCACTGACGGGTTCCGTTTGCTACAGATTGTCAGAGCAGAGTGTTCGGTGGCCATGCAGAGAGAGAGCGTGAACGGGGAGGGCGGAGGGCAAGGCGGCTGCAGAAACAGGAGGCAGCTGAACATGGCTTTCGAAGTCTTTGTCTAGACACAGACCGAAAAGCAGAAATCTGTCTTCTCATCAATAAGTCTGTACGACGTTGGCATTCCAGGGCCTACAATGCTAGAGAGGGAGTAACCGGGGAAGAGCAATTTTGCTCAGTCCTTACGGTTTCTTGCTGACTGACAACTTAATTTCTGGAAATGGAAGACTGAGAGAGAGGATCTGATTGTACTTATAAGGGCTTTGTTGGGAACTAGATATTAATTTCTTGGGATATAAAAATTAAAAAAAAAACGGACTCTGTCTTAAAGATGCTCCCTGTCTGTTAAGAGAGATCATTATATAAAGAAACAATTCCACTAACGTATTTGAAAGGGCTATGGGGTTACATCTGATTCTCCCAACAGCCCTATGAGTTACATCCTCTTCTGACTCCCCTTTGACATAAAGGATCTGCAGCTGGACAAGCTAAGCCACAGGCCAAAGGAGAAGGGTGTTGGACGGCAGCGGAGCTAAGCCGAGGTCAGGCTGGGTCTGGAGCCTGCCCTGCCGAACGGTCTGCTCCTCCATTTAGTGGAAGCCGGATCTTCAGGAAGGAAGAGACCACCAGACGGGAACAACTCTCTGAACCTAAGACAGCTCCGGCCCGTCTAAGTACGTCACCGCGAGCATCTGTGTCACACACAGCCTTGCTGCAAACACTTCACCACACGACGGGTTGGCTACATTTTAAGACAATTTTGCCATAAAAGATATTTTTAAAAAACTGGTTGACAGTTTGGTTTCACGTCTCCACTGACGCAGTCCTCCCACCGTTACGTTATATAAACCTCAGTCCTCATCATGGTCTATACAGGGGCCAAGAGTCTGGAACCACGTTTCCCACGGCTGTGCAGCGCCTTTCGGTGGACACGTGACACATGCGAGCGCAAACAGCAGAGAAGCTGACACCACACAGTGCAGAGCCCAGCTACAAATACACGTCCCAGCACCTGGAAACTGATGCAGCTCTTGACAAGGGAAGAAATTTCAGCAAAAAAAGGAAAAGTGTGATGTGGGACGAGGAGATGAATCAACAGGCCAAATGTGTATAATACTAATATATGATATGACACTTAGGAGACAAGGGCTTAGGTACAACCCACAAAATAAAATCAGTTACATGCACAGTATCGCCATAGAACTACAGTATACATTTTGAATGTTTTCAAGTATTTTATATTTCACAAGAAAGTTTTTTATTTTGTTACTTATTTTTCATGTTTATGCCCTTTTTAATGAATGTCCCTTTTTTATTTTTCATGATTTTATCTTTTACAGCAAATTGCCTAGTGCCGATTAGTTATGCAGCAAAAATGCTTGCAACGAAGATGTTTACAGCAGAAAGTACCAGGCTTGGTCCCGGCCATCAGGGCCTCTCTCTACAGGTTGCCGGAGCGCTCTGCCGTTACCCGGGGGAAGGGGCAGGGCAGGGGACACGTGAGCTCTTCTCCCTCCGCTGAACCCTCTTTCTAAGGCTTTTCTCCTACAACCTCTGCGTCCTCCTCTGACAGCACTCAGCGGTAGCATGATCGCACTTCATGCATCCATCAGATGCAGCTGTCGGGATGAGTATGAATAAAGGAGCCAGAACAAGGTCTTGAGCTGAGCCCCAGACTTATCCTTTGGTTCCAGGGTAACATGTCTTTGAGAACCCCTCCCCAACTCCTTACCCCAGTCCCAATTCTGCATCAGCCTGCAGATGAACGTCTGCACCCTGGGGTTGAATTAATCAGCCTTGAATCTCAGCCCCATAGAGTTTTCCATCCTCCCAGAGTTAGTCCATATGCCTTCTGTTATTTGCTGTCAAGACAGATTCATGGCTCTGTAGTTACATGCCGAGACCCCTCTGAGAGGAGCTGCAAAGCCGTCGGTCCCTCGGACAGCCCCACACCCTGCGTCCATCCTGAGCCCCTCAGGTCCCCCTCAAGGGGCGCAACATACGCAGCTCTTCACATCCCCTAAACGTAAACCAAACATGGCCATCCCATAATGACATTTTTATTAGTTGTTCTCACGCAGATTCCTCTCAACTCATAGCTTGGGACAAAGTATTAGGAGGATTTTGTTTTTGTTTTCAAATCACCACAAAGATGGGCTCTGGGCTCAGTGTATCCAGTTACTGTTTGAACTCTTTATCTCATTAGCATCCAAAGTGGGAAATGTTACTCGCCACATACGCCCTGGGTGTATGTGTGATGATGTCTGGGCATGTGAGGAAGGTCTGTACCACGAACAGAACTCTTTGCACATACACACCCTGCAGTCTATGCCTCCCTTCCCCTCCTCACCGAGCCTCAAGGCGGCCTCCTCTAGCTCGCCTCCAATACCTCACCTATGGCGCATTCATGACCCCAAGGTCGCCATCAAGTGCAGGATACCCAGTTAAATTTGAATTTCATAAGCAATGAATAATTAAAATTAAATATAATTTTCATATTTTATCAGAAATTCAAATTTAACTTGACACGCTCTATTTTTATTTGCTAAATCTGACAACCTTAGGCCTGTCGTCATGTGGTTTCTGTCCTCATCTCTTTGAAGTGCTCTCCTAGCTGCTCTCTGACAACAAAGCCCAGCAGCCCTTCTCAGCGCAGTTACTGGCCCTCTCTGTATCTTCTACTGAAGAGCTCCTTCTTGGGGGTTTTTCTCTGCTCGTGCCCTGCCTCTCCAACTCGAAGGCTAGACCTGGTTCCCAGTTTTCACTCCTTCTGAAAGGTTTACAGGCTTGACCCTGTGGCCATGTCGCTCTGCAGGGCCTCACGGCAGAGTAGGGCGAGAACATACACCAGTGTCCTGTTGGCTTTAGGCTGGGCCAGATGACGTGCCTCTGTGTTAGGAAGTGACCCAGACAAAGGCCATTATCTGTAGGCGGGGCTGTCTGCAGGGAGGCACTGCTCAGGCAGCCTGGTTCCAAGGAAGGACACCCGGAAAGACCTGAACCCGCCTCCCAGCATGACACGGCTGCCCCGGATCGGTGGACAGTAAAATGTCTTTAGAAGCCACAAGAATTTAGAGGTTGGTTATCATGCAGCATTATTACAGCAGCACCTAGTATATCGTCCTGTTTCATTCCTCTTCCTTAGCAGCCACTACGGATCGTCAGCTGGGCACTGAGTGAGGCACAAAGCTGCCCAAAGCATGGGGGCTGTAACAGTCCTTAGCTTTGCTTATTCCACAAGTTAGGGCCTTTTTCTTTTCTGCTCTCCTGTCAGGATCTTATCTACTCCCAGATTTCAATTACTGACTTTATTTTAATCTTAGCAGTGCAATTTCTCCAATTAAGAGATCTGAGTTCCAGACTATTCACAGGATATCTCTTTAATGGTTCAGTATCTCAAACTGAACAAATCTAAAACCAGAAATTTTGATCATCTACCTTCAAAGCCACCCTATTTACTTTGGTACCACCTTTTCCAAGTTTCCAATATTTGACTTTTTCTTGATATTGATGATACAAGTAGGGAGAGAACAATTAATGAATAAAGTCCATGGGGAGTTGGAAAAGGACAGGTTCCATTTATACTTTATTCATTTGACAATTTTTTATTATTTACTTTGTACCAGGCACCTTACCAAGTATGCAACCATATATTGTTAAAGACAATGAAAGGGGCCCAGCCTAAGTCTAGTGGGGGATGAAGATATTAATCAAATGATAGCTTATGTATACAACTGCAAGATATAATTAATGCTGTGAAAGAAAATTATTGGGAGCTATAAAAATATGTAGTGGGTATATGTTGCCCACTCTCAGGCCTAGACAGAGTGGTGGGACTGGGCTGTGAAGGCTTTCTTGAAGGAGCAGAGTGTCAGTTGAGACCCTCATAGAGGGAAGAATAGAACATTCAAGTCAGAGGAAATGTGTGCAAAGGCCAGAGATAGGAGAGAATGCAGCACATCCTAAGAACTGAACGGAGGCCCCTGTGAAATGCAGAGGCAAAGAGGCCTGCAAGGTGGGCAAGGCGGATCGTGCCCTGTCCTCCCACCTCTGCACACCCAGAGGGGCCTGTAACTCTCCAAGCTCTGACCCCAGAACTCCTTTCATGAAAAGCATATGCCTATCTTACACATAGTTGATGCTCAATTCATTTTTGGTAAATGGATTAGGGGAGGGTAGCTACTGTAATGAGTAGACCCCAAAATGTATAATACTCAACACAGTAGAAACCTACTCCTTCTGGCCAGTAATGTGAGGACAGCAAACAGGTGAGCGGGCTAGCAGTCGTCACAGTATTTGGCAATCCGGGTCATGGCTGCCCTGGAGTCACGCACACGTGATGTCTAAGGCTCCTTTGACCCATTGCAGCATCCACAATGGGAAAAGGGACAGAGGAGCATGTTCAGGAGATGTTTTTGGCCCAGGGCTGAAGTGGGCCACTTACTTTCCATCAGCTAGCATGCAGTCACGTGGCCTCACCTAACTGGCGGGACAATAGGGTTGCCCAGAAATAGGCGGAGAATGTGGGTTTTGAAGCACAATTAGCAGGTGTGTGTCCCAGTGAAGGACTACATGGAAGTCAAAGTGTATTCTTTGTACTTGTACTAGTATCCTTGGATTTGAGTAAGTACTAGTGTCTTTTCTTCAGCAACACGACTAATATGCTTGAAGCAGAAGACATACTGATCTTACATCTTCTATGACGCA
The DNA here is from genome assembly GCA_029783875.1 of Phataginus tricuspis. NCBI lineage: Eukaryota > Metazoa > Chordata > Mammalia > Pholidota > Manidae > Phataginus > Phataginus tricuspis. Next base: position 4,949,218 of record JAQQAC010007890.1, on the reverse strand, counting down.
CGCGTCACTGTTTATGACACACTCTGTTTAGGATGGCCTGTTCATCAGCCTCTTTCAATATAAAGCCTCCCGAAAGGTTCTCTCTTTCCTTCAACAGGATCCAAGCAACAAGAGCAGCAGGCAGTCAGTATTTCCACCTGTCCTGGATAAGTTGTGTTCTTTAGGGTTATACTTCCTTGGGCAAAGGCAGTTTGCTGTAAACGGTGTACCGTGTCCTGGGGAAGCCTCCATGTGGCATGGCCTGACCAGCTCCAGACGGGCTACGTGCCCACTCAGAGCCAGCCGTCTGCTCCCCACCCTTCAGTTTAATGCCATCCTGGTTAGCTCCTAACTGAGACATGTAGGAAGGGCTGAGGTCCTGTGTCAGGATGCGTTTTGATGAAATGACTGATGTATAGTTGAGGAGGCATGACCAGAAAAAGGAATTAGCAGAACTCATGTAAGTGAAAACCTGTAGGCTGATCTGGTGTCAGGGGCAGACTGGAGCTAGTGTGTGAGGTCGCCCGAACTCTGACTCTCCATCTCCTGATTCTGACATCCTCCCTCTTGGCTTCATGCTCAGATAAGCACTTCCAAGTCACAGCAAACAGCTACAAGCAGTCTTAGACTCACAACTCATAGTTCAGCAGCTCAGAGGAAAATCACACATCTTCCCACCACCCCAGCAAAATCCTAGGCCTGACCCTTTTGCGCCCTTTTGGGTCAGTGCCAACATTGAATCAGTATCTCTAGGCAGGGAGATGAACTATACTGATGGGCAGACTTGAATCAAGAGCCCGGCCCTGAATCAAAAGGGTTCAGACAGTTCCGTCCAAACCACATAATGTCCCCAGGCAAACCTGGGTGCTATTAGGAGATGGGTTGGCCTATAAGCCATCTCAGATGAGACTGCATATGTTAAAGTGTTGTGAAAATCATTAAATAAAACACCACTGTTTCTTCTTATGAGGATTGCTGATACGGGCAGTACCACAGGGTGGTATTTTTTGTGCTTGGTGCCAAGTGCCTCTCCCCGCTCAGAGGAGAAGGCCCATTCATCTAGGCCGGTTCCCACATATGGGGAACATCCAGATTGAAGGAAACCTGTCAGGTTGTTCAGCATTATCTTTCCCTAACAGGTCAGTGCTGGTAAAGTTCTGTCTACTTTCTTTCTCTTCTTTCAAAACCTGGGAAAGGTGGGACCAGCCTCCTCACACCCAGTCACACCCAGACGTCTCTGATGGCCTTCGTCTCTCCCTGTCCCCAAATCAAGGGCAGCTCCGCTGGTACCTTAAGTATTCTAAGATGCCGCTTGGCATTTGGAGGGATGTGCCCCTGGAATAATATCAACAGCAGTTGATCTATATTGATTTATAGAAGAGCGTCTAAGGCTAAATTGATAATTTACCTTTGCTCACATATCTGGGGATTCCTGAAATTGGGAAAGTTGCTCTTACCACAATGTTAATATTAAGACTTTAATTAATAAAACATGCCATAGAACATATCTGTTAAATGGAGCAATAATACTACCTCCTTTGTGGTAGTATTTTGAAGATTAAGTAGTAAATATTACATTTTTAAGACAAAAATCTGAATGTTATCCAGTAAATGGTAGCAATTATAACTATTATGCATCAAATACTAATATTCACCAAAGAGAAATGTGCACCGAGAGCGTGTGAACAGGGTCCTGGGGCACACCCAGCCCTGGCACCTGCCTTTCCGTCCGCCCCCAGCCCCTGCCGCCATGTTCCTTCCCTGCGGAGGAGGTAAGACTGAGGAGGGGTTACTCTCTGCTCAGGCCGCAGAAACACTGATTTCCAGGGCACGGCTGGTGGAGCTGACGCTCACTCCTTTTCTAGACCAACCCTTGCATTTAGTCAGCACCACTTCATGTCCCTGGCTGATTGAGTTAACAATTCCTGAAATTTTCTAGTTCTAGGTATTCTCAACCCCCTGTGGTTCTCTGCCCTCTGCGATGTGAGGTTACCAGCTCCCACATCTCTGAATCCTTACCGGTTTCTCCAGGTGGAGAGGAGCTTACCTCGTTCTCTGAAATCACCACCTATTTCTGGTTCCCATTCTAGATGCCCATTCTAGACCTCTTTTAGATGCTAGAAGCTCTCTCGCATCTTCCTCTGGAGGCACTTCATTCCGGCCCCCTTTTCCTCTCGTACATTCTCTAAGACATGCCCAAGGCTTTTCTGATTCACAGGTGTCTGTTATCTCTTCCTTCCTTTAGCTTTCCCAAGTCCCATCAACACCAGCAGCTGCCCGCCCAGATCACACTACCCCGTCCTTGCCATCCTGTTCACTCCACCAGAAATTCACTAAGATCTCCTCTGATGCTTTGCCTTTGGTTTCTATTGAGTGTTAATTAAAAATTTTTATACCTTTACGTCAAAGGTAATTCCAATGTGTCACTCAATATCTGTCTTTCTGCAAAGAGATATGCACGATGTTCTTGTCTGTTCAACACTTTATTATTTAGAGTCTGGAAAAAAATGTTCTTCTGTGGGCTTCTGTTTTGTTCCACCACAGCACTGCTGCCCTTTTGGGTGCTTTCCCCCCCTGGGTGCCTGGGGAAGCCTATGAACTCCTCAGAATCATGCTGACCTCATTTAAAAAGCACATCGGATTAAAAGAAAACTATATTGGACTAATTAAAAACATAAATTTATGGTGTAGTAATACATACAGCTTCTTTACTGATACAGTAAACAAAGTGGCAACCGTAACTACCATATTTTTGAGGTCACGATGAGCATAATTGGTAGCCTAAGATATCTGCAACGACTGCAGTGTGATATAAACGTCTCTGTGGTTCACTGCCAGCAACATCACAGCCACTGCTCTGCTATTGCGGTTTGCTGTCTACACAGACAAGTGACAGGTACAGTCGATTTCAGTTTAAAAAGTAAAGGTGCAGTTTGTTCTCTCATCTGAGTTTAACTCCTGAATTGCTCCTGGGAGCACTGTAGGGAGAGTACGACCTCCCATACGGTCTCGGCGGACCCTGGGTGTCAGAGCCGGGCTCGGCAGTCACACGCTCCCATCAACCACAGTAAGGCTCCTGGCTCGTGCGTGTCCTTTACTTCCTCCTTGCGCCACATGCCGATAATGTCATAATGAACTGGCTCCGTGAAACTCTGTAAATCCTTTTGGAATGAGTCCAGGACAGAACAGTGACCTGAACTGGTGCCTCAGTGGTGGCCCGTGGCGCGTGCACAAGACCCAAGACACACATGAACGGCAGGAATGCTGGGAACTCCATGTTTCTCTACAAAAACTTGATCTCTGTTTGATAAACATAAAAATTTCACCTCCTACATCCAACATGCCTACAACTGTAATTTTCAAGGGGTCTGTAGCTCTTCTTTCAGTTGAGAAAAAGTCAATTCTATACATTTCTTGTTGCCTCTAGCCAAGAGTTCCTTGCAGGCTGTTCTCTAGCTCGTATTCCAAAAGCAATAGTTTTGGTCTGGTTCAGTTTGCCTTTTGCTTCTCGCTTTTCCTTTAACTAATTTTGTCATCCTATCAAAGAGGCCATTTCGATTCCTCAAAGCATGCACACCGATCCAGAGATTTCTACCCTAGAAATGCAATAATGTGGCTCATGAAAACTGCAGGCATAACCAATATGCTCCATGATACTCAGATCCAAAGAAAAAAATCCTAGATAAATTTTCCCTTAATTATTGAAACAGTACACATTTAAGTTACGAATTTATTGAAAGTCCATAAACCCACTGCCACTGTTTCTAGCACTTGGCCTATGGGAGCCTTTCCGGGGGTGTGGGGGGAGGGGGGGGCTTCTTGTTCTTCTGAAAGCAACTGAGGCCTGAGGCCAAAGTCTCTGCCAAACTGCTGTTCATTTGTAAATGTGTAAACCTGGGAGGAACGGAGCGAAGCATTTCCAGAGAAAGGAGGGCGGGAGAGGAGCTTTGAGAGCTACAAGGGAAGGAAAGGCAGCCTCCCTAGAGGTGGGGAAGAGATGTGGAGGCCTGCCCCTCAGAGAGCGGGCTGCAGGCACATTCTGGGACCGCCCCACAGCAGCCAGACAACAGCGGCCATTCATTGTTCAACTTCACTTGTGCCCTCTAATGTTAGAAGTAATTGTCTCAAAAAGTTGTGACAGGTCATTAAGAGGCAAAAGAACTGATTTCGAAGAAGCTATTTCCAGGACTATAGAAATTTCCCCAATTCTCCTTGGCTCCAATTTAATTGTCTCCCACATGCCACCACCCATGGGCCCTCTAGTCTGAATGCCCTTTGATTCCTCTGCTCTCAAGAGGAGCGGCCTGGCCTTCCCCAGGGTTCCCCACCAGGGACCCACCAGCCAGCTGCTCACTCATCTGAGCCCCCCACCCCATGGGAGCCTTTCAGTAGCTGAGATAGAGCTTCTTAAACTTTAATATTGCAACAATTCACTTAAGATCTTGTTAATATACAGATTCACTATTAGAAGTCTTGGGGGGTGGGCTTAGATGGTGTGACCCTAACAAACACCCAGAAAGACTTGCTAAGTAATTTGAAAAGCTCAGTGCAAAATAGAAATGCAAAGGTCCCTGGTTAAAAAATGCTTCGAGATGTAACAACAGAGCCTTAAGCCAGGCACTGGGCCCTTCTCATGCAAGGTCACCCGACTGCCCAGGAACCTGCCCACCTCCGAGGCTCACCCTGCTCTCAGGGGACCCAGGGGCGAAGCGTATGGCTTGGGGAAGAAAGGCGCAGGCAGGGCCCAGGCCTGGAAAGTCAGACCATGTGTCGGCCATCTTTGCCAGAGGCTTTCTCTCTACCAAGAGCCGCGCCCAGGTGAAACCAGTGGTGATTTTTCAGCCATTTTCCTCTTGATTCATTCAATGGAAGTTGTTAAGTTGATACCTCTGGAGCTGTGTTCTAGGAATTCTCTTTTTTCCCCTTTGGGACATTGTTTCCCTTGATGAGTGCTTTTCAAATTACCGAGAGATTTAAGGAACTGTCTTTGAGCTCGTTTCTGGATATTGTTAGAAATACAGACAGTCCCAGCCCCCTCATTCTGGCTCCAGCCAGAACTCAGCTTTAACCTGCGTGGCAGTTTCACTGGAGGCTGGGACGGGGCAGCACAGGTCAGTCGGGAAAGTTCCTCTGCTGCGAAAAGTTAGATGGAGACAGAGACTGCCTCTTTCAATCTAATGGCAGCCACGCCCCCCATATGGCTCTGAGCGATGCAAATCCTACCACCTGGGAAAGTAGGCCACCCAGACCTGTTAGGAAGTTAGCCAAGGAGCGATCTAACACAAGGGCCACGAGTTCAGGGTCAGGCGGCCTCGCAGCTCCGAGTGTCACAGTCAGCCCGGTGCAAACTGGCGATGAGCCCCCTGATGCACGGACGCTCACCACCCGCCCCCCGCGGGTCTGCCTGCCGGCTGCCCGGCCAGCACACTGCGGGCGGTAGGTGGGGGTTCCGCCTCCAGGCAGGCTGTGCAGGTTGTGCAGGCTGTGAATTCCCACGGGTTTCCTAACGGGCAAACGGTTCTTCTCAGCATTGAGCCTCATGTCTCACTCCTCCATACCAGCGCGGCCCGCTCGCTCCTCCTGCGGCCGGCGGGCCCTGCCCGGGCCGACGCTGCAGCGGCGCCGCCTCGCCGCCAGGTGGCAGTAGCGCCCCGCGCAGCCGCCAAGGCGCCCGCCGGCCCCGAGGGTCGCGGTAGGAGGTCGGCGGGGCCCGGCGGAGCCTCCCGGGAAGGACGGCCGCGCGGGGACGGCGCCTGCCCCAGGTATGAGAACACGTACGGCAACCCGCCAGCCTAGCCGCGTGCCCACAGCCTTCCTGTCTTCCTCGCCATCACGTCGGGGCGTCTCGTTGGCTGAGTCCTGAGCGCCGACCCGGCCCCTCGGGGTCCCGGGGCGCGTGTGCGGGCAGAGGCCCCCCGCGCCGCCCGGCAGCCACCCGGGCCCCAGAGGCCTGCGGGCCGCAGCCCGCGACCCCAGCCCCGGGCTGCAGGCTCGCTCGCGCCGCCCTCCGCCGCACGCCCACGTGCCTTCCCCCCCGCGGCCTCCGGGCCTCCCCTTCTGTCCGACGGGGACGCGCGTCGCGGGGCGCAGGGCCCCCTCCACCCAGGACCGACCCCCACGCCTCAGTCACGTCTGTGAACACCCTTCTTCCGAGTCAGGCCGCAGTCTGAGGCTCCAGGGGCATCTTGACCTTGGGCTGGGGCGACGCCATCCGCCCTCTGCAGCCCGGGGGCAGGCTCCCCTCTGACATGTCCCTGCTTCTCGCCAGGTTTATGGCACGTCAGTCAGTCTGGGCGCTAGCCAGTAAACACTGTCCCGAAGCGGCAAAGTTTCCTTAACTACGAATGTGGGAGTTTCTGTGGATGCTCATTGGGAAAGAAATCTCCTTCCCCAGAGACACTGTGAACCCTTCTGTGATCCGTGAAATACTTGCCAGCAACCTAGGCCCACGTAGGTTTAGAGCATTTGGATGTGGTGTGTGTGTTCGACAACAGTCATAATAATGATTTTCAAGTTCATATACACATACTATAATAACAACAATACTATTACAATGACAAGAATGCTCTATTTGTATTAGTCTTTTATGGTGAATAGGTATGAAACTTTGGGTCTGGCATCTCATTTAGCACCTAGTGTCAATGGGCAGAAAGGTGGGGTCACTGCGCTACCCGCCCTGTTTGCCTGAAAGGAACGTATATGGAAAAGAGTGCTTTAAAATACGGAAACCCTCCAAGAAAGAGAGGTGTGCTTTTCGTTGTCTTCCACCTCCACAGCGTTCATGGGCACACGTGCGTCCCGTGGTGCAGGCCCAGGGATGAGCTCTGGCTGCTGAGCGCCGGGCTCTTTCAGCGGCAGAAGCCTCACCTGGGAACGTGTTAGAGCCGCAGAGCCTCAGGCCCCAGCCCAGACTGACGGCATCACGACCCGCAGCTGGACACGCTCCCAGGGGATTCCTGCGGACGCCGGGGTTTCCGAAACCTAGGCTGGCCCTACATGCTCCCTGTTTTTGTAAGTTTCATGGAGTAGAATGGGGTCCTCAGCATTTTTGCCACTATTAGGAGGTCCTTAGGAGCCCCCCACGGATGAACAGTGGTTGACAGGGGAGAGGAGAGAGGGCACCGCGTTCCCTGGTAGTCCCCAGCCAGCCAGGTTGGAAGCCACACCGCAGCACCCGGCCCGGACATCGCTTGGGACCAGCTTTGGGTACTGGAACCCACAGGGCTGTGCCGGCCGGGGAGCCCCCCGATATTCCGTGGCCTTCACCCTGGCAGTTTGCTGCATCATTTTCACAGGCAGCAGAAGGAGTGACTGCACGGGATTGCCTGGGTCACTGCTTTAAAAAATAAAAATAAAAAAGGTGGAGGATGAAAGAGCCCATTGGCGAGTCCTTTCATTTTCCTACTCCTGATTCTTCCCAGGACAGGGTGCACAACGGTGCCATTCATCTCACTAGTGTAAGACCCCTGCTGAGAAGACACTCCCGGCTCAGGGATCCCCGAGGAGAGGCGCTCCACAAATGCCAGGTGGCGGCGGGGCTAGTATCTGCAGGAGAGGTGTCCCGGCGGTCTGGGAGATGGGGCGCACACAGACTCCTGCAGGGCCCCACCTGGGCCCCCTGTGGTTCTGCGGGCTCTGGCTGGGCCTGGTTGGGAGGCACTGCTGCAGGAGAGGCTGGGGCGGCCCAGGTTCTTGGTTGACTAGTGAGGCTGAGATCAGACTTCGCAGGAAAGACGTGTATTCTGAGCGACTAGGGCAGAAGCCAATGCTGGCTGGGGAAAGGCGTCATGCCCGCTCCTCGGGCGGAGCTCGCCCAGCCGGAAACGCTTGAGCAGAGGAAGCCCCTCCGGAGCGGCAGGCAGGGTGCGGACCCCGTCAGCCTGGACGTGGGTGCTCTCCGGGAGCCGTCATCCTGGCCGGGCTCAGAGGCCCCGCCGACCCTCTTGTGAGCAAACTCAGAGGTGCGATGACCAGGGCGGCCTCGGGTGACTGCTTCATCCGACTTGGCAGCATGCTCATGAAGGACCCTAGAGAAGTGCGGTCTTGCACCTTCTCCTCCTGGAGGGGACACAGGACTTGGATCTGCCATTTATTTGTCTCGCCCACTGCACATCTATGAGCGCTTCAGGAGAGCCCCCAGAGAGAATCAGCTGTTCCTCTGTACTGCTGAGTACAATGCTCACGCCTTTAATACCACAGTCTACTGTCATTTTTGGGGGTCTATTTTACCAGTCAAGAAATTTCCTTAAGATCAAGCACAATGTTTAATTCTCTACTCCAAGTGTTTGGCACAGTCCCTGACATGGCTGGTTCCATAGAATTATTTGAGTGAATTGTCCCCCCTTCGTGAAGGCTGAGAGGAGGTGGAGCAGATGTGCCAAACAGCAATGAGTTTTTCAGAAAACATGAAGCAGAGTTAACATCTCCATCATTTTGAAGACTTACTGGTTGCCAGCACTTTATATTTAATTTTCAAGTTCCCACAAATCCTATAAGGTGAGCGGGGTTGCCTACACTTAGAGAAAAGGACACCGGACCTCAGAAAGGTTAAGTAAGTGATTTAGGCATGTGCCACAACTGGTCACCAGCTGAGCCAGAGTTTGTGTCTGGGTCTCTGCACTGCAGAGCAGTGTTCTTAGCCACTGGGCCAGACCATTCAGGGCTTTGTACAGACCATGTAGCGTGTCTTCGGCACTCTCCAGAATAAGGACACAGACTTCTTGTCGGGGTAGAACCATCCTCAGTGAGAGGGCATGACATAAGCTACCAGGCTGGGTGGCATTCAACTGGGAACACGTGAAGCATGGTGACGAATGCCAGCGCAGTTACAGACAAGGCACACTGGGGTCACATCCAGCTGCCATAACCACTAGCTTTGTAGCCTTTTGCAAATAACTTAAACATTCTGTGATTCACACCGTCATCTCCAGATTGGAGCAAACACCATTATTTTCCCAAAAGTATTACTGTGAGAATTACTTAGACAATATATGCAAAAATGCTTAGTACAATTCCCAATACATGATAAGTGCTCAACAAATTATCATCTTTATTTATCGTACATTATACTAATGATTGATCCTATTTTTATTATTAAAAGCGGGCTTTTTTAAGGCTTAAGGAACTGCCAAATTTGAGCATCACTTGAATATCATTCCAAAGTCACTGCCTCCTTGAAAGCCCAGAGAAGCTGAAAAGGTGCCTCCCCCCAAAAAAGAGAAAGGGTTCTGTCTGGTCAGGTGGGATTCTCATCCCAACCTGCCAGCAAATCACCGTGGGGTTTGTGTAAGGTAATTGACATCTTCTCTACACCTGTGAAAGGTCGAAAAATGAAGAATAATTTGTGGACATGCTTCGAAAATGAAGACATACCCACAGCGGCTCTGTTCAACTGAAATTCACAAAATCATCCTCATTTTCCTTCCCTACTTCGTGTGGACTTTCTGGAGAGAGTCTGGTCTCCTCACCTACCCACTGCCCCACCAGCTTGTCAGGGGCCAGGAGAGGAGAAAAATGTGGTCTTTTCCCCATAAAACTGATTAAATGGCAGCTTTTCTAAAAGACATGGTCTTCATTTTATATTTCTTGGTGGCTTGTCTCTTTCTCTTTGTCACACACCGATCAACGCCTCCCACCCCAGCAAGTAGGAGACTCTGTGTCGGGGAGGCTGTTTTCGGCAAGGGGTGGCCGGGACGCACGCCTGCCCAGGGCCCCCACCTGCCAGCCTGTAGTCATGAACACCCAGGCCCCCGTCAGAGATGCCGCTCTGGGCCCCAGTGCATGGCGAGGGTACATGGTTGATGGACAGCTGTCCATCACCAGTGGTCAGAAGGCCTTGGCGCTGTGAGTGCCACCATCAGTGTTTCATTCCAGTTGGAGACATTGGTAACATCCATGGATCACAACTCACCTTCTCCAGCCTCCCAGCTGCTTGGCCGCGTGGCTCCAGACTTGCTGACTTTCAGCCCATGCTGTCTGCAACTGGGTTTGTTCTGCTACCAAGTGTTCTGTTTTTTTAACACTACAAAGAGGCGATCTGTCTACAGAAGTGATTTACAGACCTTGTGGACTTCCTTACTAACAGCCGTTAACAACAGGAATTGTCCCCTTTTGACTCTCCACTAGGTTTCCATCATTTCTTCATTATCCACAGTGCAGGCTGTCCTGAAAAGTCACTAGGCACTGGTCATAGGAGAGCAGGTTTTTGACTGCAGTTAAGAATAAAACCACCCGAAACTAGAGATCGCTCTCCAGCGGCGGGGCCACCAAGACCCCTTCCCCATGCGGGTCTGCCACCACCACCCCACAGATGCTGCCCCTTCCCTGGGCGGGTCCCCCACGGCCTCGCCACAGCCCTGGCCCTGTGCTGACCTTGCTTCCAGAACCTGTTCTGTTGGTGACAAGCTGCTGGGTCCATGGCAGAGGGGCTTCCTGCAGCCCGTGTGGGTGGCTTCACTGAGCACCCATGTGGAGCTCAGGAAACTGGTTGAGCCTGTGGGAAAGCACCTGCCTTCCTGGGCCTCTGCGGTGCCTGCCTGCCTGTGACAGTCCCTTCTGATTTCCTGCTGTTCTGTTGATAGGACCCTCATAAACAGAAATACTTCAGCCCAGATATTCATTCATTTTACTTAGTTAATAGCAGCCTTTGTCTATGCAGTTCATCCAGTCACATAGACGGTAGCTGCCCTGCTGTCCTCCTGCCTTTCCAGGGCAGTTCCCGGAAGGCTGCCCTTCCAGGCAGTACAGCTTGAATGTGCTCCACACATGCCGGCTGTCCAGCTCCCAACCAGACAGACTCATCTCGGCTTAGGAAGAGAAGCCGTATGCAGAGATAGACATGCGGCTGGAGCACTGAGGTACCACTGAGAGTGCTCGGGTCAGAGTCAGCCTTACCGGACGGCAGGGCCAGAAGGCCGACTTACTCCCTGAATGTGACCAAATCCTAATAGCTAAAGCGGGCAGAAACCCCTCATTCTACGGAAGAAGGCACTAGGCCTGGAGAGGTGAGCTGACCTTGCACACTCCTAGCTGGTGGCAGGGCCGGGACCAAATCCAGTCATCATTAAGCCCAGGACCCACTTCCTCTGGTGTCTCAGTCTCTCGTATTTGCTTGTGCATCAGAGCTGATCAACGTTCAACTGTCCACAAGCCCTATCTCGTTTGACTGGCACACGTGCTGTACTGATTTCCAGGTAGCAATCTATTAAATGGAGACGGGAGCTTCCTGAACCGATCTGCGACCCCTCCTCCTCGGCTCCGGAGCTCGCCCCTCAGCATGACCCCTTCGGATGGGCCTGCAGCCGGGAGTCAGCTGCCCGTGTGTGCGCCCAGAGGGCGCTGTGCCTTCTTGTATCCCGCTGGTACAAGCTCAGGGACTTGGAGGGACCTGGGCAGGTTCAGGGAGTTATTCAGTGACAGACACATGAAACAAGTCAAGAAAGGTGGCACCCAGGAGTTTTGCTCCGAGGAACCTCTGTTACTCATTCCTCGCTTTTGCTGACATTCAGAGGGACGAAGACAGAATGAGGAGACATGCCTGCCCGCCTCAGAGGGCGCGGTCCGTGTGGGTCTCCGCACTGCAGGGCTGCGGTAGGGTCGGGGCCCTGGGGAGGCAGCCGGCCGGCCAGCACAGCCACACTGCGCACCTGCCCCGGGCGCTCAGACGCTGGGCTTCCCGCCTGGGCGAGTCACCCGCTCCCTCTGAGCCCTTCTTCTAGGACGTGTGAGAGCTGAACCATATCAGCGGTATTTAATATTATTACTGCCATTATTATTATTATTGCTATTTGCAGCACGACAGGGTTTCTTTAGGGGAAAGCTAAGCCTCCTCTATAGGAGAGACCCTCACAGGCGTGGCCGCGGCAGACACTCCGCCTCCAGCCCGCCCTGCCCGGCTCAGGAGCCGCCCAGCGCTCGGCCACAGAATCTGGGTGCAAAGGGCTGCTCTCTCGGGGCCCCTCACTTCTCTCCTCGTTTTTGCTTCTGTCCTTTGTGCCTTTGTGCCAAGGACCTCCTCCCACATCGCCACCAGGGCGAGGGGATCCTGATGGCTCACCCCGACTCTGATCCCCAGAGCGAACATCGCCATCTAGAGGCACTGAAGGGAAGCGCCTTCCCTCCACCCCCACCCCCACCCCAGGGGTGCGGTTCGCTTTGAGACTCGTGGCCAAACCCGAACGGTAGAACTTCATGGAGATTTTTGTGGTGGCTGCTATATAATATAAAATGCCTTGAAATTTCTAAAAAACATTTGATAAGAGGCTATGTCTTTTAGTGAATACAAGATAGGACCTATATGTAAGCTGACATCCAAGTTGCTTTTTCATCAAGAATGATGTCCAGTAGGAACGTTTCTGTTTCCTCTGTCGTCACCAAGCGCATCTGGGCTTCTGGGCGGCCCTGCGCCTTCTGCACAGCTGGCTCCGGGCCCCTGCATCTTCCCTTCCCGGCCTCTTTCTTTCCTCTTTTTTTCTGTATCTGGTGTGAGGAAAGTGGGGTTCTCTATCATGACTTAATGTGGCGAAACTTTAGCAAGGCGGTCGTCTGTGGTGCGCTGACTGGGAGACTTTGCCCAACTCCCATTGATTTCTCTGGCTCTCAGTCTCCAAAATCATTTGAGTCCAGTAATTTGTAGATGCAAATTATGAGCCTTTTTCTGTGAATGCCCCTGTGTCTCTCTCCGTGTCGCGTATCTATAGCGCTTCTCACTCACGATGTGATTTTTACTAGTTCCTGAGAGGTCTTACCGACCACACTTTATAATTCGTTTTTCCTGAAATGTCTTGAGCAACCATGCCTTAAAATGATTGCAAATGCAGGAGGAGGGAGGCTAAGTGTGAATTCCCTGTTGTTTTAGAATTTGGCCGAGCCTCCAAAGCCGACGAGGAAGGGTGTTAATTGTCTGTACATTTTAAAAGGAGATGCAGGAGCGTTTAAGCAAAATTTGCTAAGTGATCATCTAGAACACAGCTTGGCCGCCAGGAACCCAGCACTGCACTTCTAGGGTATATATACCAAACAAACAAAATTCTGGGAAGATTTTCTTTGGGGTAAGTTGGCAGAGCACAGAATGTCCCCCTTCAGAGGTAGGAAAGGGGCTGGTTTTCCTAGTAAGGAGAGCTTCCAGGGAGGAGGGGGACAAGGGCACTTGCCAAGACGGGGGAGGCTGACCACCACTCCCGAAGGAGGTCTGTGCGCTGCAGGAACCTGCAGGCCCCTCGGCTTCCTAGCTCTCACAGACACTGCCGTGAGCAGCTGGGCTGTGGGGCCCTGAGGACTGGTACTGGGGTCTTGGCTGGGGAAGTCTGAGGGGTGGAGGCAGGCTGCACATCCCCACAAGGCAGGAGAGCAGAGCGTGTGTGTGGTGAGAGCGGCCCTCCATCAGGAGTCCCTCTGGAGCGGGGTGAGTGGTCTTGAGCCATGTTGATAAGGACCCTGCTCTGGAGGGCTTCCTTCCAGGGGTGAGGCTTCCCAGCAGGAAGGGATAGAGGCATAGGGTTAGAGCGCTGGAGACAGGCGTGGGGTGTTGTAAATGGCCAACCAGAGATTGCAATACTCACGAAGGAGTTAGGGCTGCAGGAGGGCCCACACTAAAGCTCTCAGAAAGTCTGAATTTATGAAAGCAAATGACCCAGAGCTCAGCATTTGGGTACCTCCCACACTCCGGAGGGCACTGGGGCTAGACTGCCAGCTTTCCAGTCCCCTCCTCCTCTTCCCTGCTCTCAGTACAGCCCTGGAGCAGCTGGAGCCACACGGAGGGAGGAGGGGGTGAGCAGTGCATGGAAATGGAAAAGAGACAGATCATGCCCTGCTCTGCACTGCAGATTTCTGAGCCCAACTCTCTTGACAAAAAGTGAGAAGCTAAAGTTGAATGAGAGGTTGAAGTTTTGATAATAGACTGGACTATGCTTTTTAAAAACTATGGCAAACTTCAAGCATACCAAAATAGAACTATAATGAACTTCCACACGAATGGCTGTCATGTACTCATACCCTGCCCGCCCCCTTCTGCATAGTAAGTGGAAGCAAAAGTGTACTGGGCTATTTTCATCCCTAAATGCAGTGAATGCAGACTCCGCTTCAGCGTTGACCACTGGCGGCTCTCGGGCCCTGCGCCTCCTGGTCCTCCTTTGGGCTTCACCCAGGAACCCAGAAGAAAGCTTGGGATGCTCCTCGGCACAGATTGCAAACGTGCAATTGCGTAGATTCCGTGGGTCTTCTGGTCTCGTGCAGGTGTTAATAACTAGTCTCGGTTTTGCTGTTTAGCAGTTGCCCCGTGAGAGGAGGGCTCAATCCTGCACTCAGTGCTGGCTTGGTCATCAGGGCTGGGGAGCACAGGCACCCAGAGGACATGACAGGATTCTTACTCATATCTTGAGACTCCCTGGGGAGAGCCTGGCATCCACCCTGGTCGGGGATGGTCGAGCCAAGAGAGGAACACGTGGTTTGGGCTTTCGTTGTCGTTAGGGGGTAAGGAGCTCCCCGCCACACACACAGCCCCCAGGCGCCCCCCGGGGATGCTCCGGCTCGCTGTCCTGAGGCTGTGCACAGAGGTGGACGTGCTGCGGGCAGCGGCGCAGTGTTGGCCAGGACGCAGTGGCCAGCAGCGAGGCACTTTCCCAGGATCAGCTCCCACCACGACGCTGAATACACATCATAGATTACAGCTCTTCATAGATGAGTTTCTGGGAGTATCTTTGTATCCTATGTTCATTCCTTGTTCCCCCTACAGCAGATGCTCGAGGCCCTACCTGGCCCACAGGAGAATTAACTTAGCAAACCATGGAGCCACTTTGTCAGAGATCCACCTCTGGCTTCAGCGGCTGGATATATTCTCATTGCTTTCCATGCCAGAACTCTGGGGTCACCCCAGCACCTGAAAAATTACGGTTCTCCCAGGTTTTGAATGTAATCCCATAAGAGGTGCTGGGAAAATTGCTTCTTCTCTCTAGACTTTTTTCAAGAACAAGGTGAGGGTACCAAAAATATCACAGAGCCTAACTCTCTCAGCCCTCACGTTCAGGAATGTGCCTCCTCTCCTATACTAAGTGCCCATTTTGACAGGGTATGAGCAGTGGTGTGTTAGAGCCAGACTACAAGACCTCTCGACATACCTTCCTGAGCTCAGGTTTGACCTGTGCACAGCGACATAG
>JAQQAC010007890.1:4717509-4931485 GCA_029783875.1 Phataginus tricuspis | reverse complement strand
TTTGTGGGTCTGTTTTTGTGCCAATACCAAATTGTCTTGATTACTGTGGCTTTGTAGTAGAGCTTGAAGTCAGGGAGCATAATTCCCCCTGTTTTATTCCTCCTTCTCAGGATTGCTTTGGCTATTCACAGTCTTTTGTGGTTCCATATGAATTTTAGAATTATTTGTTCCAGTTCATTGAAGAAAGCTGTTGGTAGTTTGATAGGGATTGCATTGAATCTGTAGATTGCGTTAGGTAGTATAGCCATTTTGACAATATTTATTCTTCTTAGCCAAGAGTATGGGATGAATTTCCATTTGTTAGTGTCCTCTTTAATTTCTATTAGAAGTGTCTTGTACTTTTCAGAGTGCAGGTCTTTCACTTCCTTCGTTAGGTTTATTCCTAGGTATTTTATTCTTTTTGATGCATTTGTGAATGGAATTATTTTTCTGATTTCTCTTTCTGTTAGTTCATCGTTAGTATATAAGAAAGCAACAGATTTCTGTATGTTAATTTTGTATCCTGCAACTTTGCTGAATTCAGATATTAGTTCTAGTAGTTTTGGAGTGGAGTCTTTAGGGTTTTTTATGAACAATATCATGTCATCTGCAAATAGTGACAATTTGACTTCTTCTTTACCAATCTGGATGTCTTGTATATCTTTGCTTTGTCTGATTGCCGTGGCTAGGACCTCCAGTACTATGTTGAATAACAGTGGAGAGAGTGGGCATCCCTGTCTTATTCCCGATCTTAGCTGAAAAGCTTTCAACTTCTCACTGTTAAGTATGATGTTAGCTGTGGGTTTGTCATGTATGGCCTTTATGATGTTGAGGTACTTGCCATCTATAACCATTTTGTTGAGAGTTTTAATCATGAATGGATGTTGAATTTTGTCGAATGCTTTTTCAGCATCTATGGAGATGATCATGTGGTTTTTGTTCTTCTTTTTGTTGATGTGGTGGATGATGTTGATTGATTTCGAATGTTGTACCATCTGTGCATCCCCGGGATGAATCCCATTTGATCATGGTGTATGATCCTCTTGATGTATTTTTGAATTTGGTTTGCTCATATTTTGTTGAGTATTTTTGCATCTAAGTTCATCAGGGATATTGGTCTGTAATTTTCTTTTTTGGTGAGATCTTTGTCCGGTTTTGGTATTAGAGTGATGCTGGCTTCATAGAATGTGTTTGGAAATATTGCCTCCTCTTCTATTTTTTGAAAAACTTTAAGGAGAATGGGTGTTATTTCTTCTCTATATGTCTGGTAAAATTCAGAGGTGAATCCTTCTGGTCCGGGGGTTTTGATCTTGGGTAGTTTTTTGATTACCGATTCAATTTCGTTGCTGGTGATTGGTCTGTTTAGTTTTTCTGTTTCTTGCTTGGTCAGTCTTGGAAGGTTTATTTTTCTAAGAAGTTGTCCATTTCTTCTAGGTTTTCCAGCTTCTTGGCATATAAATTCTCATAATATTCTCTTATAATTCTTTGTATTTCTGTGGGGTCTGTCATGATTTTCCCTTTCTCATTTCTGATTCTGTTTATGTGTGTAGATTCTCTTTTTCTCTTAATGAGTCTGGCTAGGGGTTTATCTATTTTGTGTATTTTTTCAAAGAACCAGCTCTTGGTTTCATTGATTTTTTTCTATTGTTTTATTCTTCTCAATTTTATTTATTTCTTCTCTCATCTTTATTATGTCCCTCCTTCTGGTGACTTTGGGCCTCATTTGTTCTTCTTTTTCCAATTTCAGTAATTGTGTCTTTAGACTATTCATTTGGGAATGTTCTTCCTTCTTTAAATAGGCCTGGATTGCAATATACTTTCCTCTTAGAACTGCCTTTGCTGCGCCCCACAGAAGTTGTGGCTTTGTGTTGTTGTTGTTATTAGTCTCCATTTTTCTTTGATTTCTGTTTTGATTTGGTTAACCCATTGATTAATTAGGAGAATGTTGTTAAGTCTCCATGTATTTGTGAGCCTTTTTGATTTCTTTCTAAAATTTATTTCTAGTTTTATACCTTTGTGATCTGAGAAGTTGGTTGGTAGAATTTCAATACTTTTGAATTTATTGAGGTTCTTTTTGTGGCCTAGTATGTGGTCTATTCTGGAAAATATTCCATGTGCACTTGAGAAAAATGTGTCTCGTGTTTCTTTTGGGTGTAGAGTTCTGTAGATGTCTGTTAGGTCCATCTTTTCTAGTGTGTTGTTCAGTGCCTCTGTGTCTTTACTTATTTTGTGTCTGGTTGATCTGTCCTTTGGAGTGAGTGGTGTGTTGAAGTCTCCTAAAATGAATGCATTGCTTTCTATTTCCTCCTTTAATTCTGTTAGTATTTGTTTCACATATGCTGGCGCTCCTGTGTTGGGTGCATATATATTTATAATGGTTATATCTTCTTGTTGGACTGACCCCTTTATCATTATGTAATGTCCTTCTTTATCTCTTGCTACTTTCTTTGTTTTGAAGTCTATTTTGTCTGATACAAGTACTGCAACACCTGCTTTTTTCTCCTTGTTGTTTGCATGAAATATCTTTTTCCATCCCTTCACTTTTAGTCTGTGTTTGTCTTTGGGTTTAAAGTGAGTCTCTTGAAGGCAGCATATAGATGGGTCTTTATTTTTTATCTATTCAGTGACTCTATGTCTTTTGACTGGTGCATTCAGTCTATTTACATTTAGGGTGATTATGGATAGGTATGCACTTATTGGCATTGCAGTCCTCAGATTCATGGTTATCAAAGGTTCAAGGTTAACTTTCCTACTATCTAAAAGTCTAACAACTCACTTAATATGCTATTACACACACAATCTAAAGGTTCTTTTTTTGTTTGTTTGTTTCCTTCCTTCTTTTTCTTCCTCCTCCGTTCTTTATATATTAGGTATCATATTCTGTACTGCTTGTCTATCCCTTGATTGACTTTGGGGATAGTTAATTTAATTTTGCATTTTCTTAGCAATTAGCTGTTCTATTTTCTTTACTGTGGTTTTATTACCTCTGGTGACAGCTATTAAACCATAGGAACACTTCCATCTATAGCAGTCCCTCCAAAATACACTGTAGAGATGGTTTGTGGGAGGCAAATTCTCTCAGCTTTTGCTTATCTGGGAATTGTTTAATCCCTCCTTCACATTTAAATGATAATCTTGCTGGATAAAGTAATTTTGATTCAAGGCCCTTCTGTTTCATTGCATTAAATACATGATGCCACTTCCTTCTGGCCTGTAAGGTTTCTGCTGAGAAGTCTGATGATACCCTGATGGGTTTTCCTTTATATGTGATCTTATTTCTCTCTCTGGCTGCTTTTAATAGTCTGTCCTTATCCTTGATCTTTGTCATTTTAATTACTATATGTCTTGCTGTTGTCTTCCTTGGGTCCCTTGTGTTGGGAAATCTGTGCACCTCCATGGCCTGAGAGACTATCTCCTTCCCCAGATTGGGGAAGTTTTCAGCAATCACCTCCTCAAAGACACTTTCTATCCCTTTTTCTCTCTCTTCTTCTTCTGGTACCCCTATAATGCGAATATTGTTCCATTTGGATTGGTCACAGTTCTCTCAATATTCTTTCATTCTTAGAGATCCTTTTTTTTCTCAGTGCCTCAGCTTCTTTGTATTCCTCTTCTCTAGTTTCTATTTCATTTATCGTCTCCTCCACCATATCCAATCTGCTTTTAATAACATCCATTGTGTTCTTCAATGATTGGATCTCTGACCGGAATTCATTCCTAAGTTCTTGAATATTTTTCCATATCTCCATGAGCACATTAATGATTTTTATTTTGAACTCCCTTTCAGGGAGAGTCATAAGGTCCATATCATTTAAATCTTTCTCAGGAGTTGTATTCATAATTTTACTCTGGACCAGGTTCCTTTGGCGTTTCATATTTGTGTATGGTGCCCTCTAGTGCCCAGAAGCTCTACTCTCTGGAGCTGCTCGGCCCCTGAAGCAATGTCAGGGATTGTAGGGGAGTGGTATTGGTGCCTCGGGGGAGGAAAGGGCTGTTTCCTGGTTCTTGGCTGCTATGCCTGTCTCCACTGCCTGAACCAGTGGGCTGAGCACACAGGTATAAGCCTCTGTGCTTTGTGTTTTTAGTTGCTGTGGACAGATCTTCCCTCTGGGTGGCCTAACACCAGGGAAGGGTTTCCTGCTTTGCAAGCCCGGTGGGGCCGGCCAGGAGAAAGGCACACTAGTCTGCCTGTCACAGAAGGGGCTCTTGGAGCTATGTGGGCAGCCAGGGAGCTGGCACACCTGAAGATCATGAAAACTCCCAATCTACTGGGCAGAGTGCACCCAGACAGTTTTGTCTACCTGTGCTTTCTCCTGAGCAGTAAGCTCTGTGCAACCCTTCCCCCTTTAGCAGGCCTCTTGCTAAGGTCTTCTTTGTTAGGAAGTCTCTCAGACTGCCTGCCTTTCTTTTATCCCAGAGCAGCTGGATATGGATCCCTGCTTTCACAAGCAGCTGGAATCTTAGTCTCTCCTGGAATTCTGCCTGTCTTAGCTTTCCAACCCCCTAATTACGAGAGTATCATGCAAGCACCATGAAATGTAGGTTTGTGCTCCCAGAGCAGATCCCCAGAGTTAGGTATTCAGCAGTCCCAGTTCTCCACTCCCTCTCTGCTCCATTCCTGTTCCTCCTGCTGGTAAGGGCTCGGATCCCGCAGGACCACAGCTTTAGTACGTTACCCTGTTCCGTGAGGGCTGCTCTTGTCTCCAGGTGTATGCAGTTTGTTGCCGTCCTCTTTCCTGTTGCTCTTTCAAGAGTAGTTGTAGTAGCTTTATTTTCATATTATATGCGGTTTTAGGAGGAAGCCTCTGTCTCCCCTCTCATCCCGCCATCTTTAATCCCTCTAGGGTCCACTTTTTTTGTGAAATATTCTGTGGGTTTTGAGAAATGTGCAATGCCATGTTCCACCATTACAGTGTCATACAGAATAGTTTCACTGCCCTAAAACGTTCCCTGTGTTCCACCTCTTCATCCTTCCCTCCCTCCTTGCCTGAACCCCTGACAAGCAGTGATCTTTCTACTGTCTCCGCAGTTTTGCCTTTTCTATAATGTCATAGGCTGGATTTATACAGTCTGTAGCCTTTTCAGACTGGCTTTTTTCACTTAGCAATAGGGTCTTCCATGTCTTTTTGTGAATTGATTGCTCATTTTTTAAAAAAATAGCTGAATAATTTTCCATTGTATGAATGTACTGGTCTGTTTATCTGTTTACCTACTGAAGGACATCTTGGTTACTTTTAAAACTGAAATGCTAGATTAAATGGAAAGTCCTAAATTTTGTTCTCTTACCTTGTAGAGCAGGTTATTTATTATTTCCTAAGTTAATGTATAGGAGTGTATAAATGGAGTCATGGGTGGTCAAATAAATTGAGATACAATTAAAAAAAAATACAACTGAGCTTAAAATGGCATCATTTTTAATTTAAGTACTATATATTTCTGTGAGTGATCTGCTATTTGGGGTAGATTTATGTCTCTTTATAAAATTTATTGGAGAGATTAATGGTAGCAAGAACTATTACAGGAAATAGAGACAATAACTATTTGCTTTGGCTAAAAACAAAGTAAAATAGGAAGAAACTGCAAATTTAATGCACTGGTAGTCAGGTGTCAGGAGAAGCTGTGTTTCTTATGGCAGTGAATATATAGGAGCTTATAAATCATATTTAGGACAGAGAAAGCTTTCCTAAAGGAAAGGTAACCAGAATTAATGGGGCCTGTACAGAATTCTTCCCTGTGGATTCCCACCACCACCTCTACTTCCTGTAACTTGGGCACAAGTTCAATGTCAGCGAATGACTTGGGTGAGTAGTTAGAAGCTCATTGGAGATTTGATCAGTTAATCCAGGTTATCTCCTTCTAATGCTCTTCCTTTCTCTTAGCAGGCTTCTGGGAAAGAGTAGCTCAAGTAGTGAATATGTGCTGGATATATGCTCAGGTTTTCTCGGGGCAGACACTGCCAAAGCATGAAGTGTGGTGCTCGCCCCCTAAGGGTTACGGTCTACGTAGGGAATGAGGATGCAGACGTGTGCCACAGTCCTGAGTAGTACTGTGCAGTGTTCACTTCCATGCTACTCACACACAGTTCATTGATGGGTGAGCTGGTTCAGACGGGAGGGGAATCACTGAGACCGCAGGCCATCACGGGGCTGAGAAAGAATTGAATGCAACCAACAGGGACATTTAGCATTTGGATATTTGGGAAAAATCAGAAGACTTGGGAGTTGGGACAGAGGCAGCGACCTGTCAATGAGAAGGCCAGCAAGATGGGTAGAGGCACAGAGAGCAAGCTCTTTGATCTAAAGCTTGTCCTTAGGGTGCTCATAGTCTAAAGAACAGCTCTACATCTTTATGGAATTCCTATCTCAGTATCTCAGCAGCCGGCTGATGTCTTACTTTATACTGGAACGCACTTAGTACAGCCTGGTTATACTGGATTTAAATCACTTTTTCGTCTGCCAGGTGCAGGTTTTTAGTAGACACAGGACAAGCCAAAAATCTGCTCTAGCTAATTTGCTATATCAAAATGCACCCATATTACTCTGTTTACTACCCACATTGTAGAAAAACAATCAGAAATCTCCTTTTGTCTTTTATATAATAGAGTGGTGGTAAAAATCATGATTGCTTCATTTCAATGTATTAATTTTTAATAAATATAACACTAGGAAAAATAATGTCAAATCTTGCAACCACCAGCCGCTACTGAAATACCCATAAAGGTGACAGTGTGTTCTGCCAAAACTAAATTCACAGTTGGTAGATATTAAAACACTAAACTAAAATACTGGAGTACATACATCCTGGGCTCTTAAAGCACTTTTCTAGCACATGATTTTCACAGGATAAGAGTGACTTGGGTTTTCATGTGCAACATCACAGGGGAACATTGGACCAGTGGTTAACGTGACCCTGATAAAGCTGAGAATAATTGGTGTAAGCTAAAACCAAGGTGGGTGGCCCGGACAAAACAAGCAACAGCCCCCAAGTTAAAAATTAAATAAGAATAACATAAGCTTTCACAAATGAGTGAGTTTTGAAAGCAGATTTCATACCAAAAGCTTTGTGGAAACTTACTTCATCATCACTGTTCACTTGACAGATGGTCATTAAAGAAATAAGTAGAAACCAAAGGGCACACTAACGTGGCACCATTTAAAAAGCTGTAAGGCGTCCAAAAGTTTAGTGCTCGCCAAATTTGCACTTTAATGAACCTCTGTTAACATACTGTCCTTCCCGGCTTCTTGGTCCCGTTCTCTCGGGTGCGCTCGGAATGACTCCCTCGGCTCATCGGTTCAGGATCCCTGAGGGTCTCTCGTGCCTCCTCAACAGCCAGACGCCCAAACCCACACAGCTATTGTCATAGCTCTCAGAAATCATTAGTGGGGTACTTGGATCTTATTTCTGGCACCTCTGGTACAGTTACCAACCAGGCCATGATGTGGGCCCCATAAGAGTAAAGGTCTTCAGGTGTCAGGAAGCTCTATCAGTGGGTCCCAGTGCCAGAGCCCGTTCGCCTTTATCCGGCTGTTACTAGTATGTCTCTCGTATGTCCCTGTCACCTCAGCCCTCCTCACATCTCTAAACTCATGCCACAGGCCCTTGTATTCTTGCCATCTCCATAGATGCTCCATAGATGACTCAGAGATTCTCTTCCATCCATGTTGTTAACCCTGAAACTCCAAATTAGGGGAGTGATACTTTCAGCCACTGGCAGGTGTGGTGTTGTAACTCCTTCCTTTTATTTTACTTCAGTTTCTGATATCCTGATGCAACTTTCTGTCATCCTGGAAGCTGCCAGAGAGGTTCACGAGGCCACCATGCTTCCGTGACCTTCCTGAGAGCCTCCAGTGTTTTGTCATCGTCCCTCCAGAGGCACATGGGCTCCTTGGCCAGACATCTTCACCATCAAGTAGCTTCCAGTCTAATAGGACAATAGGCATGTCAGTCACTACTCACACTGCAGCATTGTGAGCCATTCCAGAAGTAGCTGGAACATGCTGTGGGAGCAGAGGAGAACAAGGCACTGGCTGTGCCCAGGGGCGTCAGCGAGGTGTGGGGGGTTCATCACCAGGGGCAGGAGGCACACCCTAGTAAGCAGAAGGAGGGAGGGTCAGGGCTTGGCAGCCTGCAGAACACAGAAGATCCCAGCATCACAAGCTGTGGGACTGGAATTCCTGCTATACACAGGGAAGTACGGGAAGATAACACAAGGAAGGAAGGAGAACTCAGATTTTGAAGGTTCGGTAACTATGGTATTTGAGTTTTCTACACTAGGTAATGGAGTATCCCTGAAATAATTTAAGAAGAGAAATAAGATCAACTTGTGGTTCAGAAAGAGAATTCCAATGCCAGGTCAAAACCTGAGGGCATAGTTTAAGGATGTTTGGGGTTCGAGCAACTTGAACAAATGGGCCAGGATTAACAAAAGAGGAAACTTATTGCAAGAGTTGACTTATCTCACTTTATTGAGGAAATTATTAAACAACTAAGATGAGGGACAGAATCAGAGGAGCTACAGGCAGTCTACCTAAAGTGACACACCATTAGTGTATGTAGTTCCACCAACTCTTGGTCTTTTTGTCCCTCTATTCAAGAACAGATAACTCAGATTTCTAGAGGAAAGAATCTGACTGGCCCAACTTGGAACCGTCACTTATGCTCAAGAGATGGCTTAACTGGCAGCCACGCCATCAGGAGCCGCACCTGTTGGAGCTCTTGAAGCCTTGCTGTGAACTGAGGGGTCACCTACCCAAGGCAGTTAGGAAGCAATTGTTCTACATTAAGATGGGACAGTTGAGATTAAAAAGGAAAACTATAGGATATATTCTCAATATATTTTTTTCTCAGAAACAACATGAATTGGTTAAATAATTGGATATGGCAAACCAGTAACTGGGGTGGCTTTTCCGGCTTGGAAGATGGGAATGATGGCCTCACTCATCATCAGTATAGAAAACAAGGAAGGAAGAGAAGATCTGAAGGGAGAGATGACTGGTTCCATGCTGGACTTTATTTTGAATCTGAGATGCTCATGTGATGCACCCACAAAAAGAAACTCTATGGAGACTGAGATATAATTTGGGAGCTCAAAAGAGATACAATTAGTGTGATGCTAGTGTGACTGCATCCTTGGAAGCCATGGGTGTGGAGACCATGAAGAGTAAGAGGAAAAGAGAACCTGGGAGTCATAAACAATGACTCATGACACAGAGAAGCAAGCAAGAAAAAGGAGAAAGAAGTGTGATTGAATGTGTTATTTAGGAAATTACTGGTGACTTGTGTGAGCAAAGGGGTAACACTGTGTACCAGGGACATGGTGACACGGGACTGAATAACACTCTAGAGGTGAGAAAGTAGAACTATTGAGTGGAGAACAGCATTATTCTCCCAAGAAATTTGTCCAAGAAGAAGAGAGGCAGAATGGATTATATTATATTGGATTGTTTCTGTATCTAGTGATAAAAAATTTTGAAAACATAAAAAAAGCATAAAAAACATAGGTTATAGATGAATAATAACTCAGAAGAAATGGACATGAGCCTTTTAGTAGTGAAGGAAAGGTATTTATAAAAAATAAAAATTAAAAGAAAATCATTGATGGCATATCTTTGGAGAAGCTGCATTCCTTGTGAGGGATTAGTCTCAGAAAGCCAGCAAGCATCTCCTCCTGCGAAATGGCAAGTAAGCAAGGAGGTTGAGGGAACTTGCCAGTTTCTTCTCACGGGGAAGTAGGAGACAAGACCATCTGCCAAGAAAGGCAGGGTGGGGACCTGAGTGAAAGTGAGGTGCTGAGTTGAAGAGAGTGGTGGGAAGTGGGAAGTAATCTTTCCAAGAGTAAAGAATTCAAAGCTACATAAAAGGCTCAGCTGGTAGTGGATGTCATACAGTTGTACAGACTCCAATTTGGGAAGTGGTGAGGTTTTTCCTATCTTTAGCAGGCTTCTCCAGGCCTCATGCAGGAGGACACAGGGTAGCTGCACGATTAATGAGAGCTGCAGTCTCACTTTTGTGCAACAATGGAAAACCTATGTGTGGGACTCTGCCCTTGGCTCCTGACACAGGAACCCCAAAACAATTTTAAATTCTTAAGTGATAAGAGTACTAGGAACATCTTGTGTTCTAATATTTGGTCTTGGACCTTGGTTCCTGACCCGGGGCTTCCAAATCCCTTGTAATATCCTGGGTGATAGGAGTGCCTTTTGCTCTAATGAGGCAGCTCTGGGTGGTTCCTGGCTGAGACCTGGTCACCAGAAAGACCGAGCCATGATTAGGAACCTGGAACTTTCATCTCCAACCCCCATTCTCCAGAGAGAGGAAGAAGGGCTGAACTGGAGTTAACAATTAATCATACCTCTATGAGGAGGCCTCCATGAAATAGTAATACGGGCTTTGGAGAGCTCCAAGGCTGCCAAACACACCCACACATCAGGAGGGTGGTGCACCCCAATTCCACGGGGACAGAAACGCCCACTCTCAGGACCCTCTCAGAATTGCCCTAAGTGCCTTTTCATCTGGCTGTTCATCTGTATCCTTTAATAAGCTGGTAAATGTAGGTAAATGTTTCCCTGAGTTCTATAAACTGTTCTAGCAAATAATCTAATCCAAGGGGGAGGAGAGGATGGGAGCTTCCAATTTGTAGCCAAGTTGAACAGAAGTTATGGGCAACATGGTGATTGGCATTGACGGGGCGGGCAGTCTTGCAGGCCTGAGCCCTTAACCTGTGTAATCCAGTGCTATCTCTGGGTAGATAGTGTCGGTGCTGAGTTAAATTGTAGGACTGGTGTTACAGAACCACTTGGTGTGGGGAAAACGCCTACACATCTGGTGTCAGAAGTGTGAGTGTGGTAATGGTGTGAGAGTTTAGGAGACAAACAGCAGTAACGAGTTTCTCCCATACAACCTGTCAGGCTGAAGGGCAGTTGGACTGCTAAGACTGAGTCATTTGGAAGGACTAGTTGAAATGGTTTGACCATAGTCTTTAAGCCATAAAGGGAAGAAGGGAAGTCAATAGGGAACTGATCAACTGGAATTAAAGAGAGCAGTCAAAGACCTGGAGGTCTCAGTTAATTAAAGAGCCAATTCAGTGCATGTAAATGAGTGGAAGAAGAGGCGGGTGTGGTTGTAGGGGAAATATCAAAGTTACTGTTTTTTATTTAATAATTCAGAGAAAGGATGTTGATTAATAAGACAAGAATAATTTGATTTAAAATAACCATAAAACTGAGCTTCATCTTTGAGATGGTTTGTTTCCTTTGGAAATTGAGTTCTTCCAAAGTTATGGCAAGAGCTGGGGGGCGGGGTGGGGGTGGCGATGACAACTGAGTCAGATATTGAAGTCCTGAAAGTGTGTGTAGCAGGGATGTGAAGAGCCGTGCATGGCCACACTGTTCATGACCAGAGGGTGGCAGAGCTGCATAACGTGAATCTAGAAATGAATCTTCGGTTTTAGAGAAATGTAGGAAAGCAGGGATTCCAGAGTAGCAATAGAAAATAATGTGAATGTCCTTAAAACACTTTTATTTATTTAGGAGTGGGGCAGAAGATTTTTGTTAAATCAAAATGCCTTATTAATACTTTCAAATATGCTAGTTTTGTACCTCAGATATTTCACCTTTTAAGGTACATACAACATGTAGAAAATAAAATAATAAATAATTAAAACAAGTCCTTAAATTTAAATATGAGGCTAATAGAAGGCTTACTGTCTAGTGGGAAAACACACTTATTTGTTGCCCAAACAGGGAATCATCCTATTTGCCCACAGAAAAAGCATCTGTTCATTTATGTAAACATTTTATGTTAGCACTAGAAAAAAAATCCTTAAAACTCCAGAAGGGTTACCACCTAAAAATACTGTGCATTTCTAAATGACCTAGGGTAGAAGGTTGTAAAAATAAACTAAGCAAGTAAGTAATAAACTGACTGACTGAATGAGTGACTAACTGACTTCCAGAAAACTATTAGTATGAGCAGGTAGCTTTTTACTCTCAGCAAGTCACCATTTCACTTGTTAGTCCCTTTGAGGGGTTTAGGAGCTGTAGGAAGGCTGTGGGTAAGAATAAAATGACAGGCTATTCAGGGCCTCCAGTGAGGGCCCATCGCTTACAAAGAGAACTAGAAATTTGCTGGCATCTATTTCCAGTCAGGGAGTGACTAGCGAACGTTTATATTTATGGATGGTCATACTTCGTAATAACATGTTCAAAATATTAGAAAATCTCTTGATAACTTATCAAAATATGAGGGAATCAATCTTCAGGGAATAATTTTAAAACAAAAAAAATAGCCCCAAAATGTTAACAAGATTATCTCTGAGTGGTGGCATTAGAGGTGCTCTTTTCTGTAGCTTTCAAATTCTCTGTAATGAAATTCTAGAGAATTTCCAGAAACCATTCCTTCACTTTTGATTACTGACAACATCTGATGCTAAATGTGTAATAACTCCTTTTGTAATCAGAAAAAATGCAATAAATGCTACCAAAATAAATAATAAAAGCAAAAGATGAATTATATATGTAGCAAGTTGTTCCTGGGTTGGTAGGTAGAAAATTTGGAAAAATGCAGAAAAGAGAAAAATGTTTAATACTTGTTTTTTTTCCTTCAAATTGAAGAAAAGTGAAATCATATAAACAAAGAGCTCATGATTAGCTCTTCAGTTCTCCCCTACCTCATTATCCAAGGCCCAGCCTGTCTCTCTGTCTCTGATTAGGACAAACTCATCTTGCTCTAACTGCCCAGCTACCTAGGCCACAGCACATATCACTTATTTAGCACTTAAGATTCGTTTGATTTTAAAGGAAAAGCGTTGACAAATCCACACTTTCCTTTACAAGATGCACACATAGGTGTGCGTGCAGGAACAGGACTCCTCTGCCCTTCTGGCTGCCGGGCGGGACAGCGTGTCGTCCTCTGCTCCCAGCCCTGACACGCTGGCTGTTATCTTCAGAAACTTAACCAGAGTAGGGCTCTCTCTGCATTGAAGAGGGCCCACAGTAGGGCTTTCCAAAGGCCTACTGAACATCTCCCACTGAGCAGCCAGCCATCTGCAGGGTTGGGAAGAGGATCCTTTCTGAGAAAAGCGTGAAGACATGCCACTCTTTCTGCCTGGAGATTAGTGCCAATAAGACATTAAGGAAGAGAAAACTCTGTGCCTTTGACAGCACAGGTTTCAAGAGCTTGCTCACAGAGTAACCTATTTATAGGATGAAATCATTCTTTCTAGGGGTTATGCTCAAGAGCTTTTCCTTGCCGTGGGCCACCAAAATACTAATCCTATACAAACATGCTTTTTAACAATTTGACATAAGAACCGATAGTCTTTTTTCCTTCAAGAAGAACACCATGCCTCTTTTGTGTGTGTGTGTGTGTGTGTGTGTGTGTGTGTGTGTGTGTGCGTGTGTGTGTATTGTAAAGGAAAATCATGGATTTGTTAAGCTTTTGTCTTTAAAATCACTTTCAAAAGTAGCAAGCCCTCATTGCTTGGCAGGTGCTCAGAGTTTGGTTTTGTTGACCCACATATTGGACAGAAAGGAGAACTGAAAAACACTTTGAAAGTCTAGATTAATCTGGATATCATGGAAGAAGAATAGCTGATGGACAGTTTAAGAGAACAAGAAAAGGCTAGGAGGTATTCAGCCTAACAGGAACTGATTTTGGAGACAGCGCTGGGGGATGAAGAGGAGAAATTTCCCTGCAGCTTGTATGGCTAATGAGCTCACCGGAGATAGATGGGGAGGATTGGAAGTTCTTTTCTGTGTGACGTGAACATCAACTCCTTTTGACTTTGGGTTGAGCCATTGTAGTAGAGATTTAAATTGCTTTTCAATTTCTCTGGACTTCTGATTTACGTTTCTTTGGCTGAAACAGCATGTTGAAACTGGCTTAAAGGCTGACTGGCTTCATGCAGGTGACACCAAACCATCAACCTGGAAAGGTCTTCCACTAATCTGAAACACTAAATATCAGTGAAGGTGTCAGCCTGCAGATAACGACTATGTCTGCTCTTCTACAGAGAAGCAATTTCCCAACCAGGAGTTTCCGAGGTGTGGATCTCTGGGACAGATGCAATGGTGGAAATGTCCTAAGCAAATATAACAGATGACACAGAGGTGGAGGCATCCTACCAGAAGGAAAAGAGCAGAGTGCCCGGCCAGCCTCATTGGCAACTGAGTGTTACTCTGAAGCCGAACGACTCCATCTGAAGGAGAACACCGATGGATGGAAAACAGGGGGAGGTGCGGGCTTTCTGGGAAGTGACCGGGCTCTGTTTTGGTACAGTGAGTTCCACTCCTTAATTGTGTTTAATTAATCTTGATTCTCGCCTGCTGTCCTGTTGGCATCTTTTAATACTAACAGAGAACTCATTTCCACCATTCATTTGGCTTTGTCCCTCTAAAAAGCAGTTAGTCATTTTCTCTCAACTTTACTGAAATGCTCAAGTCACAATTGGCTTTGTATAGGGCCCTTCGTCCATGGATCTGAGGTGTCTGAGCCCAGCAACTCCCCAGGAAGGGACATTATATTCTCCCATCTCTAACCCCTACCTGACCTCCCTCCGTGCACATTTCCCCCACCACACAAACGATATCTGTGAATTTTACACATAAGATAATTATCAACATCATAACCCCATCTGAAGAGTAGGTTCTTTCATTTCTCTACATCAAATAAGTTATATAAAAATGTTTTTCTAAACTTCACCAACAGAGTTACACTTCCGAATTTTTCCAGAAGATATGTTGTTCTGATAAGACTCTGAGTGGGATTATCAAAGGTCAGTACTAGCAAGAAGAGTGTTTGGACAAAAGATCCTTCCTCAGGGGTCTCAGCACTTCCTGATAGAGTGAAAATAAAAGAAATATTTCCAAAGAAGGGAGAAAATCAAAGGAAAGTCATTCCAGAAGAGCACCAGGTGGCCCACGAGCTGTGTGGGTGTGCAGTGCTCACGTGCGGAGGGAAACACAGATTCTGGAAATCAAAGATGAAAATCCCCCACAAAGTAGGCCATCCCTTAGAACCAGATTCCAAGACCAAATTTCTGTTGTTTTAATATCTCATACTTCTAATTTAGTTTGCCTCTGTTGACATAAGTCTTTAAAAAGTGAATTCAATTCTCGCCTCTGCATGGTTCATATTTGTGGTATAGCTAAAGGGCTTTGTCTTAAGGGTGATGCGTGGAGCATTGTTACTCAATTATAGCATCATCTTCTGATTTGAACAAACAAAGAGATAGAGATGTACATCTGAACGCACTTTGAAAGCATTTATGCACAAAATTACCACCCTTTACACAAGCTTGCTGGGGTTGTCGCCAAAGTCGAGCAGAGTTTCTGGAGTAGAAAAGGCTTCCTTCAGGGTGATTTCTCAGACTTGGTACTACAGACATTTTGGACTAGATAATTCCCTTTTTGAAAAAACAAATAGGCTCTATTTTTTAGAGCAGTTTTTGGTTCATAGCATAAATGAACAGAAAGCACAGACAGTTCTCACAGAGTCCTGGCCTGCCGTGATTCCGTTTTTGTAGGAAGCCGTTGTGTGTGTTGTGAAATGTTTGCCAGCATCCCTGGCCTCTATACTCTAGATGCCGGCAGCAGCCCCCAGGTGTGACAAACAAAAATGTCACTAGACGTTGCCAAATGTCTCCTGGGGGGCAGATTCATGCTTGGGTGAAAAGCTATGGTTTCTGAGTTTGGCCTTACTGCTTCAGGAAAAATAGAAGCTAGATTCTGTCTTTGCGTTTCTTAAGAGGCATCATTTTTTGGCCCTGCTCAACTGAAACAGAAGAACCTGGCTAGATGTGTTACAGTATTTAATCTCTTCAGGTAAAACCACTACAGATTAATCATAAGTATTTGAGAAAGATAAGATGTTTGGGGTAGGGGAGAAACGATTGGGAGAAGGAGGCCAGGGATGTTCCTTAAGAAAGGATTTGCACCTGGTGTAATTCAAGGTCTTTCTCCAGCTTTATGTGTCCATATGCTGAATATGCTTAAAAGAATGTTTAAATATTTGATCAGACTCAGGGTCCAGTGCACAGGAACAGAGCTCACAAAAATTATGAAATAGAGCAACCGTGACTATTCGTTAATTTACAATGGGAAGCATCACTGGGAAAGGACTGGACTCCACGTTGGCCGAGTCTGCCCAGTCTCCTTGAGTAGGTTTGCTACATGGAAACAGAATCGCCGGGGGGAGGTGGGGGGTTGCTTAGTGAGCATGGAGCCAGGGTGGGAAGCAGCCTTGTGATCCGACTGTGTGTAGGACCCCTGGGTTTGCTCTGCCCCATGTGCCCACCTCTACATCAGGACCCTCACCTTGCCTGTGCCCAGCTCAGCTCTGGGGAGAGTCCTGTCTGAGTTAGTGCCCCCACAGATGAATGGGCCAAAGAATCATCAGAAAAACTTGTTAAAATTCAGATTCATGAGCTCCTTTCTCCGCAATTCTGTCTTAGGAGGACTGAGACGGGGGCTTGGTCACCAGCATTTTTAACAAGCGTCCCAGGTGCTTGTGAACCGCTGCCTGTGTCGCCCTTGTAGCTGACTTTCCCCACTGCTTCCCTAGGATTCTGGCCAGTCTGCCCTGGTCAACAGTCTTTCTTTTGACTTGTTAACTCCTCCTGGGGTCGCAGTAAAGCCTGCAGCCTGCAGCCCTCTGTCTCTGTAGGTGACCCTGAATATATGGGCATTGATTTCCACTCCATCAAGATGTCAGCCTACTGCCTTTATTTCCTTAGTGGGAATGGGGGGCCAAAGGCAGGGACACTGCAGTTTCAATCCATGGACTTCAGCAGGCACTAAAAACAAGGTTTTCCCTGAAATCTTGTTGACAATATTAACTTGAGGAAAAGGCGTCCCTCTCTCTTAAGTAAGTTGAGACTTTCTTGTTGCTGGTTTCCGAAGACTGATTCTAGCGGCATAACCAAACAGGAGAGCAGAATCTCGCATGCCGCGTATAGGCACCCCCCTTTTTCTCCCAATTACTAGCAGAATGTCCTGTTCCTCATATTAAAAACCCATCTGCCCATTCACTCTAGAAACATTTACTGGATGTTTATTAAGGGGCAGATGCAGTTTCCAGTTTTTGAGACAGAAAATTTCTGCTGTGCAGAGATGGAGACTGGGACTCGGGAGGAAGCTGAGAAAGAAGCAGAGGGTCTTCGGGTGCATGGAGGAGAAAGAGGCCGACTTGAATGGAGTGAGATGGGGTATGGGGGGACAAGGGGAAGCAGGCAGGGCTCTGCCGAGCAGCTCATACCAGGACGGAGGGTAAAGAGGAGGGCGCCAGGCAGAGCAGGGGAAAAAATGGCATGCTAAGGAATGAAGTGGGATGTGCAAGAGCAGAGAGGTGTGAGAGAGCCGTGTGCACCCTGAGGTCTCTCAGCTACTGGTCCAGCTGGAGCTGAGGTGCATCTGGGGTGTGGAGGGTCACGGGAGTCGAGCAGGAGCCACTCCATGAAGGGCCCTGTACAAAAGGCTGAGGAGTGTTGACTTGGTGGATCAATGTGGAGATGAGTCCTCAGATGCTCTCAGGCAAGGGAAATGACATGAGCCAGTGTGTGTTTAAGAGGGATCTTCCCACAGCAAAGAAGAGGCTCCCTGGTGTGGGCCACTCAGGCAGAGGCTGAAGCCTTGGCGTGAGGCAGGAACCGGAGAAGGGGAAGGCAGACGATTGTCAAGCAGTGTTGAACATCCTGCTGCAGTTTTGAAAACTTTAGTGCTTTGAGCAATCTGTTTGCTTTGGGGACTTTTTCTGGCACAACTCAGAGGTCCAGTTGTAGAGTGGAGAAAGATAAGGTTGAATTAATTCACAGTTGCCATGTGTAATAGTTTTAGGTCATATTTAATATTTCATAGCTTGTAATTAAGAGGGTGAGAATTTCCCTGGATGGTCTTCCTACCATTGGTTTTCCTGAGTTGGTCCTGTCTGATATCTCATTCCTTAGGGGAAAAAACTCACACTCACAAATTCAGCCGTTCAAATATGAACATTATTCATATCAGATTGACTGAAATGTTGCTAGGCAGTAATAGCTTTGGTGAGGAGATAGAGAAAAAGTAAGAGGAAAGGACAGAAAATAGACAGAGAAAATACTCATTTGGAAAGAAATATGTATGGGAACCATCTTTTTGAAGGACAATTTGGCAACATCTTGTAAACATTTCATATACACATTCCTTTTGCTCAGAGATTCCATCTTACATATTTTCAATAGCACACATTTTCTGTATGTATAATTATATCCATTGCAACACTGTAATAACAAAAAAGAAAAAAGCAATGTGGTACCTGTTCTTAAATGGATTACTGACTGATCGGTTGTATTATATGTGATACAAACCTCATTATTCAGCCCTCCAGAGGGATGAGATGGATCTAGTTTTGCTGATACGTAAGCATTTCTAAGAAATATTTTGAGTAAAAAGGCAAGAAACCAAAGTGTGCATACTCTAATTCCATTTGTGTACATTTTAAAACTATATACTTTTATATGCAGATTCACACATAGTATTTTCTGACTAGATCCTCAAGAAACTGATTCATCTGGGGAGAAGGATTTGAGTGGACTCAAAGAGAAAGGAAACCTTTTCTTTTCGTTCAATGCGTCCTTTCTGTGCATTAGCTTTTTGTTTTCCTTTCTTTATTTTTTTTACTGCACCCATATCTTACTTTGGTTTGGAGAATTAAATAGACCCGTTTTCAGGTTTATGTGATCATAAATATGGATCATTTGCACCAGGGTTACTCAAAGTAGTGGTCTGACAAACCCCAGGCACTTATGTCCAAACGTACGTCAACACACTGTTTCTTCAGCAAAATCACCTTCCTATAGAAAAAAGATAACATCAGCTCATTCAGAGTGCTGAGGGGCACAGCTGGTCTACGTGCCAGGGCAAACTTGTTATCCCTCACCGGCTGGCGACAAACAGTCCTCACATGGTCTTCAGACCACACCAAAAACACTGATTTATACTTCAGCACAATTTTAGGAGAAATTCTCCACTCTCCCAAGTGTACCTGCATGTCAAGGCTTGGAAGGGGGGTCTCTGCAACAGCAACCTGCATTATCTGCTTCGTTACTGAAATGCAAATCAAACAGAAATCAAATATGCTCTTCTCAAATATGTATTGATACACTAGTAGGGGGTTATAATTCCGACCATTAACTTTGAATACATCTTTTTATATACGTAAATGAGATGCCTTCCTTAACAAACTATTTATGACAATTGAATTGTAAACAGGGTAATATGATAACTAGCTGGGATTTAATGTGCTGCAGTAGTCTAACCCACTCTTATTCTTGGCTACCGCCTCAGACCGCTCTGCGAGTAGCTCACGCCCCCGAGGGCATGCGCCCTGGAAGCCACGCTTCAGTTCACAGCCCAAGCTTTTGCTGATTACCTGGCTGAACGTGAACAACCTGGGCCAATCGGGGATGCAAAACCTGGTTAGTTAGTCTCTGCTGGGCTCTGAACCAGGAAATGATGCAGAGGTGAGCTGGGCGGCTGTGTGGGCCAAGTACTTGTGGAGGCAAAAAGCGAATCAGCAAAGAGAGAATGAAGGTAAGTCACAGGAAGAAGTGGAGATGAGAGGCCAGGAGGGCAAGTTTCACTAGGAAAGCTGATCTGCAGCCGGACGGCCGTGCCGGGGCTCTTCCTGACGGCTTCCCTGCGGCCTCCTTGCGCTCCGTAGGTCCTTGGGATTAAGTGCCCCTCCATTTTGTGTTTAACAAGTTCGTTTAAGTTTCTGTTACTTGTAAAAGTCTCAGGAAACTGTGCATCGTTGCTTCCTTCCAAGTCTCCTGCTTCTGCAGTCAGCGGGGGAAGGAGTCTTAGGCCCGTGGGGCTCAGGTGTCTGCAGCACCTTCACATGGATCTGACCGAGGGCCACTGGGGAATATCAGTTTGCTATGTCAAATCCTCTTGAAATGTTTGTTTATGACGAAAATGAAGTTCTTAAGGGTAAAGCTGTTTTGCTAGAAGGGTGAAGAAAGCTGTGACAGGGTGTGATCAGCTCATGTGTTGTCATTGCTAAGCACTGAGTAGCTCAGCCACTGAGGGGCGCCCCGGGGGGCTTATCAATGAAAGCATTGGAAGGAACAACCGACGAAAGGGGACATTTAGGCCCGGAGGACCACTGGAGAGTATTCAGTCTGGCCAAGGCGAC
Organism: Phataginus tricuspis; assembly: GCA_029783875.1. Taxonomy (NCBI): domain Eukaryota; kingdom Metazoa; phylum Chordata; class Mammalia; order Pholidota; family Manidae; genus Phataginus; species Phataginus tricuspis. The sequence continues at coordinate 4,911,343 of JAQQAC010007890.1, read as the reverse complement.
TCACTACTCTCTGAATAGCTCCCTGAAGCCCGCGGGCAGTTGACTCCGGCTTTGGTAAGGTGACTTACAACCGGCAGTGGAGAGCCCTGGGCCGCTCCCGGCCAGGCGCGCCCGACAGGCCACCCTGGTGACTGCCTAGCAACGGGCTCCAGCAAGGGGACTCTGGTTTTTGTGCTGGCCGCTGGACGGCAGCTCCTGGTTGGCTAAGCCGCCTCTCCAGTACCAGCTCCTACAAAGGCGCACAGCCATGAGTTTGTATTGGATTCCTTTCATCTCCCCTTGCCTGGAATAACGTGTGATTAAGCTATCATTTGTTTGGAGAACGTTCTTTCTTTATTGGCTTATCAAGAGACATTATCTTGAATGCTATCGGCATTATGATGAAATTATGATTCCCGCAGTGAACGTGTGTTAAATAAATTGCTGGCAAAGACGAGCTCCATCTCTAAACATTAATTTGCCTCCCACAATAAAACAGCCACTAACTCCACTGTTTTGAGCAATACACGCAGAGGTCTGCTGCCATGTTTTGCTCACACAGACAAGTCTTGCAAGAATAGGGGCGAGGCATAAAACAACTGGTGATTTGTTTTTAGAAGTAGATGTTCAGCTTCCTTATGTTTTCATCTCACATGGCCCTCCTGGCCTCCCGCTCACCTCGCAACAGCTTTCCCCGGACATAGTGGGTTTTAAAAGGCGTGAGCTTGTCTACCCTACACTGGATCTTTCATCTAGGGGCTCTTCATCGGTTTCACAGTAAAAAGTCCTCCAGGCTGTTGCTTGAATGATAGCCAAACTCTAATAGCTGATTTTGACCCTGAAATCATGACGGCAAACGTACTTCCGTCTTGGGCCCACATTTACAAAGGAGCAATCATGTGAAGAGCAATGATTTAGTGCAGTCATTAAGGATCGATTCTTTTATACAATTTTAAAGTACTGAGAATATTTTCCTTTCATCTACTTGCCCATCCACATGAGCGTGGCCCTTCTAAGTGGTTTCAGAGGAAACACATTTATATTTACTGCAAAGATGCCTCCAGTGAGAAGAACGAACGCCCGTCTCCTGTTCATTGTACAGACAACATCCCTCGGTAGAAAGCATTTCCCTCCTATCTCAGCTGAGCTCTTCGCTCCCTTCCAGCTCTGAGTTTCCCGCAGGCCCTCCTGTGGCCTGCGGGCTGAGGGCTGATCTTCAGGTAAGTGTGCGCATAGGGCCCAGAAGGAGGTCTGGCCTTTCTGGGGGTTCCGAGCCTGAGAGTAAGGGGGAGGCTCCTTCAGGGTGGTCTTGAACCAGGTCGTGATAAATGCGCTCAGTTCATACTGATCCTTCTCAGGTTCCCCCAGGTCTCCACGTTCATGAAAATTATGGTGTTAAAATGTCCTTTCTTTTCTTAATGAATTGTAAGGCTTTTTAAATTAATTAGTTTTTTTTATCGAAGTGTAGTTGACATACAATATCGTATTGGTTTCAAGTATGCAACATAGTGATTCAACTATTAAATACAGATTAAATCCTCACCCCAACCAGTGTAGTTGCTATCTGCCAACACAGAAGGGTGTCACAGATCGCGGACTACATTCTTTATGCCGTACTTTCATCCTGGTGGAAAATGTCTTTCCTAAGAGAACTTGAGGAATCAGAGGCTTCTGGGCGAGGCAAGATCCTGAAAAATCAGTCTGCTTCGGCCAACAGCTCATTCATTTTCACGGTGTAAGAAGGTCATGGTGGTTCAGTATTCTGACCCTCCATGACTTTTTTTAAAATAGCAGGATATACTCGTCAGCCCAAGAAGAAGAGCCTTATTTTCTCAGTAGACTTTCATATGAATCCATGAAATCTTTCCTCTTTCTGTGTTTTCCATCTTATTCTCATCTCCTGCTTCTCCTTCTTTGTCTTTTTTCTCTCTCTTCTGCCTCATCTTCCTTAAACCAATTGTTGCAGTTAACTCTTGTGATATTCCCTCTCTTAGACCCTCAGACCTGTGCACAGAGGTAGTCGGTGCGAATCACGTTTGTATGTTCTAATGAGAACTTGATTTGGAAACTGTCAATTGCTCTCAGTCTCATTCTATGTGACAATCATTCTGGATTTCTGGCTCCTCCTACAAAAGGTGATCTTACCAGATCTCTAGCCCTTTATACATTATTGCTCTGCACAATGGCCTGTTTGAAGATGGTCATAATTTTACAGCAAATCCCTCACTGACCACACAAACATAGTGGTCACATGCTTATTAATTGGTTGCTTTCTTACACGCATATTAGAAAAAAAACAACAAAATCCTAGCCTTTTTTGTGTGTCATGCCGAGGCAGTGACACTGCAGCCCTGCAGGACTCCATCGCGCCCCACTCCGCCCCAGGTACATGGTGACTTGGGGGCCTCCCCTCGCCCACCTCAGGCATGTGGGGGCAGGCAGGCTGTCCCTGGCACCCCCGGGCTACGGGACTCCAGCAGTGGCCTCAAGCACCCAGGCTCAGGAAACGCAGCTTGTCCAGCAGGTGTGGGAGGGAGTCAGAGGCTCATGCAGAAGCCGCCAGGTGTGCCTCTGCAGCGGGACCCTAAGAAAGCATCTCCATCCCCAAGGGATGTCCCATCCTTCCCAGCCGCTTTTGATCGCCTAGTGTGACAGGACTTGGAGGTTATATCAAGAGATTTGGGTTAGAGTTCACCCTCCTGGAATTTCCTAAACAGGAAATCCTTTTTCATAATCCTTTTACTCTTATCTTTTCTATTCACTTTTTCTGTATTTGTTTGTTTTTTAACTTCTCTGAGCCACTTCAATTTAGGAATTTCTTTTTGCTACAGATATATTTATGTTTTCTGTTGCTAGAAACCCAAACTCCAGAAGCCCCGTGCATTTCCTGGTCATAAGGAAAGCTGAGAGCCAAGTTCATTGTCCAAATGTTGTAATATGCCAAATGGTGTGGCTGAGGAAAATATCTATTTCCTTTCAAATGGATTTTGTGCTCCTTATCCTCAAATGCCTTACTTAGAGAGCTTTAATTTGTAGGTGTGAGCCGAATGCAAGACAAATTCAATTTACAGTACAATCTCCAATCTCATGCTGATACATGTTCAGGTTCTTGGCAACAAATTAATCCACTCACCTCCCAATCTGTTGGCAGAAGCCATGAGTAAAGATTTATTCTCCCCTATGGGCATCTCTGTCCAAGGATTAAGGAACTGTTTTGAGGGCTTGGAGTGTGAGAAGATGGTCCCACTGAGGCATATTCACTGGGGGTCAGAGTGGACAAGCTGTCTAGAGACTGTAGCAATTTTTGCAAGAAATCACCAGCTCACCTGTGCCCCAGTGGAACTGCTTTGCATCAGCTGATCTGTAGGTTCCCCAAGCCTGCATAGTTTTCAATCTTCTATAACCCAGGGGACATGAGTGCAGCATAAAAGCATACATTATTACTCCAAAAGCTGCTTGGTTCCTTCCTGTCACACAGGACTTCCTTCCGAGCCCAGGATTATGGTATTTTTCTCATCAAAGCAGCCACCTACAAGGTTAACAGCATCCTAAAGTTGTGCAGGGCACACCTGTACTGGAAACAGCTGTCTTATGGAGCACTTCTCGTAATCTGGTTCGGAAGAATCCTTTTTAGTTCCCACTTGTAGCTTTGACCAGAGGAGCGCTACTCAAACTCTAGTAAATGTTCAGAAATCTGTTTCTAACTAAGGAAACTCCTGGTGTCTTTCAAAAAAAATCACATACAACTGACATTCTTTGTTGAAAATAGTTACCACTTCTTTCTGAATTACTGCTTTCCTGTATCCAGCATGAACTCAGCAGCTAAGGTGGAAAAAAAGTGATGGTGAGTTTGGAGAAGCAATTCAGAAAATAGAGATGTGTCAGGGTAAATAAGCTCAAGAATGTAATCACTGAATGGCATTCTTTTTAAAGTAGTTGTCTTAAACAAGTCATTTCATTAAGTGTTATAAAAGTAAACATGGATTTCAATTTCATCTAGTGGAATTTAGTTTAGATTAGACTTCAAGTTAAGCCATGAAAAAGTGGCCAAGAGAGATGTGGGGCTATCAGTCTGACTATTCCCGAAAAAGCAAATTAAATCCGAAAGGTTTTTAAACTTCCTAGGGGAAGACAATCTTGCCTGAATTGATCCTTTTTCTTTTGCTAATGATATAATTATACATACAGAAAATGTGTGCTATTGAAAATATGTAAGATGGAATCTCTGAGCAAAAGGAATGTGTATATGAAATGTCCCCCTAGCCCCCCACCTCTATAAAAACCTGCCATTCTATGCAGCTCCTCGGAGCTCCTTTCTGCTTGTTGGCTGGGATGCTGCCTGATTCATGGATCCCTTAATAAAGGCAATTAGATCTTCAAATTTACTCAGTTGAATTTTGTTTTCTAACACCTTAATTGATATCTATATGAGATAAAATTTAATTTTATTCAAATTTATTCACCATGCATATTTAAAAAACAATTTTATAGTGAAATAGAATAAACACCCCTAACGGTACATAAAACATAAATTAGCTACTGAAAGATAGAGCAAAAAAATTTCTGTAACCTCCACTCAGGTAAAAAAATATATATATGTATATATATATAATATTACTAGCTTCCTCTAGAAATTCCACTCTGTCCCTTTCTCTCCCTTCCCACCCTAATGGGAACAAATGTCCTCAATATTATTAGAACCACTTGCTTGATTTTTCTTTTAAGTTTCACTACTAAATTGGATATCCCTAAACAGTGTAGCTTAATTTTGTCTTTTTTTGAACTTTTTATAAATGGAATCATCCAGTATGTATTCTTTTGTGTTCTTTGCCTAATATTATGCCTCTAAGATTAATTAATATTGTTGTGTTGCATATGTTAGAAAGGAAGACAGATATGAGTGGGATGAAGAGAAGGTGACGCCCACCAAGAACTCAGGGAGTGAATCAGATTAAACCAGAGAGCAAGAAAGGACTCTCAGAGTTAATGCCCTTTACAATGTGAGTTCATTCCACAGACTCTGAATGTGGGCTGACCTTGAGACTTGCTCTGGCTAATGGGGGTGAGATAGGGCAGAGACATGGGAGAAGCAAATTTTCCTAAAAATGCCAAGCTCTGCATAGCATAGTAAGAACAGGAGGGACTTATCTTAAAGCTAAGATTCCCTTTTAAAAGAGAATTGGAGAATTGGGAAGTTAGATTCCTGGCATATCCTTTGGTAATCAGCCAACAACATATCTTAAGGCAAGATTAACAGTCTCATCTGTTCCCAATGCTTTTGGGTGGCCCCTATCTTGGAGAAGAACAGAAAGTTTATTCTGCAGAATTATCTGGAGGACTGACTATGGATAATGACATATTGTCTCTCACCCAAGATAGACATCATGAGGCACATGACAACCCTACCCCCCAACCCTTTATCTTCATCCCATTCTTGAAAGACTTAAAAGACAAAATCCTAAGCCCTTGAGTACACCTCCTTTCTGAGGCTGCCCTCACTCCCATTTCTTGGAGTGTGTATTTTTAAAAGACTTCTTCCTGCTCATCTTATTATGTTTTTTCTCTGTGTTCTTCCCGAGGTGTCCTTGTCATTTGCTATTTTCCAGACTTTAAGCCCAAGTCTTCACTCTCTCTGTCCCACTTCAGATAGGCAGGGAGCGGCTACTGAGAGCTCTGATTTGAGCTTGCAAGTTCCTGTCAAGGAGCTTCCCCTTCCTCTCTGCTTTACTCAGGTAAACCTGCCTTTGTCCCCCTTGACTCTGGCCTGTTCCTCCCTCAGAGTGTATTCAAATAAAACTTTTGCTCTGCTGCACCACTGTGTCCCTTCATTCCTTGTTGCAGCAGGGACAAGAACCGAGGAGAACAAACTCAATCCCCCAACACTTCTCTTCTAGGTTCTTGGATGAAATGAAAGACAAATAAAAGACAAATTAACAGGAGAAAAACAGAATTTTAATACCATGTATACCTCCTTTATGGATGGGAGAGACCCAGGAACACTGAATACCTCTCCAAAATGGCCAAAACCACTACCTAAATAATCTCTCTAGTTAAGGACAAAAGATATTGGGAAGGGGAGGCCCGTAAGGTTACCAGAGAAACACAGTAAGTAAGGGTGAGGTCATTAAGCAGATTCACTTCGTTGTCTTCTCTACTGATAAGAGTTTCTAAAGATTCAGCATCCTCCTTCTCTTGCTACAGAAAAGAGATCCCCTTACATATGGAGATTTATTTTATAAATGTAAATAGCTTTTACAAAAGGGTAACTTTTACTCAAGTTTCAGAGCTTCTTCTGTGTCTGCAGTTTCTTAAAAAATAACTAGCCTACAGTAATTCTTATACCAAAGAGGCGTATTTTAGGTGACAAATTTCGCTCTCATTCAAGCTTAAATTTATCAGTAATTTTCTTTAAGGACAGTGCTTTTTGTATCATATTTAAGAAACTGTTCCTTAAAGTCATGAAGATGTTGTTCTGTATTATTTTGTGAAGGCTTTTTTGTTTTGATTTTTACATTTATGACTATGACCTATTTACAACTTATTTTTGTAAATGATGTGAGGTAGAGGGTCCAGTTTTTCCCCATATAAACCCAATTGTTCCAGCACCATTTACTGAAAATGTTATCATTTCCAACTTCTCTGCATCACCACTTGGATCATAAATCAGATGACCATATATTCATGGGCTGTTTCTAGGCTCTTTATTGTATCCTATTGCTCTTTCATCTATCCTTACGACAATTCCACACCTTCTCGATTACTATAACTTCTTAGTTCTCAATTGCTAAAACTGGGGGAAGATATTGGCACAGAAGAATCCAAAGTTCATGCACTTTTGTGCTCTTCTATTAAATAAAATTGGTGAATCTAAGACTAAGTATAAGAATAAATAAAAAAATAAATCACAACAAATTAAAAAATTTTTAAAGCTGACAGATGCCATAAACATCATGAAATCCAGAAAAATACATACTTTATGGCTTAACATGCCACATAACATTTTTTTCCCTATAATTTTTGGCTAAATAGTCTTTGATTGCCTTTTCACATAATGATGGCTTTCGTAATGCCATTTTCTATTAAAAAATGAAAAGAAAATTCAGTCTTTCCTCTAGCACAGGTATTCAAATTTTATTTTTCATTTTTATGAGTTTAGGAACAATTTTGTTCAGCTTTTCAACTCGTGTAAAAATGTCAATAATTTAGTATTTTTGTCAAATTTAGAAAAACATCCAACATTTTTCATCTCTGAGGTACAGCAGAGAATTTCAATTTGAGACATGAAGTTACTGCAAATCATGAAGAAGTCTGGAGAACAAAGAGGAGGAGCACTTTTTTTTATAGAGGAAAGGGTAGACTTGGAAGGGCTCTTAGAAACAAAAAATAAACTAGGAGTTTCAAGTTTTTTCATTGGCTGGGTTGTGACAGTTTCTTATTGACTGGGCTGTTGCTAGGGGGAGGAAGAAATCTTCCCTCCCTCCTGCTGGGTAGTAAAGTAGAGGCTAAGGCAGCACGGACTTTGAGGTTTCTCTCTTGTCTCTTCTGGTTGGGTCTTCAGCTGACCAGGAGTGAGGGATCTAGGGTCTGGCGATCTCCCCCGATGGCCTCCCGACTCCACTCTAGAGAGGTTTCCCTTTATTAGTTTTCACAAGGATGTACTCACCATTTGTATGTGGTTACAGGTCCGTGCCTGACAAATAGAGGAACTTTGATCATTTCTACTTTGCATGGTTCTCATAAAAAATGTATCATGAACTTAAAATTATATGCCTTCATTGTCAAGTATGCTTCTGAGACAAGACAACTTCCATTTTGACTTAAGCATCAGTAAGAAATAGATTCTCCTCTTAATACCTCATGTCTGATGATTGGAAAACTTCCACAAAATAGCTTCTGGCACCACTTTTCACATCTGGTTTCTCCTCTACCACCACATACTTCTGGCTCCAGGTATCGTAAGACATCATGCAGTGATGCAGCCTCTGGTTCCACGCCTTCAGGTCACCACACTGGTTGAGTTATCACAGGGGTCTTAGGCATATTCCTGCAAGACATTCTACAATTGAAGGCTAGCAGTCAAGCAACTAGATATGGGAGTGACCGAGATCCACATAATATGCCATGATAAAGTAATATTAAATATATCCCTAACTCAGCTCTCCTTGTTCAAATCCCTCAAAACCCCACAGCCATTCTAAAGCTAGCCAACATGAGTAGATGTATGATGGAGGTGAATTTAGAGAGGAAAGGCAGAGCAGTCCCTACTGGCTGTGACTAAATCATCTCTTATTTAACATACAAAAACATTATCATATGAACAATATTAGGGCACCTCCAAGGGTCTTGAAAGGGGACAGTGCAAGCTTTATGGTAAATCTGCCTCTGGCTGTACCTTTATAATAAGATTTAATAGCCATGACAATCTGTTCTTCCACTTTGCTCTTCTTCAAAGTGTTTGTGTTTCTCTTGGCCTCCGCCTTTCCATAAAAATTTAAATTCAGCTTCTCTTGTTCCACAGAGATCTGTGTAGAGATTTGGACAGAGACCAAATTAAATTTATAAATCAATATTGGAAGAACTGACATCTTTACAGTATTAAGTTCTCTGAATTTTATATAGAATACATATCTCCACTTGTTTCAGTCTTTTAAAATGTCTTTTATTAAATGTGTATGAATTCCTACAAAGAGGTCTTACCCATCTTAATGTTATTAATAGTCTTGAATGTTTTTGTTAGTATAAATGTATGTTTTTATAAATTTAATTTTCTAATATATATAGCTGGTATAGAGATATATAATGATGTCTAGTAACTGCTAAATTCTCTTAAAACTAAAATTTCATCTGTAAATTTATTTGGGTTTTTTCTTTCAATTATATAATTTATCAAAAATCTATTTCCTTACTGATTCTTATGACTGTATTTTTTTCTTGTCTTGTTGCAGTTGCTAAGATCTTCATATCCAGATGAATGAAAGTGGTGATAGTAGCATCCTGAGTTCTATCTAAAAGTATCCCAGTAAGTACAATGTTTCCTGTACATTTTTTTGTAGATACTCTTTTCAACTTGAGGAAATTTCTTTTTTTCTTATTTTTTAAAGTTTTTAATAATGAATGAATGTTGAACTTCGTCAGTGCTTTTCTTTGAAACTATTGAAATGATACTGTTATTTTCTTCCTCTGCTGTCTCAGCAATGGAAAATTATACTGATTGATTTTAGAAGGTCAGACTTATCTTACATTTCTGGGATTAACTCAATTTAGTTACACATATTACTCCTGTATAACTTTCTATATTTGTTTATTAATTTTCAAAGGATTTTTGCATCTACATTCTTTAGTGAGATTGGCTTATATAATTTTGCTTCCCTGGTTTTAATATCAATGTTGTGTTATCCTCATAAAATGATGTGAGGAATCTGCCCCCTTGTTCTACTATTTGGAAGAGTTTTGGTAATATTAGAGCCATTCGAGTTTGGAGTTTTCTTTATGGCAAGATTATTTTTTTATTACTATTTCTTTAATCACTGTAGATCAATTATTCAGGGTTTTTGTTTTTGTCTTTGGCTTCTTGTGTCAGTTTTGGCAACTTACATCAATTTTATTATCTTTTAACAAGACTTACTTTTGGCTTTTTTGACCCTTTTTATCATGTGTTTTATTTCTGTTTCATGAATTTCTTCTCTTTATTTTTTCTTCATTTTACTTTCCTTAGCTTAACTTGTTCTTCTGTCTATAATTTCTTGAGATGGTTGCCCGTTTCACCTATTTTCAAAAACATTTCTTCTTTCCTAATAAACGTATTTTAAATAAAATGATCATCTAGCTAATGATTTAGCCACATTTCACAAGTTATAAGATTCTAAATTTTCATTATAACTCAGTTTGAAATGTTGTCTAACCCATTATGATTTCTTCTTTGAACCATATATTATTTACATGATTATTTCTTAAATTTCCAAACATTTGGATATTTCCTAGTTTTATGGTTATTTGCTATTTCTAACATAATTTCTTTATGATCAGAAAACCTAGCTTGTACTATTCCAATCTTTTAAATGTGTTGAGTTATGCTTTATATAAATATGTGCTTGAAAAAACTGAATTCTGCAGTTAGTTGTAAGAATAAAAAAAAATGAGAGAGTGAATATATCCTGCTACCAGGTAATACTATCAAAGCAAAAAAACTGAGTTATCTGAACAAGATTAGAAATCTCTCTTGTTCTTTGTATGTTCTATATGTTCCTAGAGGTTTTTTTTTTTAGTAGCTTTTGGTGAAATAAAAAAGAAAGGGCTGGTTTTATCTGCATATGGGTTTTTTAACTTTGCTCAGCTGAGAAGCCCACAGCAGAGTAGCTGTGTCCAATTTTTGTCTTATTTTTCCCCATAAGTCAAGAGATGGCATATTTTTAGAATATCAAATGTCAGTAAATAATTAATGCATCTGGGAGAGAAAAGTTTGCTGTTAGTAACTCATACCCACTGATCTATAATGAATAACTAAAATTCAATGCTGTTCCTTAGAAAGGAACCTCAAAGAGTACTATTTGAAATTGCTATTTTTTAACCAGGACATTCATTCTTAGCTTAACACTATTGCAAATACAGTCAATTTTACTTTCTACCTGTCTAACATTCTAAAGAATATTTTGAAGGAGAAGTCATTTTATTTTGTATTTATAACATACCTAGAACACAGTGGCGTCAAAACAGTAGGGTACTTTATCAAAGAAAAAAGAAGAAAATGGGATATCAAATGATTATCTTATTCCACAGAGATCCGGGTAGGGATCTGGAGAGACAAATTAGAATGAATTTGTGGAACTAGAAATGCACAAGACCCATTCACATGGCACTGACTGATGCCCAGATAGCACAAAGTATAGCGGTAGAACAAGTCTTCCTTTGAATCTTGTATCAAGTTGTCCACGTTCAGGTAGGAATCCTGGAAGGCAGCAGCTCCATTTTTTTAAAGTTTTCTATTATTCTGAATGAAAGGGCTTGAAGAATACCCACTGAGGGTGGAGGTAATAATTGAGAGGTGGAAGCGAAGCAGCTCAGTAGGAAGGACTGTTCCTGTCCCTCCTCTTGGCGGCTGTGTGACTGTGAGCAAAGGACTAACCCTTGTATCCCAAGTTTCCTCCTCTGTGAAATTAGAAAAGTCACCTGTGCCAAAGGTCCTTTGCTGTTAAGAGTTCATGTGAGCAGGTCTTCACGGGACTGTACAGTATACACACATGTGTGCCCACAAACTTTGAAGGTTTGGTCATTTCTATGATTGTCAGATAAGTGTAAACTTCTGCAGGAAGCAGAGCCTGTAATACAGGAGGAGGGATTTACTGGTATTAGGACGCAAAGGGATTGAGGCTTTTAAATGCAGCCAAGTCTCTCCTTGTGGCTGTTTCCCAAAAGCAACAATTTCCATTTAAATCTTCGGAAATACAACAAGATGAAGTGCTTTTCAGATAACAAGTTCCACTCCAAGACACAAGTGGCTTTTACACAGGAAATAACTGGATAATGAAAACAGTATCCAAAGCCTCCTGTCAGGCATCACCCTCTCCTACCGGGACCCATCCTACTTCAGGCGCAGACGTCTCAGCATCATGTGTGGTCTGGCCCCTTTTGCTGTCCTTTCAGATGGAAAGGAAAAGGACTGTGTCAGCTTCTCTCAGACAGGAAAGCAAAATGCCACTAATTTATTTATGATGTGTTTTGTTCAAGTAAGTGTATTTTTTTGGAACTTTCTTCCAGAAAAACAAAAAAATAGTTCCCCTTACCAGAAAGATTTGAGTAGGGTGTATTTTTCTGTATATCATCAGATTATTCAATTATGCTACTTAGGACAAACCACTGCATTGTCTATCTCTGACACCATAGAAGAATGGATAGTAATAATTTGAGTCTTCTCTCAGCAAAAATCGACAAAAAGGCAAAGTTAATACAGTAATAATAGTAGCTGGTATTTATTGATCACTACCTATGAGCCAAGTACTATTCCAAGTATTTCCCGTGTAATTAATAGTGTTTAACCCTCACTATAACCCAACATAGAAGATTCTAGAATTATCCCCATTTTCAGATGAGGAGATGGAGGCACAGTGAGGTTAACTAAATTGCCTGAAGTCACAGGACTCCTAAGGATATATTTAAACCCAGGCAGTCTGTCTCTAGAACCCATAGAACCTTATTGCTTTTCCAGTGAAATGACAGAATTTCTCATCCCCAGTATGAAAGAGTGGATCAGCAGAGATGTAAAGCTTTCAGTGTTGGAACTATTCAGCTAACATTTGCTTGTTTGTTTTAAGTAAGGTATGTTCCTCGTTTCTTAGCTAAAGCTAGGGGTATACTTTTCTCTTCTGACAAGGAAAATTTTTCTTGGTAAACATCATGACCTACAGAAGATATGCTTCTTATTCATTATTCTACAGTAACTTCAGTGTGGTTGATCCTTTGAGTTCTACAAGTTTATTTCACATACTTTCTCATCAGCTTTTTCCCCTAAGTCTTGGTGCAAACAGTTCCGCCCCCATCAGGCCCTCCCCCGCCACCTAGGCAGACTCTCCACAAAGCCAGTTACGGCTGAGCTCCTGCTATGATTGCAGCAACCCCGTCCCACGACACACATACCCTGCTGGAGGTTGTCTGACCTCAGCAGAGGACAAAGTGCCAGCGAGCCTGCCAGGGTGGGAAGGACTGAAATTGATACGGCCTCCCTTGAGCGTCTCTTTCTGTCTTATCTGACATTCTGCCATTAGTCATCCCTCCTGAGTATCAGGCAGCTCGATTGATTTCCACTTTTCTACCACCAAGAATGAATGTATCACCTTCCTTCCCAGCTCTCCTTGAGCGGGTTGTGTCCTGACATCCAGTCCTGACCCCATATCTCTAGCTAGGCTAGATAATTCACTGCCTGGCACTTTCTTAGGCCCCCTGTTCCTAAGTTTTGCTTTGCTTGCTTGTTTTCTTCAATAAATATTTCTCAAGTGCCAACTCTGTGCCAGGTGTAGCAGGTAGGCTTTTGTCAGGAATGACGTCCTCTGTCTGTCCATACTTCAAACCCCACTTAGTGGGTGTTTCCTGTTAACCCTGCTTGGACTTTTCCAGGGCTCATTATTCTTTATTAATTTAATTCTCTCCCCTCAGGTAGGTAATAACTTCTCATAGGCTTTAGACCTCTGTATCCCTCCAAAGTGTTTAACGTCGTGCTGAGTGGATGCTAAGCAAGCAAAAAAAAAAAAAAAAAAATACTAATTAATACTTAGGACCTTCAATGAAACCCTTACCTTACTAGAACTTCCATCCAATGAAGGTCTCCAACCTTTGCTCAGAAAGTGATGATGAATTGTTAGGAAACTGGTGAATTATTGTTGCCATCTGTGCAGATGTAAGTGAGGAACATGGAGTCACTTCTGCTCTTTAAAAACGTATGGTGTTGAAATGTGTCTGAGGACAGCGGGGGTGGGATACGAGGAGAGGGAAAGGATGCACTTTCATCTTACACAACCGAGTCCAAATCCCTTGGTTTTCTACCTTAGGAGTTTTCTGCTAGTATAAAACTTTTGACATACCATGGTTTCCCTTTCTGTGCATTTTCTAAACATAGTTTTGAGTGTCCTTTCTATTAGAGCCAGGGATTAACCCAGCTGTCTGACCCCTGCCTTACACTGTAAGATCAGACTTTCTAAAATTCTTATTTTATGCTAGTTCAATCCTAGCACTGTACACATAGTTTTATTCACTTATTTTGCAAATTCTCTAGCCATTTCAAACATATTAACATACTGTAAGTAGTTTGGCTTACTCGTTTAATCAAAATCCCACTTTGTTAATTTTACTTTGTAATTCAGTTCTCAATGCGCTTCTTGCAGCACAATTGTTATGAATTTTCAATTTATTTTTACATCTATTTTTATAACCGCCACTTCTACAATGTGGCAAGCTTTTCTCCTTAACTTTAAAAACATCATTTCCGAAAGAAAGCTGTTCTGAAATCTGGCTTCTTCAGCGAACTGAACACCCACATGCTGAAGGGAGAGTGACAGAAGTCAGGGGCGGAGAAGATGCATATGGCCACCTGGCTTTTTTTTCCCAACAAAAAAGAAAGATGTGTGCACAATGTTTGAGTCTACATAACTTAGCATTTTAAGCTTACAAAATGTTGCTGGCTGCCAATTATATATTCTTTAATCTGTGGGTTTTACTAGAACCATATGAGCTTTGCTATTAGTTCACATTTCCTTTGAAATTAATTTATATCTTGTGGTAGAATGTGAGTGTGATTGACTCCAAATGTATTTTGCCTTTTAAAGAATAATGATGAGGAGGAGGGGCTCAAGATGGCGGGGTGAGCAGGGCAGCAGAAATCTCCTCCCAAAACCATACAAGTTCTTGAAAATGCAACAAATACAACTACTCCTAAAAGAGAGACCAGAACATACAGTACAACAGCCAGGCTACATCTACATCTGCAAGAACTCAGCACCCCACGAAAAGGGTAAGATACGAAGTTGTGACCCGGTGGGACCCGAGCACTCCCGCCACCCTTGCTCACCAGCGGGAGGAAAAGAATCAGAGTGGGGAGGGAGTGGAAGCACAGGACTGCTAAATAGCCAGCCCTGGTGATCTGCACCGGGAGCACAGACACACATCGCATGGTGTACTGGGAATTAGAGAAACAGAAAAGTAAAACCCAAGACGAGACTGGGAATGGGTCCCCACAGCCAGCTCCCCTGGGACAAAAGAAAAGCGGGTGCTTTTTAAAAGTCTTAAAGGGACAAGGGCCCAACAGCTGAACAAAATCGTCTCAGCACATTCAGCCCAGCAGGCTGGGAATCTTGAGGAATTTTGGGCCTCCAAGCCCCCTGCCAGGTAAAGCAGCCCTGAAGCACTTCATGGCGATAAGCAGTCTGCCATTCGTTCCCCCTGCTGGTGCCGGCTGAACTGCCACAGCTGCGGAGCAGCCAGAGAGCGGCCCCGCCCATGACAATCACACAGAGTCTCCTCCCAGCACGCAGCTAACCTGGAAGGACAGCAGAAGCTGGAGCAAGATCTGAAAGGTGTGAAGGGGCCATCCTGGCAGTAGAATGCACCCGCGGTACTCTAGGCTAGCCTGAGGATGGCCCCACCCACGGCAGTTTAGGGGATTATCTCAGAGACTGCCTCCCAGTGTGCGGGTAACCAGCACAGGCTGTGGAGAAGGGCAAGGCGAACAAAAAGCAGGAAGGGACTTTGTTTTCCCAGCTGACACATGTGACACCTGCCTGCGACCACTTCTATCGCCATGAAAAGACAGAACAATCTGGTCCAGTCAAAAATCACCCAGACAACCCCAGAGAGAGGGCATGGTGGGATAGATTTAAACAATCTTCCTGAAAAAGAATTCAGAATAAAACTCATAACCATGCTGATGGACCTACAGAGAAATATGCAAGAGCTAAGGGATGAAGTCAGGAGGGACATTACAGAAGTGAAACAATCGATTGACGGGCTTAAGAGCACACTGGACAAGGTGCAAGAGACTATAAATGGAGTAGAAATCAGAGAACGGGAATACAGAGAAGCTGAGGCAGAGAGAGATAAAAGGATCTCTAGGAATGAAAGAATATTAAGAGAACTGTGTGACTAAGCCAAACGGAGCAATATTCGCATTATAGGGGTACCAGAAGAAGAAGAAGAGAGAAAAAGGGATAGAAAGTGTTTTTGAAGAAATAATTGCCGAAAACTTCCCCAAGCTGGGAAGGAAAATAGTTTCTTAGACCACAGAAGCCCACAGATCTCCCAACACAAGGGACACAAGGAGGACGACACCAAGACATATAATAATTAAAATGGCAAAGATCAAAGAAAAGGACAGAGTATTAATAGCAGCCAGAGAGAGAAAAAAGGTCACCTGCAAAGGAAAACCCATCAGGCTATCATCAGACTTCTCAACAGAAACCTTACAGACCAGAAGAGAATGGCATGATGTATATTTAATGCAATGAAACAGAAGGGCCTTGAACCAAGAATATTGTATCCAGCATGATTATCATTTAAATTTGAGGGAGGGATTAATCAATTCCCAGACAAGCGAAAGTTGAGGGAATTTGCCTCCCACAAACCACCTCCACAGAATATTTTAAAGGGACTGCTCTAGATGGAAACACTACTAAGGCTAAATAGATGTCGCCAGAGAAAATGAAATCACAGCAAAGAAAGCAGACTATCCAAATACCAGCTAAAGGCAAAAAATAAAATCAACTTTCCATAAAAACAGTCAAAGGAAACACAAGAGTACAGAATAAAACACCTAACATATAAAGAATGGAGGAGGAAGAATAAGAAGGGAGAGAAATAAAGAATCATCAGACTGTGTTTATAATAGCTTAAGAAGAGACTTAAGTTGGACAGTTAGATAGTAAAGAAGCTACCCTTGAACCTTTGGTAACCACTAATCCAAAGCCTGCAATGGCAATAAGTACATATCTATAGATAATCACCCTAAATGTAAATGGACTGAATGCACCAATCAAAAGACACAGAGTAATAGAATGGATAAAAAAGCAAGACCCATCTATATGCTGACCACAAGAGACTCAGTTTAAACCCAAAGAAATACACAGACTAAAAGTGAAGGGATGGAAAAAGGTATTTCATGCAAACAACAGGGAGAAAAAAGCAGGTGTTGCAGTACTTGTATCACACAAAATAGACTTCAAAACAAAGAAAGTAGCAAGAGATAGAGAAGGACATTACATAATGATAAAGGGGTCAGTCCAACAAGAAGATATAACCATTATAAATATATATGCACCCAACACAGGAGCGCCAGCATATGTGAAACAAATACTAACAGAATTAAAGGAGGAAATAGAAAGCAATGCATTCATTTTAGGAGACTTCAACACACCACTCACTCCAAAGGACAGATCAACCAGACACAAAATAAGTAAAGACACAGAGGCACTGAACAACACACTAGAAAAGATGGACCTAACAGACATCTACAGAACTCTACACCCAAAAGAAACACGAGACACATTTTTCTCAAGTGCACATGGAATATTTTCCAGAATAGACCACATACTAGGCCACAAAAAGAACCTCAATAAATTCAAAAGTATTGAAATTCTACCAACCAACTTCTCAGATCACAAAGGTATAAAACTAGAAATAAATTGTGCAAAGAAAACAAAAAGGCTCACAAATACATGGAGGCTTAACCACATGCTCATAAATAATCAATGGATCAATGACCAAATTGAAACAGAGATCAAGCAATATATGGAGACAAATGACAACAACAACACAAAGCCCCAACTTCTGTGGGATGCAGCAAAGGCAGTTTTAAGAGGAAAGTATATTGCAATCCAGGCCTATTTAAAGAAGGAAGAACAATCCCAAATGAATAGTCTAAAGTCACAATTATTGAAATTGGAGAAAGAAGAAAAAATGAGGCCCAAAGTCACCAGAAGGAGGGACATAATAAAGATCAGAGAATAAATAAATAAAATTGAGAAGAATAAAACAATAGAAAAAAATCAATGAAACCAAGAGCTGGTTCTTTGAAAAAATAAACAAAATAGATAAAACTCTAGCCTGACTTATTAAGAGAGAAAGAGAATCTACACACACAAACAGTACCAGATATGAGAAAGGAAAAATCGATGGACCCCAAAGAAATACAAAGAATTATCAGAAAATACTATGAAAATCTATATGCTAACAAGCTGGAAAACCTAGAAGAAATGGACAACTTCTTAGAAAAATACAACCTTCCAAGACTGACCAAGGAAGAAACAGAAAATCTAAACAGACCAATTACCAGCAATGAAATTGAATTGATATTCAAATAACTACTGAAGAACAAAACCCCTGGGCCAGATGGATTCACCGCTGAATTTTATCAGACATATAGAGAAGACATAATACCCATTCTCATTAAAGTTTTCCAAAAAATAGAAGAGGAGAGAATACTTCCAAACTCATTCTATGAAGCCAGCATCACTCTAATACCAAAACCAGGCAAAGACCCTACCAAAAAAGAAAATTACAGACCAATATCCCTGATGAACGTAGATGCAAAAATACTCAACAAAATATTAGCAAACTGAATTCAAAAATACAAGAGGGTCATACACCATGATCAAGTGGGATTCATCTCAGGGATGCAAGGATGGTACAACATTCGAAAATCCATCAACATCATCCACCACATCAACAAAAAGAAGAACAAAAACCACACAATCATCTCCATAGATGCTAAAAAAGCATTTGCCAAAATTCAGCATCCATTCATGATTAAAACTCTCAACAAAATGGGTATAGAGGGCAAGTACCTCAGCATCATAAAGGCCATATATGACAAACTGACAGCCAACATCATACTTAATAGCGAGAAGCTAAAAGCTTTTCCTTTAAGATCGGGAACAAGACAGGGATGCCCACCTCTCCACTGTTATTCAACATAGTACTGGAGGTCCTAGCCATGACAATCAGACAAAACAAAGAAATACAAAGCATCCAGACTGGCAAGGAAGAAGTCAAATTGTCACTATTTGCAGATGACATGATATTGTACATAAAAAACCCTACAGACTCCACTCCAAAACTACTAGAACTAATATCTGAATTCAGAACTAATCCTGAAGTTGCAGGATACAAAATTAACACACAGAAATCTGTTGCTTTCCTATATACTAATGATGAGCTAACAGAAAGAGAAATCAGGAAAATAATTCCATTCACAATTCCATCAAAAACAATAAAATGCCTAGGAATAAACCTAACCAAGGAGGTGAAAGACCTATACTCTGAAAACTACAAGACACTCCTAAGAGAAAATAAAGAGGACACTAACAAATGGAAATTCATCCCATGCTCTTGGCTAGGAAGAATAAATATTGTCAAAATGGCTATACTACCTAAAGCAATCTACAGATTCAACGCAATCCCTATCAAAATACCAACAGCATTCTTCAATTAACTGGAACAAATAATTCTATAATTCATATGGAACCACAAAGGACCTCGAATAGCCAAAGCAATCCTGAGAAGGAAGAATAAAGTGGGGAGAATTACGCTCCCTTACTTCAAGCTCTACTACAAAGCCACAGTAATCAAGACAATTTGGTACTGGTACAAGCACAGACCCACAGACCAGTGAAACAGAATAGAGAGTCCAGACATTAACCCAAACATATACGGTCAATTAATATACCATAAAGGAGCCACGGATTTACAGTGGGAAATGACAGCCTCTTCAACAGCTGGTGTTGGCAAAACTGGACAGCTACATGTAAGAGAATGAAACCTGATTATTGTCTAACCCCATACACAAAAGTAAATTTGAAATGGATCAAAGACCTGAATATAAGTCATAAAACCATAAAACTGTTAGAAAAAAAACATAGGCAAAAATCTCTTGGACATAAACATGAGCAACTTCTTCATGAACATATCTCCCCAGGCAAGGGAAGCAAAAGCAAAAATGAACAAGTGGGACTATATCAAGGTGAAAGGCTTCTGTACAGCAAAGGACACCATCAGTAGAACAAAAAGACATCCTACAGTATGGGAAAATATATTCATAAATGACGTATCCAATAAGGGGTTGACATCCAAAATATATAAAGAGCTCACACACCTCTACAAAGAAAAAGCAAATAATCCAATTAAAAAATGGGCAGAGGATCTGAACAGACACTTCTCCAAAGAACTTCAGATGGCCAACAGGCACATGAAAAGGTGCTCCACATCGCGAATCATCAGAGAAATGCAAATTAAAACTATAATGAGATACCACCTCACACCAGTGAGGATGGCCACCATCCAGAAGACAAACAACAACAAATGTTGGCGAGGATGTGGAGAAAGGGGAACCCTTCTACACTGCTGGTGAGAATGTCAATTAGTTCAACCATTGTGGAAAGCAGTATGGAGGTACCTCAAAAAACTCAAAATTAGAAATACCATTTGACCCAGGAATTCCACTCCTAGGAATTTAACCTAAGAATGCAGCAGTGGAGTTTGAAAAAGACACATGCACCCCTATGTTTATTGCAGCACTATTTACAATAGCCAAGACATGGAAGCACCCTAAGTATCCATCAGTAGATGAATGGATAAAGAAGGTGTGGTACATATACACAATGGAATATTATTCAGCCATAAGAAGAAAACAAATCCTGCCATTTGCAACAACATGGATGGAGCTTGAGGGTATTATGCTCACTGAAATAAGCCAGGCAGAAAAAGACAAGTATCAAATGATCTCATTTTTCTGTGGAGTATAAGAACAAAGAAAAATACTGAAGGAACAAACAGCAGCAGACTCACAGAACCCAAGAAGGGACTAATAGTTACCAAAGGGAAAGGGACTGGGGAGGATGGGTGGGAAGGGAGGGACAAGGGGGAAAAAGGGGCATTACCATTAGCAGACATAATATAGGGGGTTGCCCGGGGAGGGCTGTACAACACGTAGAAGACAAGTAGTGATTCTATAGCATCTCAGTACGCTGATGACCAGTGTCTGTAATGACTGTAATGGGGTACGTGGTGAGGACTTGATGATGTGGGGAGTCTAGTAACCATAATGTTGCACATGTAATTGTAGTTAATGATGCAAAAAAAAAAAGAAGAATGATGATTTTTTTTTACCTTTTTCTGCTCATTTTAAGAAGTAGCATTCTCCTTATCTATTGAAACAAACTGCCTCAAACCTTAATAACTTCAAATAACAGCAATCATTTGTTTTTTTTCTCATTGTTTGGCAAGAGAACTGGGCTCAGCCAGGCAATTCTTGTCCAGGGTCCCTGATCTTAAAGATTTTCTCAAACGTGTTGCCGTTGGCCAGGGCCTCAGCTGGGGCTTGCAGCCAGAGCCCATGGAAGTGGCCTTAATCCCAGTAGGGAGGCTTGATCCCAAGGCAAGTATCCCAATATGGATGTGGAAGCTGCACTGCCCTGTATGACCCAGCCTCTGATGCCACAAGGCACCATTTCACCAGTCACAGAGGAACACCCAGCTGTGAGCAGAGTTGGGGAGAGGAGTTGAAGGGAAGGAGTAGAGCGGGCGGGGAAATCAACTCACCTCTGGATGGGGAAGGTGACATGTGGAATGACGGAGATTGTTAGTGTCATCTTTGGAAAATACAGTCTTCCACCTGTGGTTATTAATCAGCTCCTAGTTCTTTGCAAGTGGATAGAGAATCAAAGATTTCAGTTTAGATTCCAGTCTCAACCTCTTTTCACATCTAACCATACCTAAGTGTCACTTCACTTCACTTATTGTGACTCCCTTTAAGTTAGATGAAATCAGTGAAAAGGAAGAGAGGAAACTGTTTGCTAATTTATAATCTTGTACACCTTATCTTTGAACAGTTGGACTTAATCACATCTTCAGTGCGTCCAGGCTATTTCTACCAGCAGTGTGACCTTGAGTGCCAACTGACTTTACAGCATGGTTCAATTCCCCAAGTTTTCTTTTAGCTCTGATAGTCTGGGATTCTCACTTACATTTGCAGGCCTGAAATCTTTCATCTGCCAAATAAACATCATTACCCATATCACCAGGTGATAGTCCTAATGAAGATACATACATTTATTTTTCTATTTTGAACCCCACGGAAGACTGTTAAATCAATTCCTATCACATTTCCTCTTCACAAATAAAAGGATCATGTTTCTACTGGAGTAGAGTTTATCTAAATTATACATATTATATTTCCTCTCCCTTTTATCCTAGAATAGTCTATCAAGCCTCGAAGTTTTCCCATGAAAATCATAATATTGTTCAAACAGTGTGTCCTTCCTGGGCTCGTTGATAACATCTTTCTCTATCAAACATGAATATGTGATAACATGAGGAAATGCAAAACCTGGGTTCTGTCAGAAGCGTGGGACTCACTTGGGGAACTAGCTGTCAGTGTGTGGCACCTTGACGTCACAGCAGTAACCCTGTGTGTGCACAAAGAAACGTGAAACCCAGATCCCCAAGGCAGCCATTAAAGCCGTGCAAACCAATGCTTGCAAAGGTGGCAAAGCCGTGGGTAGCACTAATTTCCCTGATGGTGTCAGTCATCAGGAATCTTTTATTACTGATTCAGCCACTCTGAATAAAATATTTGGTTAAATATAGAGAAGATCTTCTCCTTCCCTATCAATTACAACTTTGAGTTTATACTTACCTGCATCTCCTAGGTGTGTGTCTGTGTCCTCCCAGTCAAGGGCCTGACCCTCTATTGCTGTTAACAAGATGAGTTTTCTCCACGCCCACCATTTCCTCTCTCCCGTCTGGACCTTGAAATCCACATTTCCTTCTCTCATCTTTTATACAATAAACTATCCCCTCTAACAAATGTTCTTGTTTTCTCCTGAGTCTAACTCCAAATTACAGCCATAGATCAAACCCTCTGTGAATGTCTCTGCTTCTATGCATGACTCTGTTTACAAGCACATGAACACACAACTAGACGTTGGTGAAATCTTGCTTATCTTTGCTATCTGTGTTCATTATCTTTCGGTAGTTCTAGCATCAGTCTTGACGGGAAGACAGTGGGAATGCAGGCCCTGGAGTCCTCCTCCTTTGAGCCTCCGTGACTCATGTGCCTGAGGGAGGGAATCAAAGGCTTTGCTGGCATTTCTCTCCATCCCTCATGTGTCATCACTTCATGGAAGCACAACATTTCTCAAGGCAGTTTGAGACTTAGGGGACAAAAGTGACCCACAGTGGTAATGCCACCGGGCTCATCACAGCCTGTCAGCCACTTTAGCATCTGGAACGTGGCTGGACCCAGAGCCAGTCGGTGACTCTTGGTTACTTAATAATTTCATCCGGATGTATCTGGCCAAGGAAGGAAGGACTGTGGTGGCTCTGATACCTGCACGGCGCTGCAGGCTGCGTAGGGAGGCAGCCCCGGGAGCGTCCTCCTGCGGAAGGCAGTGCAGACACACTGACCCACGGCTGCAGCCCTACGGCTGCTCCGTCCTTCGCTGGAAAAAGGTGCTTATTAAGCATCCCACTGGGCAAAAACACAGAGCTTCCTCTTCTGACCTACCCCTCAGAGCAAAAGTACTATTTTCATTGTATGGAAAAAAGCAGACTGAAAATTTCTTTTAAACTTCAGCATTTTTCTTATGCTTCTTTCCTGCCATCGCTAAAACTATTTTTAATGGTCAGTGAGAATACATAAATGTAAGTGGATTAAAATTTTGTCCTTAAAATGTGAAGAGAATGCATATAGTGTGAGAATACGCTGTCAAAAAGAAAAAGAAATTTCCCTAAGAAGCGTGGTTAAAATAAAAACAAGGAAAGAAAGCTGGAGGAAAGACAGATACACAGCCTCCACCGGCTCTAACGAAAATTAAAATCAAAAGCATTTTGGAATAGACTGATAGGTCTGGCTGATAGATTTCTATCTTCAGGTGCCCTCATAGCAGGGAAATGGGAACAAAAAGCCCTTTGGAGCCTTGGGAATTAGCTATATCGGTGGTTGTATCTTCTCATATAAGACAAAACACTGTATTGACAGCAAGTTTGCCTTGGTGTTTGCATGAGCACACACTTGCCTTTATAAATATGTATGTAAATGTAGAATTTTAAGAGAATTGAAGTTGAATTGAAATTCTAGTGTATCTAATGTGAACAAAACTTTAAAAAATCAAATATGGTGCTGAGGGTGGGGAACCTGGCTGCTGGATCATCTCCCTAGAGGGGCAGGGTGTTACCGCAGTGGGGCCCTGTCCTGTGCTACCACCCGGTCTGACCTGTGTCGTGAGCTGAACGAGTGCCTTGTTCCTCTGAACCGCAGAGCTGGACTGGAGGGAGCAGAGGAGAGGCAGCCAGACACACACTGCAGACTCGGTCACACGCAGCCCGTCATGTGTGTGGGCGGCCGGGTGGGGACAGTGTGAATCTGTCTGGCACAGGCAGTCACTATAGGATTTCTGTGCCTCTTCCTAAGAACACTTGTGACACACTTTAAGATTAAGTGATTAGTAAGGTGTAATATTTGCTTCTCAAATGTCCGAATTGCCAGTTTGTGTCCTTGATGGGTCTGCATGTTTCCTTTGAGCTAAGAATCGGTGGACTAGGGCATACGTTTCAAGAGCCTATGTCAGGAGGATGGGTGCAGAGCTTCTTATATGAGGTAATTACCCCAGAATGACAACTTAAACCACCCAGAAGTCAAATAAAAATTGAGCAAATTTTATTAAATAAAACTTATTAAATGACTGTACGTTGTGGCCTATGTCTTCAAAATGACATCACACCAGTTTTTAAGAGCCAATGTCCTCTCTCATGAAGACACACTGTTTGCGTCTTCAGAGAGCCTGACAGTTCATTGTTAGGGTCTCCAGGAGGAGGCTGGGCATGGAACCGAAATTAGTCTGCGAGCTGCAGCCCGCGTTCAGTGTGTCCCGTCCTGCTTTTTGGTGCCAGCTCCCGCCTGCCCATTATCTTTCACCACGAGTCTACTTGGAGACCCACTGACATTGTGGACAGTGCCCATTGTAAGAACACCATTAAAATGCCAAAGTTGTGCCCCTTGAGGTTTCCAAAGCCACCCGCCTTCAGGTCACCGGGTGACTTGGGTTCAGTGAGGAACATGGAGAATGCTGTGCACTCCCAGCCCTGCAAAAACCATTTCTCTGTGATTCCACTGTCCTTCTGCAAAAGAGCATGTTCCTCCTCAGCGCCACCCAGTCACCGCCATCCCTGTTTCAGCTGCGGGCTTTCCCTCTCCTGTGCCTACATGGAACGGGCCGCACAGCACACCTCCATGCTGAGAATGTTTTTAAAACATTGGCATATCATAACTAAAATAAAACATCTGAAGCAAAAAGGATTTCCAGTCTGAAGCTCTTAGACACAGAAAATAGCTGGGAGTTTTGTTATTTTCTTCTCTGTACCCTCTCTCCCAAAAAGTTGCTTAGTTTAGGTAAAGTGACTTAAAAGATACTCTGTATCTCCCTCAGCAGTCTCTGATGACACGTGGTCTTAAGTGAAGGCCTAAATCCTGCAGTGATGTCAGTGCATTCTTAAATGATGGATCCTTCCAAAGCCATGCTCTAGAAATCATGGCACTTTGCTCTTCTGTATATATACATATTTGTGCATATATATTTCAATTCCAAGGGAATCTGTGAATGGCCATGATTATCTAAGGGAAGAAGAGCATATCTTTGCATTTTTAAGAAGAATTCATGAGATTGTCCACTTTTGACTTAAGCGTTGAATGACGAATGGTTGTTGGGAGGCAGCTATGAAGGTTTGAATACAATGAAGTGTGGCAGGATGGTGAGGAAAGGGTACTGTGAAAATTAAAGGTGATTAAGTGGGATAACTAAATTCTTGAGACACTGGCTAAGATCTTTGAACTTAATTCTCATTTAAGTGATTAGATGTTGAATTTTGGGGGCAGAAGGATAATATCATATTTGGGTTTTAAGGAAAATATAAAACCTATGAGTTTACAAAGTAATTGATAACCTTAGAGAAAGTGGGAGAGGAGAAAATGTATAACCTTTTATTCCAATGTTAAAAGCAAGTGATACATCCCAAAGACACAGCCTATTGGGATTGCCACCTGACGCCCAACAAGGACAGTACGCTCATCCATGATGAGCTCAAGGTCATGTGTCGATTTCTTCGCTTCTTGGGAAGAAAGCGAAGATGAATGTCATGTTGAACGACAGAAGGTTAAATGAACCCCATCCAGAAACAAACTGCCTTGTTTTAAGGAGTCTGTTTTCCTCTTATGTTATCACTATTTATATAATAGTAAGAATCATAAATTGTGCATGTGTAATTCAAACAAGTATGTGATTCTCTTTAGATACTATTCTCTCAAACCATATTGCAGCAGTCTGGAAATATTTTCAAAGTTGTTATCTGGAATCCAGAACTATGCCTGTTGGTCATGAACTATGAGACTAGCTGAAAAAGTTGCAAATGAAATGCATATTATTATTGGCAGGAATAATTAGGCTGGCTGTGTCATGATCGAGCTATCAGCCTTATACTGAGCTACTTACTCCCCCTCATGGCTCATTTCACTGTGAAGTCAGAGGGAAGATCCTGTCAGAAAATGACAGATCCCTTCTTCTAAATCAAAACCACTGCAAGTGGGGGTCCAGGAAAGGTAAAAGGCGCTGACTTATTGACAGAGGAAGCCTCAACTCCTCACTGAATCATCAACACTGTATCCAAGTTCAGAAAGTTTAATTCCAAAGCCCCTTTACTCTCATGGTGACTGGATATAATCCATAAGTGTTTCTTAATGATTAATTTGAGCAATGTACACCAAGCATTCATATACTCAAGGGGCTCAAAGTATTAAATGTAGTTTCTCCATGTTTTGTTAGTCTTCAAGGTGTTATTAGTGTTTTTACAGCTTTTTCATAGGGAATAAATATGTTCTCCAGGTAGGTCCAATTTTGTATCATTAATGCCTTTGTGTAGCAGAGACTTTTTTAATGGAAAAAAATGTATAGCAGAGGTCAGAACACTACAGCCTCCAAATTTGGCCCACTGCCTCTTTATATCAGTCCTGTAAACTAAGAATCATTTTTACATTTTTTTAAATGGTTGGTAAAAAAAAAATCAAAAGATGAATAATATTTCATGACGTGGAAAGGTAATATGAAATTCACATTTCAGTGTCCGTACATAAAGTATTATCAGAACATAATCATGCCCAATTATTTATGTGGCTGCTTTAAAGCTACAACAGTAAAGTGGAGCAGCTGGAAGAGAGACCCCGACAACCCACAAAAGCAAAAACATTTACTATCTGTCCCTTTACAGAAAAAGTTAGTGAGCTCTGGTTTATAGCATTCCTGGAACAATAAACCAAATCAGCAGTGAAGAGTCACTTTGTTTTTTTTTAAAATTATAGCTATCTAACAAGGGAGCAAAAGTTCCCTTAATGCGGTTTTGCTTGTGCGCCTGTACTGCCAGAGTGCTCGCTTGGGTGGCTGAAAGTATGTGTTTTTGAACAAGGAGGGAAAACATGGGTGAGCCAGTAAAACAGTGCATGAAAGACCATAGTGTGGGCCTGAAGTCCTGCAAGGCTTGAGAACATCGTGGGTTCCAGAGCACGTGCTGTTTGCATTTCTACCCCGACCCCAGCAGGCATGTACAGCCAGACTTTTTATAGTGAGTCAGGCAATGGCTAAAGGCATGTTAGCTGAAGAACTACCTTCAAAAATGATGGGAACAGTTCTTTGGGGAAGGATGGAGGAGAAAAGCCTACCTTCAATGAACCAAAATAGGACAAAAGTCAGAGAGAAAGAAGAATGTGATATGTATTTGAAAGGGCATGGCTAACACTGACCGGAAAGGTCTATTGATTCTGAGGACTTCGCTGTCCCTCTAGAGTGCCGCTGGCATGGCCACGACATGTTTAGAGGTTTAGTCCTCTCGTCTTGAATCCATTCCTGTGCACCCAGCCAGGGTTCCCACCGCCTGGTTCAGGCCTTTCTCTGACTGAACTGAGAGCTCCGTGTGGACAGTGAGCAAGTAACCATCGGAGCTCCATTCGCATCCCCCCTTTCCCAGTATAAAACAGAAGAGGATAAATAAACAACATTCCGAGGTGTCTGTTTGGATTCTCTATTCCCTACAGATCCAAACAGCAGAACCAATCTAAGTGCTTTCAGGCCCCACGGCCTGTGGTGTTCGCTGACATCGAACAAGCAAAGCGCACGCCGCCCTGCAGAGGGGCCCAGAGCTCAGGGAGCCTTTGGGGTCCTCTTGCACGACGGTCTCTTGGGTTTCTAGAGCTCTGGGGATGGACCAATTTAAGCACATTTTAACATACATCACAAGGATTTGTCTTTTCCCTTTAAATCAAAGGACTGACTTTGCACATCATGATTCAGGCCCCCGGACATTTGAACCACGTCCTGTGCTGCCCAACTGGCCTTGCAGAATCAGAACGTGCAGCTTTCTGGGGCAACTGTTGTTTTGGGGTCAGCATGTGATCTTCCTTGGCATAGCCATTGGCTGTTTCACTACCTTAGCTCCGTGTTTTATCTGGTTTTGATTTGCTTGCCTAATTTATTCCTTCAGTCTATTGAATTTGAGCAGCTGCTCCAAGGTTCACTCAGCCTCTTCTTGCTCTCATCCGTCCTTGCTTACAGCTCCTTATTTCCCGAGTATTGGAAAAAGGAAAAGTATTTTCCTTTTGCTCAAATAAGTACATTGCTCTTAACTATGAGTGGGTTTAATCTGTCTCACACATCTGCTCTTTGCCTGGATTGATTCCAACATTATTCTGAAGTCTCACTCTACTTTCGCTGCAGTTTCTAGTAATTAAACAGCAACTCTTCTCCACGTGTAATCTGTCCAAGTCTTCATTTCTCACTCACATGCTCAGTTAGGGCCTTCAGTTTAAGCCGGATTTTCATTGTGTGACCCAGCAATATTTCTAGCACTGTTATAAAATTGATAATCACCACCTATAATGTAATGAGGATGAGTAAGAGAGCAATACGGGCAATGAAATAAGTGCTGGAGGTTGACAATCAGTGAAAAGTACGGAGAACATCGTTTGTGTCTCACACTTGCAAAACTAAAGTGGTAAGTCCAGTGAACAGAAGGCAGATTCGGTATCTGTTGAGAGCGTTGTATGAATGTAGAAGTATAGAGTGTTAGATGCCGCGTCAATTTTATTTTAGAAACATTAGAGATTTTAAAAATCAGCATTGGTTTTATTGTATTGTAAACTCTAAAATAACACATATCTAGAATCTACCGTTTCAGCAAAATGTTCAGTACTGTAGTGATGGTTAAGAATTAAATTACCTCTTTGTGGAAGGAGAAAACACAAGATGTTCAAAAAGAGCCATTACAAAAATCCCTCCAACTAATCAACTGAAAGGGGCAGACGGAGGGCGGCCGTCCCAACCGAGAGAGGCGTGTGTCATGCACGGTAGGCCTTCTCTTTAAGCTCGTGACAGCCAACTTGTATAAGCAAGAACCCATGGGTTTTTTGGAATAAAAGGGCCTGTGTGATTTGGGACAAATCACTTAGGTTTCTCAAATCTTAGTTTTCTTGGTTTTAAAAGCAGGGAGAGAAATACTGGCCCCACAGGGCTTGAGGAAATGAGATAATTTGTGAATTGGGGAGCAGTCGCATGAAAATGATTTTGGTGGGACAGACTTTCTGTCTGATGCTGGTAATGATCGTGTCTTGAGTCCCTGCTGCATACAAGTCCCTCTGCTAAGGGCTTGGAGTGCACTTCCTCTAATCTTCATGATAACCTCTTTGCTTCTTTAGTAACAATTCCTACCTTCTGTGAGAGTTTAAACAATATCACACATAAACAATGTAAGATACAAAGGGACTTTAGGGGAGGGAGGGAGAAAGAGGAAATCTTCTGGGTTTCTGTATATGACAAAAAGGCAGTGATTTGGGAGAAAGGGATCAAAGATAAAATTAGAGTTGTGGATCTGAGGGTGAAAGATGTTAACGATGCTATTCATGAAGGGTAAAAACACTGTCCCTTTAAAAACCTATCCCTTCGACTGCATTTTCTATTTGTTCTAGAACTGTGAGAGCGCATGCTTCCTTCACTGCTCTTGCAGACTTAATTCTGTAGTTTTCCA
Organism: Phataginus tricuspis; assembly: GCA_029783875.1. Lineage (NCBI taxonomy): Eukaryota > Metazoa > Chordata > Mammalia > Pholidota > Manidae > Phataginus > Phataginus tricuspis. Next base: position 4,881,769 of record JAQQAC010007890.1, on the reverse strand, counting down.
AGTGAAAGACATCTTGGTGCTTGACGGCAGAGGGACAGAGTGAAATGCACAGGAGGTAGTGGGCTGTCTCCTGTCACCAGGGCCAAAGCAGAGCGGGAGACACGTGCCCCAGGCCTCCCTGCGCTCTCACACTCTGATTGGATATCGGGGCTCAGGGGTGTGCTCAGCCGAGGGCCGCCTCATGCTGCAAGCTTAGTTATGCAATGACACAGTAGCATATTGTGTTTTAGATTAAAACACGTGTGTTTTTGTTTTTTTGAAGAACAATCAAGTGGCAGTCTTCAAAGAGACACATTGCAACGTGTGGGGAAAACAGTACATTTGTGAATGAGAAAATTAATCCCCAAACTGGAGCTCTTATTCTCTCACTGAAAAGTCACAGAGAAATACCTCTGGCCCAGTTCTGCCGAGCCCGAACACTGCGGCAGTTGTGGTCATTCCGGCAGCAGCCCCATCATGGTATTCATGGCCCTTAGTCACATTTCCTTTGCAGGCCCGCTCCTAAAAATAAAAATGCCCATACATACATACACACACACACACGTATGCTATGCATAAATATATAAAATAGATTCTAATATATAAATATATATTTACAAATATATATAAAAATTATAACTGTGTTGTATAAAGATGAATATGTTAATATTATATATTGAAACATTTTATTTGACCTATAAGTTCATTTTTCCTTCTGATTTTAAAAGAAATGAGAGTATTTTCCCAGGCTCTTACAAGTTTGGTGGACTGTGCCCCCTGTGCATAATGGGTAAGTCAGTCCCGATATAATTTACTTTTTAAATGACGAGTTTCTGTAACTATGTTTATAAATGAGAATAGTCTCTCTCGCTCCATTTTTTAAATTAAGCTGCTTTTACCACATTTTAACATCAGGTTTACAATACCTAGATAAAAGGAAAAGGGAATTTTCCTTCCATTTTTCCATTTGGAAATTAATGTTGTAGGGACATTTTTCTTGAAATTAAAACCCATCTACAAAATTGTTTGAGCCCAATTGGTGGAGGAAGAGAGTTGTTGACCAGATTTTTCTTTCTTCATTTCATTTTGGTTTGCTAGTCTACTCTGTGTTTCTTCTGTGTAAGCCAATTTTCTGAGAAAACTTATCCATTTTGCCAATTTCTTTTCATTTATCAGCCAGAACTTGTATGTTCCTAAAACTTTATCTGCTCTCAATCTGTGGTTGTCTAATACTTTTCATTCTTAATGATCATATCCTTTTCTTTTCTTTGATTTCCTATGCAAGTGAGTTGGTTAATTTTATCATCCTTTCAAGATCTTCAAAGTTTATTAATCAAATCTACCATTCTGTTTCTTAATTTTATTTCTGCTTTTATTTTTATTATCCCTTTTCTCCCATTTTCCTTTGCTTTCATAAAAATAGTTTTTTGAATGCTTAGCTCATTATTAAAAATTTAAATGATATATTTTCTCCTGATTATATCTTTGCTACATGCTACACACATTTGTCCACAGTATTTTCTTTGGTGAGTTCTAAAAAGTCTTTGTCATTGTCATTTCCTCACAATCCAAGACTGGTTTAGAAGAATTCTTTTGTAAAAATTCCAGGCAATTTTTTATCATAGTTAAATCTTTAAAAGAAAATTCTATTTTCATTTCATTATGCTAAAAATGTGGCCTGTACATTTTCTGCTTTGGTATTTACTGAGATTTTTTTCTGAACTGAACTAAGAATTTTTAAATATTCTGAAGACACTGGGAAATAAGATGCATTCCTGTTTGGTAAAAGTTCAGTATACCTTTTAAGTCTACTTTATTAGCATTTGTACTATTCAGATCTTATGTCTTAAATGCTTATTTTGTGCCACATTAATTAGTCAAAGATTAAGGGAAATGTGTTAAATACCTCTCCAGTTCTATATTTTTATGTTTCCTTTTATTATTTATTGCTTTTTTTCTTTAAGTATCTCAGTGTGATGTGTTCAGTTCATTAACGTTTATCAAAATTACATCTGCATAATGATTTGAACTCTTGGTCAAGGTAACACAGTCACTTTAATCCCATGGTTACTTTTTATCCTGTGTTACTTTTGTCTGATATTAACTGTGGCTTTCTTGCTTACTCTTTATTTACCTGTTATCCTTATTCTTATTTTTGGTATCACTTTTTGGTATATTTCAGATGCTTACCCTATCAGCGGATATTGTTTTTGACTTAGTGTGATTTGTTTCTTTTTGTTTCTTTGTTTCTTTATTAGGCATATTTAACTCATTTACATTTTTCTTAAAACAAATACTGAAGTTTCCTCCTATCATTTGGTTCTAAGCTATGGGTTGGGTTTTTGGTTTGGGTTGGTTTGGTTTTGGTTTTGCTTCTGCAAAATATTGTAATCTTTGTCCATTGAATATGTGACTATTCTTTGTGTTCCTGTTTTGGTCTTCCTACTATTTTGAAAGTTATGTATCTTATTTTTCATTTTCCTGATATTTAACTTTGCATTTTGTAACAGTAGCTTTAACCCCCCTTTTTTTTCTATTTACTAGGCACAAAAATGAAACAATGTATTTTGATATATAAATATCACAAAATATGTATATAATTGTGGAACATTTCAACATCCCAAAAAGAAATCTTGCACCCATTGGCTGTCACTTCGCAGCCACTAATCTACTTTCTGTCTATAGATTTGCCTACTAAGCAGCTATTCTTAAGGCACAATAAGTTCATCATTGTCTGTGCCTTCATCTGGAATATTGTTCCCATATTCCAAATCCACGGGATTCAATATACCATAATTTATTCATCCATTCTACTGTTAGTGGATCTGTAGTCTATTTCTGTCTTTGTGTGTTTTTGTCTTCTTTTCAGTTTTTCTTTTAAAAACTATGAACATGCATTTATTTCTTTCCTGATACATACACGCAATGGTTTCTCTAGCATTTATGTGTGGGAGAGGGATTGCTGGGTCTTAGGGAATCCTCATTCAGCTCCACTAAGTCAGTTTGGTTTTATTGATAGGTCAACAAAATTTAACCCATTATAAATATTTAACATTCTGGAGCATGAAAGGAGTCATAATCCTGTTGAATCATAAAATCTGGCTCCCTGGCTGTATTTTAAGCATAGTAAAAGAATATTTTGCCCAGTTAGTCTTAAATGGCTTTAACCACAGCATTAGTAAAGCGTACCAGCAGAGCGGAGAGTTACTGAGTTGGACTACTGAAATAAGGAGAAATTGTCAGTTCCTAAGAACTAGAAGAAAATAAGCTTGGGAGTGGATAAGACTCCAGAAGATCACTCTGTTCTTAGAAAAATTATTTATAAAGATGGGCAGGTCTTGTTTCTTTTCTATTAGTATGTAGGTGTTTATGTTATTTCAGCCCCCTGACGATGCCCGGCTTCCTGTGAATGCTGTAGCAGTGAATGATGTAGGCTTACGAACTGGCAACACCCAATAAAGAGCCTATATTGAACGGGCCTCCCCTGTCCTCGCTCGTGCCTCAGCGCCCCTCCCCCCCACCCTTCCACCTGCTCCCTTTCACCCGCTATCGGTTCCAGGAACAGCTGTTCACTTGTCCTCTTGATGAGACTCCATGGCAGTAACCGTGCAGAAGGGAAAATAGCTCAGAATTTTCTAGGTAATTGATATCCTAAGGAATATGTTCATAGAAATAGGAAAGACAAGACAGAGCTCATATTTCTTTTGTGAGTTTATACTTTTTTCCATTGTGGAACCTCTTGGAAGTCATTCCAAGCATCCTCAGTAAGAGCTGCCTGATGGTCCCTGTTCAGTAGTTGTTCCTGGCCTGAATGGCACTGAGAGCTACTCCGCATGACAGTGGCTTCATGTGTGCAAATAACACTGTCATCAGCCTCGGGGACGGCACAGTGTACCTCACATGCCTGTGCACGGCGACTATTCAAGTGTGTTTGAATTATGTTGTGATAAAGGACAAATCTATTTAACATCACAGGTTAATCCTATGTACCTTTTATAAAGCTCTTAATCAATGGATATATAGATTTCAGCTATCATGGGGGTGAGAAGGAATCTTTGACATTAAATATTCTTGAGAGCTAAATACACTGAGATATACTTTACAAAAATCCACACCACCAGAAGCATGGGAGGCTATTCAGAAAAATAAAAGCCTGTGCAGATGCACCTTCTAGCTCCATCTGAGGCAGCATTGTAAATTATTCAGCAGAATACTTAGCATTTGTGCTTGAACATCTTATTTGTAAACAGATAAATTAGAGAACACCATTATTCAACAAGATTTCTCACATTGCAGAAAGAACATAGGGTCCCTTTTACCTTCATCTTTGTAAACATTATAAATCACTAAATACTTAATAGGAAGAGGATCAAAAAGCTGAGTTTATTAAATATGAATCAGAAAATAAGATGAAGCAAAAATTGAATAGTAGTATCTTTTCTCATTTACTGTCCAGGTTTTGAAAAATAGAGGTTCATTTTTTTTTCATTTTGCCCTTTCAGTTTTGTTACTCAAAAACACAGTTTCTTCCAGACCAGAGAGTAATTATCAGCAGCCCTAAATATACATGTGGGTGCATTTATTTTCTCTTCATTTGAGCAAAATTTCCTTGAGTGAAAAAGACTGATCTTTTTAAAAAAGCATAAAAAGGACACCCCCTCCTTACCACTCAATGTAACAATTGAACTCTTCAAAGAAAATAAAAATAGCAAGAATGATTCCTCACATGGCTAAGACTCAGCACAAGGATTTCTCTTGCTAACACACCTCAGGAACTGTCATGGAAAGTCACTAACTGGCTTCTGACAGTGTTTTCATATATAAAACAAAATAGAAATGACAGTATTTTCATTACTGCTAATAATGAAAATATTGATGTCTAAATGTTTATACTCTGGAATTTATTTATCCCTTTTGAGATGAGATGAGATGAGAGCTTGACAGAATAAACATGTGTTGATCACAGATTTTTTTGTTTAATTTATAAAACCATCACATCTAATGTCCTACATGAGGCTTAAGAAAGAGAGTTAAAGTAGGAAGATGTAAGACAAATACACCAAGGAAAATGATAACCTTAAGAAGAGTTCTTAATGAGATGATACGTGGACTACCTACTCTTGATTGTGTTCTCACCCACGAGTCGTTCAAGAAGTGAGGGCTTGGGGACGTTGGTGTAAATAGTGTCTTGGCCCCGGGGAGAGGTGAATGGGAACTAACTCCTGGAAGAGGTCCTGGGGCCTGGCTGAACGGGACAGTTCTTAGGTGTGAGTTGATGCCCTAGAGACAGTGTGGAGGACAGTTTGTCCTTTGTATCTGTTGTGTTTACAGATGTGAAAATATAGATATTGTAGCAGGCATACGGAGGGACAGCCAGTTGAGAACACTGAAATCCATTACACGATTATTTCTTGCTTTTTCCTTTCAGTAAAAAAAATTTCTCTTCCCGTAGGAAAATAAAATGTTGCCATGCAAAACCCTGGCTAGTAAGAGTTCGGGTCTGCTGTTCCTTGTTTGGAGAGTGAGTGGGGCCTTTCTGGGAGTGTGGGAATCCCTGGCAAGTCCTATCTACTGATAAATAGGGGACACCTACAAGGTCAGACCCCTGTAAAAGACTGGGCCTAAACCTTTGTCATGACCACTCCAGAGATCACCTGTTCAGAAAGACAATTTCCTCTAGAGCAGGCAGTTCCTAGGTTATAATTGTTTCTCATTTTGAGAAGACAGTGAAAACTCATCTCTCCTCTCTTAACACATCCACATTGCTGCCACACTGCAAAAGATACTCCATAGCTACCAGATAACTACAGAGAGGTAACTTGATAGTCTTTCATCTACTGGATTAAGTTCATTTTCTCCCCAAAATTGAGAAGGCACATCTTACATGTTCAAACTTTGCCCATACTTTAAGAATATATCACAAACTTGCTCATCATAGATTTGATTAGGCATAAAACACCAAGAATTGCAATGCTTGACTTTCATTTTCTAAAAGAGCATAAACAAGCAAGCATGGACCACTGTCAGGCCTCTCCTAGTTTTCTTTGGCATCTCAGGTATTTAAGTTCAAGGTTGGACTACTTTTACACAACCATGCAGATTCATGCCATTGCAATTTAGAATTTATCTAAGTATAATGTTGAATTGTGCCATCTTCAAGGCTAATATCTAGGAACAAGCCACATTTAGGTCCAGGTGAATGCCCTGGGATAAATATTTCTCTAATTAAAATTGATTTATGTTACACAATACAATAACTCTCATGAAGTGATAAAAATTTTGTTTATTGGAAAAACAACTCCTCAAAGAAGCTATGCCTAAAGTAGAAATCCTCCAAATCGAGATTGTGAAAGATCTAAGGACCATCTTACAAGTATCAGAGGTCTACTGAATCCATGAATCCTTCATGTTTTCATGGTATAAATTCAATTCCTTCTAGAAACTCTTGAAAGCACCAGGATTAGCACTCTGAATGACAATTGACCAAAAAGGAGAAAAACCACTCAAAAAGTATCAAAAAATGCAGAAAAGAATTCAGTGGTTCACATAACCCAAGAGGCCAGGGAATAGGGGGTGGCTGCAGGCGCACCTCGGTGCCCAGGTTGGTAGGTGTCACTGAGACCCTGCCTCCGGGTTGGTGCCTCCTGTGGGTTCTCCCTGAAGCCAAGACACTTGCGAGCATTGCATCTTTCCAACCTCAAGGCTAATGGAGAGAGGACCTGCTGGTGTCTCGGCATTCCCAGTGGGAACCTCCATTATATCACGTCGGGTGTGACTGCATTGCACGACTGTCTCTCAAGCCGCTACTGGGGCCCAGAGAATACCAGACTCTGGGATGCCTCGGTCCCCTGGCCCACCCCCAGAGCTGCAGACAGAGGCCCAACTGGGCCAAAGCAAAGAGAATAAACAAAATGAGACGAAAAGTGGAGTGTTGTGCCAGAAGTAGGATGGTCGCTGGGGACCCAAGCCTCAGGGGTCATCGCTCCTGGCCCCGGGGCCCTTTGCTGTCAGCTTGTCAGACGCAACCTCATCTAAGATGGGTCCCTACGTGTCAAGGATGCTTAAAAATTCATAAGTGGGGGTATAATTTTATAGGTCAATAACTTGTACTAATGCAATATTTAAATTTTTCATAAAATTATTAAGTGTGGAACTCAGTATTAGCTATTTTGTATATGGGTTCTTTACATTCACATGACAGTTTTTCAGGACTTGAAAGGCTATAGAAATCATTCAGTCCTAAAACTTCTTAAAGGTAATTTCTTGGTAAGCTATTTGTCATTATTTTCCATAAGACAGGATGGTCAGGAAAACATATTCATGTTAGCATATCTCTGAGCTAGGTTACTGTGGGGCTGGTTCCATAAGGGTTCCCTGCATCTCCACGAGGACACAACCGTGCCAGGTCAGCTGTTCCTTCCCAGGGTTTCCTTCACTCCAAGAGCCACGGTGCCCCCTGTGCTCCCAGCACTGTGCTAGGTACTGGGGTGCAGTGACAGCTGAGGCACATGTGGCTCCTGACCTCACGGGACTTCCATTCCAGTGAGGGTGGCAGGTATTAATCATGTCCTTATTCAAATGCGTTCATCAACACAGACTGCAATTCGTTGTATAAAGGAAAATTTCAGGGTCCTGATAGATGGTCTCTGAGCCCATCTGGGAATCGCTTTTGAGCGGCGCGTAAGGCTCTGACAATTCCAGAGAGGGTTTCCATAAGCCCCTGACTTCGCTCCGCTCAGCGCCGGCCCCTCTGGCCCTGCCCTTGCAACGCAGCCACAAGCCTAGGCTGGTTTCTTGGAACACTTTCAAACTCGTCCCTTTTCCTGCCTTCCTTCACCTTCGAGGCCTCAGTCCCCACCCTTGTCACCTCTAGGTTAATCTGCTCACACGGAGTTCCCCTCTGACGGGGCTCCCTTGCCAATCAGTCTTTCCAATACAGGCTATCTATTGTGAAGATGGATCTAATTGTGTCACTCCTACGCCTGAAAACCTCAAGGGTGATGTTTCCTCGTTGTCTTTAGGATAAAATATGAGCATCTCAGTACAGCAAACAGAGCTTTGACCCTTTAGCTACATCCTAACACCACCGCCTCCTACTCACAAACTCTAGTGGCAAATGATTTCTTGTTCCGCAGGCTTATAACACGTTCATCTCTAGCATTTGCTCTCCTTTCCGCCTTCCTCTGCTGATCCTCTTCCCTGCGAGCTTCCTTCTAACGTCAGTGCTCGGCGTCGGATTCTCAACATGAGGCCCGTGTGTGCCGTCCTGTATGTTCACCTACCCATGGGGACACTCAGGTCACAGCTAGTCTGATCATTCATTCGTGTCACTCTCTCCTGCTCAACCCAACCTTCTGACAGACCTTTTAGCCCCTAGGGGCTGTCATAGTGCATGAAATGTAACAGGTGGCCATAAACATTTTGTTGAACTAGCACTGGTAATTACGATATAAAAATGATTGAGTCCTTTTATGGGCTAAGCGTTGTAGCAAGTTTGAAAGAGATGCACACATACACACTTAGGAGATGGAATTACAGCTTAAGAGAGAGAATGAATAGGTAAATGTAAAAAATCTCACTATGGAACTCCCGGAACGGAATCTCTTCCAAGTATTTTTTTTTAATACATCGAACAGTAAAAATGTACTTTATGTACAAATCCTCTGTCATCCAATCATGTATAATAATGGAAGTGAAATTTTTACAAAAATAATACTCTCCTTTACCATATATGATGTCTTATGATATGTTTTCTATAACTATTTCATTTTTAATTGTTGGCTATAAACCACTACATTTATTTGACTCATTTTGGAAAACACTGCTTTAGTATTTTTAGCATATTTTATTTATACAGGTTATCATTCACACAGCTCCTGTACATAATTAAGACTGTAGGTAAAAAAGTAAATAAGCAATTTCTTTAATTTTTAGGGCCATGCAAAACTCACGGATTCCCTAAATATGTGATCCTCAGTGCCAGGGCCCCCACTACATTTTAATGACAACAGACAGCTTGGCCTGAGACTCTTTTGGACATCTTTCACATGCATTGAAGTCACCGGAAGCAGACTGAGTGACCTGAGGCGGGACGCGCACTCACGGGGCTGGTCGACTCCCATTTCCAGTGGGTCTAAACACCGCACCCGTATTTCCTGTTGTGAAAGAGTTAAAGCTCTCTGCGGGGGCTCCATTTCTACTAGGCATGCTTTCATTCTCTGTTTTTTTAATAAAATACTGTAGTATAAACTACAACTATGGGATAGTTTTCTTGAGATGTAGCTAGTGATAGGAATCAATTCAGCATATATATGAAGAATCATTCCAGGATATTACTTTTTTTCCTATTTCTAGAAAACTCTATTACTGTGAGGAAATCACATATAGTTCTCCTGTCACCGTGGTGTTTGGCAAGGGAAGTCACAGTGTTTCCGCTTTGATCTTAAGAAGCCTATGTCTGCCGACTTTTATGTTGCCTCATGAGAAGTAATAAATATTATACTTCATGTGTCAGCATTTCAGTACCTGGTAAAGGAGAGAGCATTCATTGTTTTTCTAAATGAGACAGCAAAAAAATTCAGAAAGATAAAGAGACTTTGCCAGTGTCTCACTATAGAAACAATTTTCTCTTAAAAAAAGAAGTGTCACAAGTACTATACCAGAAATGGGAATATTCATCATGATATATATGTCTCCACCACTAAAGTTCTAAATATTTTAAATGGAAACTTTCTGAAGCACACTTATATAAATAAGTGTTTTGTTTTGAATTAATTTATATTTCAAAACAAGATTTAAGCTGTGTTGAGAAATTTGTCAAAATTAAATTTTCTATCCCTACCCACCTGCTAAGTATAGTAACACAGCTGCCATGAATCCTAAATTTGAATATACAACTTTTATAAGTGGGACATAGAATGCCACTTCTTGAATATAATATCCCCGTATATAATAGCACGTGCTCTTGCTGTCCCGAGGCCATGCAGTTGATAGTGATTCTACTACTGAAGACTCAAGGCTGGTATATAGAGGAGGGAGGCTATGTGATTTCCATATTCATACGGGTATTTTTCTAAATGTTTTTGAAGAATTGGAGAATTGTTTACACCATAAAATGTGAAAACTATTTCTTAGAAATTTTCCATATTATCTGGTGGACTGAAAAAAACAGCTAAGGGTCGTGATTATTTCTTTTGCCCAGGAGGGCAGCCCTACCCAGGGTGTGGGAGAACAAGCAGGGTGCACAGGGTGTCCACGCGGTGGGGAAGGGCAGGCAGGGATCTGCCGAAACAGCCCTCAACGCGGTGCCCGTGCCCGGGTCGGGGAGGAGCAGCTCTGAAGTGCGAGGGACGCGGAGCCCCGCACCTCGGGTGGGATGCGGAAGGGACAGCTCAGGGCCGGTGGTTTCAGAGCCAGAGCAGAGCAAGGGGGGCTCAGCGAGGGGGAGACAACAGCAACCGGTGATTGGTTATGTACGGGGGTGAGCGGTGGAGCGCAAAGGGCAGTGTAGCGGGGGGTGAGGGGAGCCCGGCTCCCAGGGGGCCAGCTACAACCAGGCTAGAGAAGGAAGGGGCGTACAAACACGGAAAGGGAGAAAACCCGGATGAATTCTGTGGTATGCGTCAGAACTGGAGATATTTGTATGAATTTGTGTTTTGCAATGTGTTTAGATAACACTGAAATAGTGGTGGTAAATGTGTGCGGAGTAGGGCTCTCCAGAGAAATAGAACCAGTAAGGTGTGTGTGTGTGTGTGTGTGTGTGTGTGTATAATTTATTACAAGGAATTGTTTCACCTGATTTCGGAGGCTGACAAATCTCCAGATCTGCAGTTAGCTAGTTAGAGACCCAGGAAAGCTGACGGTGTAGTTCTAGTCTGAAGGCCAGCAGCTCAAGACCCAAAAAGAGCTGATGTTTAGGTTTGAGTCCAAAGGCAGAAAGTCATCAATGTCCCGACACTCAAGCAGGAGGTAAATTCCATGAGAACACAGACCTTGTCTGTGTTTTTCTTTACATATTCCTAACTCCAAGGAAAAACACCCCAATAAATAATTACTTGGATAAAGGACCACTGCCCTGTAAGACTACAGGCTTCTTGAGGACAGACTCTATCTTAATAATCGATTTATATGACATCATCCTTGGCATATCAAAGGTAGTAATCTCGCTAATTCACTCAACAGATATTTATTTCTGTATCCAAGGCACTGTGCATTAGACGCAAGTGAGAAAAACACAGCCTAGTGACAAAAAACATGCAGCCCACCAGGAAAGCCCCCAACTGTGCAAATGCAATTTGATATCCCCAAGGTTAGGAGGTCGGAAGGTGTCCAGCCTTTCAGAATCACCCTTTACTTTGGTCATATAAACTAATTCAAAACCCATGCCAAGTGAAATCCAGCTGCCTTCTGATATTGCTAAAAATTCATCAGGGGATGGGAGTGCTTAGTTTCAGAAGCCACTTGTCCCTCTTGGTCGAGATGCCTGCTCCAAGCCCCATTCCTGATGTCCTCATGCTGTCTTACTTCCTATGACTGTTGTCCACTATCCCCACTAACAAAGGAAAATCTCCTCTCTTCCATCAAACACAAACCTGCTGTACACAGCTGACCTGTAAGGAAGATTTGGGGACTTAGAAAATACAATTCAGAACAGAAAACAGTCTATTAAATAATGGTTCTGAAAGACTTTTCCCCAACATAAAAGCCCTCACTAGCCTTTTTCCCCTTAGCCTCCAGCCTACCACCATATTGCTAGACCCTAACCTATACCTACGGAGGTTTTTCTCCCAGAAAATGCCCATTACTCTGTTATCCAGAGAACTGAGCTTCCCTTGCATCACATTTTCTCCCCTAAATAGGTCTATTTCATTTGCAAGGGGTCTGCTAATAGGGCTTCTTAAACTAAAGAGCCGTCCTCTTCCCTCGAGGGGAGAATAACTCTGTTTGAACAGAGCATTACCATCACCCTCGTTTTAGAGAACTGACTTCTGTCAACAATGTCTGAACTTACATTTAGTTTTAGGTTAAACATACTGCAGACTGACCCGCTGAAACTGTTTGCACTGATCTTTAAGTCTTTCTGAAGAGTTGTCTTTCAACTGTATCTCTGTCATTTTACACTTGTTTGTTTGGAATTTTGACCAAAGTACAGACACTTATTCCTGATAAACTTCATCTTATTATATTTGGCCCATCATTTCAGCATGTCAAGATCTTTTAGAATCTAGGTTCTGCAATGCAATATTTTCACCATCCCTGCCAACTTCATGTCAAAGCAACTTGCTTAAGAATATTCTCTATCCTCTCATAAGCCACCAAAAATGGCTAATAGGCCTGTGCTGTTTTGTTTCAGGATTTCAAGAGCTAAAAAGAAGATAAAAATCACCAGATGAGACATCTAAGGACAAATATCTTTAGCTAGGGAGTGAAGGTCTCATGCTCAGGCATGTGTCTACCATTTCTCTTTGATAATTGCTTCACCACTTACTTTGAGGTATGGGGTTGTTCTGGAGGGGATATGAAATCTGGAATGAGTGGGTACCACAAAACATATTTTAATGCAACTGGGCCAGGGCTAGTTTAAGGCAAGTGAGAAGCCAAAGACAAAACATTTAAGGAGTCACTCACTCTCAGGGTCTTGCAGGAGCAGGGTGGCCTTGCGCAGTTTCGGGAATGAGCACGCCCTTAGCTTGGCACCCCAGCCTTCCCCTTGCCACGCTAGTCGAAGTCTCATAATGGGGAGGAACAAGAATGTACAGAACGTGTCTTTGCCCAAGTTCACTCCTCAGCCTGAGCTTGGGCTGACCTACTGCCCCCCCCCTTGCTGCTAGCAGAAGCACCACGGTTAATGCTAGCAATTCAAGCAAGGCTTGGGCCTGTCCTCAGCTCCTTTCTCTAGTGGTCCAAGACCACAGTTACTGAGAGGGAGTACCAGGCATCAGAGATAATGAGAAATAGGCATGACCCATCTTTTTATTAAGAACATAGACCAAAAAGGCCAGGTTTGTTATTTAATAACATTTTGCATCCTTCTGTGCCAGCCACTGCTTTGTTCTGCTTTCCCCGGTTCCTTGCAGTTCGGTGCACCAATAGCATCATTTCCAGGAAAGCCAGATTAGAAACCAGTTCTGGCTTAGGTGCACTGGGGTCCTCTTGGCAGCTCTCTATTGGTGCATGCCATTAATTTGTTCTGTCCAGACCTGCTCAGCCACATTTTCTGAGTGTCTGCATTGCAACCATGTGTGGAAATCTCTGGTCCCCAGAGCGGATGCCTAAGCGATCATGTAACTGGAAGCCACAGCACTTCTCCCTTCCTCTTTCCTCGTGCCCATGGCTTCTACACTAGTGCCCCTGAGTGCCTTGGGGATTGTAGTCTCTGTTTACAGAGAATTTTTGTATTACAAAATGGTGTGTCCCTTCACTATGCTGTTTTTATAAAGCTCTTTACTTGGATGAATACACACACATCCTAACTCTTTTGCTTTTTAATAGGAGGTATTTCATAGTTATTCCATGAACGGATGAATGATCTAATGAGAATAAGCAGGAGGCACTAGGTGTCCAACACTCAGGAAGCTGTGACTGAATTGCTGAGCTGCTAATCTACGTCACAGTGTAGAAATACCTGGGAGCCAGGCAGATGGCAGCTTCGGCAGCTGGGGTCTCCACGAAGCCGTTCCTCACCAGCTACAAGCATTGCTTCACTTAAGCTCCCTTGTTGGCAGTCATAATAGACACGTTTAATGCCTGAATTAAGGGTGAATTAATGGATTCAGAGAAAAATAGTAATAATAATTCAGATTCATGTGTGTGTGAGGCATGTACATGCATGCACACACACACACAAAATAGATATAATTTATAAAGGGCAGCCAGTCCCAGAACAAACTGAATTCCTCGCTATTCTAGCATGCTCCAGTTTTCACCCTTTTCAGTGTTCCACACTGAGTAGCTAAGATAGATTTTCAATGAAGGTAAGGTAGACTACTGTGCTGCCTTTATGAAACTCAGGTTGTATCTCTCCTTAATGTTTTAAAATTTGATCCAACTGGATTAAAATGTAATGGCTTTATTTGTCAATTCCCTTATGTTGTTTTCACAAGGCCTATTTGCTCTTTCAGCAAAAATTCTAAGACATTATTAAATATTACAATAGGCCCTAGGAATACAGCCATCAAAATGTCCCTGACCCCTACCTTCCTAGAATGCACCTGTACTTAAGGAAACATTTGGTTAAACATGTATTATATCTCATCTCCAACCAACACCACCATTAAGATTTTATGAACCTACTCTCTGGAAAAAGAAAGAGGAGATAGGTCATAAGCAGATGAGAGATTTTAGCCAACTTATGAAATACACAAAAGAGGTGGACAAGTGGTAATTGGTGAATTAGGTCAGAAAAAGTCTCCGCCTAGAATACAAAGAGACTTATCCAAATTCACCTCTAATGTAGAACTAAGCAATGCTTTTACCTGAAAACTGCCCTCCCTCAATAGAGGGCAAAGTCAGGCATAAGCTAAAAACACGAGGAATAATAGAATATATGTATGTAGAATAGCTAACTGCCCCCCCATCACCACCACATGCATCTTCCCAACCTGCAAGTGAAAATGCTCGAAAGCCTTTCTTCAATCCCCCAGGCAGGAGGGTACTTTGCTAAAGAAGTCGAACAGACCTAGAGAAAATAAAGTTTCCCCAGCATAAGAAACTTAAATGTAGAGTCCCCATCTACCTTCCATGCCCCTCACCATTATTCTAAAAAAGCCCTTGCCTGTCAGTTAGCACTGTCCGCATATAGTTTATACATATACAGAGCTGCCAATCAGCTTTTTCTTTAAGCCAGCTTTTTGTAACACAAACTACCAAGATGCATAAGAAGCTGAAGAAAGTCTTCAACGTGCAAGAGGGACTAAGATAAATGAACATAAAACCAGCTTCAAAACAAAATAAAACAACACAATACTTCTGTTATCCTCAGAGATTCATGAATAAATTGCCCCCACACAACAAGAATAGGGATCTACACCCAGAGAACTTGGTCTTGCCTGTGAAATACATTCCTGCCAAAAAGTCATAGGGTGGATTGAATGATATGGATGTGGAATTCTCCCATACAACAGAAAAACAAAGGGGCTGAAGATGTGAGAGCAAACAGAAGCATGGAGAAACAAGCTGAGAAGGTGAACCGTCTGCTTAATAGACTCGAACCTCTAGAGGTAAGAGCAGATAAAAATAGGTGGGAGAAATGATCAAACAGTAGAAGGCAAAATCTGGAGCATTAAAGGATTCAAAACCTCCAATCTGAAAGAGGCCGGTGAATAACCAGAACAATTAAATAAAATAAACCACATCTGGGTTCCTCAATTCTGAAATTTGGGAGCAACAAATATGGAGACAAGGTTTTAAACCCTTTCAGAAAGGAGAAGTCAGGGCATGTACAAAGGAGAGAGACTCATAAACGTGAGTATTTTGTTCTTTGTTTTTATCAGCAACAGTGGATACTGGAAGATAACGAAGCAATGTCATGGGAGTTCTGGGGGAAAATTATTTTCAGCCTAAAGCTGTATCAAGTGAGTCCATAGAACTTTTTAAGAAGTTTCGACATGTGAGGAATCAGAAAAATTACCTTTCTAAACTGGCAGGTGAAGGAAAGTCTCCAGATATCAGCTGTGCTCAGGTTTAGAGAAGAACAGTACCGAGAGGAGCAGAGGGATGGAGGATGAGGGGGTAGCCTTGCATGAGGATGACAACTAAAATGTCCCACCGTATGGAATAAGTAAACACAGCCTGTCCACAGATCCTGTGCAAATAAATGTCACACAAGACTATTTGTTGACATGTCCATAATGAGTAATAAAAACAGATTACGAGACAGTAATTTGCCAGTAATATACACTACATGTATATACCATATATAGGTACATGCCTATTCCTAGTATATATATACACACACACCATTTATATATATACACCCTTTGTATGTGTATGTATACTGTATATATGTACCACATATATGTATGTATGTATATAATCCTAAACCCTCTACACCGCAGCTCTGATCCCTAAGTCTTCATAAAAGTCACTGTCTACCAAGGTAACAAGAGTTCCCAGAAACAAAGCCCCGTGGACGCCTCTGTCATTCAGCCTTCCCAAGCTATCCCGTGCTACTGGCTGCCCTCCTCTTCAAAGTCTCCCTTCCCGCCTCCTTCCTCAGCCCTCCCCCTCTGCCCGCCCCTTCAGGGTCAGGGTCAGTGTTGACAGCACTGCCTTCAGCCCTTGGGGCTGTTCTCGCCACTCTTTTCCTGGGCAGCCCTACATACCCCCTGAGTTTCATCTCCATCTACATGCTGTTGAACTGGCATTTATATTTCCAGTTCAGATTTCTCTCGTGGCCTCAAAAGCCTTCTACCCAGCTGCCAAGGACATATGTCCACTCAGGTGTAAGACTGGATTTATTATCTCCCTCAGTGCCTCCAGGCACACCTGTACTTTCTGTATTTTCTCTCGCCGTTTCCCAAGCCAGAAGTCTGCAATTTGATCTCCCTCTGCTTGTTCTGCAGGAGGTCAGTCTAGGACTCTGTTTCCCTTGGGTGGGGTCCTCCTCACCGCTCCTACTCCCACGGCTTTTGCATGAATCCTTTGTTCACTTACATCTTAGCTATAGTGATGCAATAACTTCTAAGTGATCTTCTAACTTGCGGTCCCGTCCAACTCCTTGCATACCCCTCCCCAGACACACACACTGCGGCTGGAGTAATTTTCCTAAAATACAGGCTTTCCCTTCGTTCTCTTGCTCATGATCATTTAACATTTCCCAGTTGCCCATAGTAGACATCTTATCGCATAAAAGGCTCTGTGATTTGATCCTTTCTCACCAGTCGACTCCGTTTTTCCCATTGCTTCCTGGGCTGCAGACTCTGTGTGGGCCCTTCCTTCCCAGAAAAGACCTTCTTTCCCAAGTGCCTTCTTCACCTGACTCCTCCTTCTGGTCCTTCGGGCATCAGCTTGAGCACTTCCTTAAGGAGGTCTTCCAGAAGCCCCCCTGTGTGTAATTTTTTTTACTCATAAGTTTCTTTCATTAAATTGTGAAATCTTAATGGAAGGAACTGCATTTTTCATTTCTGTTAGATTGAATACTGTGAGATTGTAGTTTTTAGGTCATATATTAATTTCATGTAATTTAACCTGATATATCCCAGCACTTAACATAATACCTGGCACTTAATGAATGTTAGGTAATGTTTTGTTGAAAGAAAGAATAGATTTTACAAATACTGGGTAGGGAGGAATTACTCTGTTAACATCAGGATTTGAAATTTATCTGCACAATTTAGGAATAAAGACTTCCTTGTTATTGTATAAGATCAAAAGTTTAGTATTTTAAATCAGAAACAACTGTCATTTAAATCAGCAAAGTATGTTAGATTAATTATTCCAGCTATGCTATTGTTTCTGAAACTCACAGAATCCCTCTAATTCAAGAAAGGAATCATTAGTTGGAATGTGGGACACACTAAATATCAAACAAAAATGCACTTAAGCCTGTAACATAAATTAGAGTGTTTTTTTTTTACATGATCTATATAAAGAGGCTTTTTTCGTATGAAGAGAGAAATAGTGAATATCCTGAACATCCTGTCTTGTGCCTCCCTGTGGTTAATTTTCAGTTAACAGTATGTGGTAAAATCAATCACATTTTCAGTCATTCTTGGCTTACATGGATGTTTAAAAGGAGGCTACCTGCTGAATTGGAAATGAAAAAACATTGATTGGACAAAGTGAAATCAACTGGACTTTTTAGTGTTTTACATCTGTTTGCTTGTTTCCCACTAACTTTCAAATGGGTTGACTGATCTCGATCAAATTTGCTGCACTTCACTTATAAGCATTAAGATCAAGACCCATCATAGCAGAACCCTTCCAGTATGCAAGGTTTGTCTTTAGGAAATCCCTAATCTCAGGTAAGACTAGAACATTTCTTGAGCAAAATCAACAATGGTTCCACTATGTCCAGATAGCTTCACATCTGTGCCTTCTCCATTTTTTCCCTATGCAGTCTTTCTTCTTCCATCATGGATCAGACATATTTCTAATCAGAAATTGAAAGGTCTTCCTCCTGACATAGGATGTGTGGGCTTCAATGACAAGAGCAAGAGATATTGATGCAGGCAGGCAGGCTTACCCACTACCCTGAAAACATTTCAGGTCCCACCGTGCTTTGTGGAATATGGTACTGTAGTAATTGTGAAAATTTGATTAATTAACTTCTCTGAGGTTCTATTTTGAAATCTCAAAAATGGATTAATATATTGTCTCATAAACGAGGATTATATAAGAAACTGTATATAGGTCATAAGAGAGTGTGTGACATCAAGTGTGTGCTTGATAAATATTTGCTTATTGATATTACTCACCCCTAAACAGATGAAGTCTAGCTTTTCACTTTCATTTCTATCATTTTTTTGCTTCACATATTTTGCAGCTCTGTTTTATGGTGTATACACGTTTAGGATTGTTGTGTTGTTCTGGTGGGTTGATTCCTTTATCATTATGTAATGATGGTCTCTGTCCCTGGTAATTTTCTTTGTTTTGAAGTATACTTTATATGATATTATTATAGCCATTTGTGCTCCGTTTTGATTGATGTTTGAATGGTATAGCTTTTTCTGTTCTTTTACATTCAGCCTACTTATATTGTTATATTTGAATGCCTATAGGTGAGTTTCTTGTAGGCTGCATATAGGTGAGTCACATTTTTTAATGCACTCTGTCCATCTCTGACTTTTAATTGGTGCATTAATGTAATTTATATTTAATGTAATTACTGACATTTTTTAGGACTGAATTCTGGCATTTTGGTTTTTGGTTTTCTATTTTCTTTCTGTTTTTAATTTCTCTATTTTCTTTTTGCTGCCTTCTTAAGGGTTATTTTGAACATTCTTCAGAATTTCTTTTTAGTTTATAGTATTTTTGAGTGTATTTATTGGTATAGTTTTTTTAGTGATTTTTGTAGGTATTAGATTATGCATACATAACTTGTCACAGTCTATTGGTGCCATCATTTTATCAGTTCTAATAAAGTATAGAAACCTTACCTTCCTTTATGTCTCTATCTTCTGCTATTTATATTTGTCTTAAAATTTTTCTCTACATACATAATATACATACAGTGTTATAATTTTTGCTTCAGCCTAAAATATAATTTAGAAGCTCAGGAGAGGAAGGAAAGTCTATTGGGTTTTTACTTTCTGTTTTTGTTTTTTTCCTTTGTTCCAAGATTCCTTCTTTTATCATTTCCTTTCTGCTTAGGAAAATATCATCTGGCTATTCTTTTAGGTTTGGTCTGTTGGCAATAAATTCTCTTAGATTTTATTAATCTGGGAATGTCTTGATTCCCCCTTCATTCCTGAAGGTTATTTTCATTGGATATAAAATTCTGTGTTGACAGTTCCTTCTTTTAGCAGTTGAGAAATATTGTGTTACTTTCTCTGGCCTCGTGGTTTCTGATGAGAAATTCGCTGTCATTGAAATTGCTTTCACCCACAGGGAAATTATTGTTTCTCTTTTGATGTTTCCCAGACTTTTTTCTCTGCCTTCAGTTTTCACAGGTTCAATTATGGTGCGTCGGGGCATCGATTTCATTGTGAGTTTGTACTGTTGGTATTTCCTCAGCTTCTTGAATCTGTAGGTTTATGCCTTTTATTAATTTTGTTGGAATTCCATCCATTATTTATTTGAATACTTTTAAATTCTACTCTCTTTCTTCTTTACTTCTGGGATTCTGATAGCACAAGTGTTAGCCTTTTGTTGTTGTTCCCACAGATCTCTGAGATTCTAGTGCTTTTATTTTCAGTTCACTTTCTGTTTTATAGTCTGGGAAATCTCTATTCTATTCCTATTTTTCTTCATTCAAATATCAAGTCCTTTCCTCTGTCCTCTCCTGCAGTGAAGTCCATCAACTTGTAAATTTGGTTATTGTATTTTTCAGCTCTAAAATTTTCTATTTGGTTCTTTTATTATATGTTTTATTTTTAAATTTGTTTTCACTGTCTTTGCTGATATTTTTTTTCCAACTATTTCAACCTTGTTGAAATGATTTTATGATGGCAGCTTTAAAATCCTTGTCATATAATTTCAACATATGTTTCATCTTGGTGTTTTCTTCTGTTGATTATCTTTCCTCCAGTTGAGGTGAGAATTTTCTGTGTCTTTATATGACAAGTGATTTTCTATTGTAGCTGGATATTTTGGATACTATGTTATGAGGCTCTGTATCTTATTTAAACAATCTGTTTTAGCAGCTCTCCTTTGACATCATATCAATGGGAAAAGGGGGCATTACTGCCAACTAGAAGTGGAAGCCCATGTTCCCCACGTAGCCTCAGTTGACACCCCAGAGAAGGACACCTTGCCGGTCCTGGGTGGGTGTGGGCGTCACTGACACCACTCTGACCCGGAGGGTGAGGAATGGCTCATTCCTACTCCTGCCATGGGCCCCACTGACACTGGGAGGGAGGGAGTGGGGAGTCAGAGATCGTTAGCTTTGGGGAGGGGTGAAGATTTGGCTGCCCTCTCCACCTTCAGTGATCCCCTCTTGTGGTGGAGGGGGAAGTTTCTTACAGCCTTACAAGGGTGGAAATTTAGGCTCCCCACTCTGCCTTTGCCATTGGGGTAGAGGCACAGTCACAGTTTTGTCCATGGTGTTTGGTTAGAGTTGGGAGGGACATTATTGTTTAAAAGTTTTCCATGTTGCCAGGCTGCCTGTGGTCTTGTCCTCTGACTTGAGAGAATAGGGCTTTCTTTTGTCTGCACCCATTAGGGTTTTCAGGTCCCTCCTTCTCCAGCACACAGTCAGGGACATGAGGCAACAGGAAAACCCAGAGAACTCAGTACAGTGTCATTTCTCGGGTCCCAGACACCTAGCTGGTCTGCCTCCTCTCCGCCTTTCAGATTCCTCCAATATTTAAATGTTCACCAGGTAATGTCCAGGACTTTTTACTTTACTTTAGTAGGATTAATAACGAGAAACGCAAGCCTCCATCTTGTCCCCAGAACTAGAGTAGTTGCTCTCAGGATGGTTTTAAATGACTTTTCTCCAACTGCCGATTACGTGGCACATCTCTTTATGTGCTTATTTACCATTTGTATATCCTTGTGGTGAAATGTCTGGTCATGTTTTTGCCCATCTTCTAAATGGATTGTTTGATTTTTACTCTTGAATTTAGAGAGTTCTTTTTTATATTCAAGGTACAAGTTTTTGTCAGATATTTGGTTTGCAAATATTGTTTTCCCAGCCAGTAGCTTGACTTTTCATTCTCTTAACAGACTTGTTCACAGAGAAAAAGTTTAAAATGTTGATGAAGGTAATTTTTTAAAAGCTTGGAATACTCAGACTATCAAAAAGTTCTACAGAGGGGCCTTAAATAAACACATGGCCGAGAGAATTAATTAATATTTTACCAGCGCCCTAACTGAAAAGGCTCTAGAACATAGACTAGGAGTTAAGAGACTACACCCAGAAATGAGACATGGACTCTGAAATGGGTCATCGGGATATCCATCCCTTACTAGGATCTTTAGAAATCAGTAGTTCTTTGGGTCGCTGGTTCTTCATCTCTGACTAATTACCACAGAGCATTGTCACAAGTTAGAATTTAAAAACATGTAAATCACTTTAGAATACATTGTAGGTACTTTAAAAATGGTATCTATTATTATAATCATCACTGGTTCTCAGTCTAAGATCAGTGGAGCCTGTCCTCGCGGGTCGGGGACTCTGCATCGTCCTCCTTTGTGCAGACGTCCTCTTGCCAATCATCTGATCGCTTCCTCTCGGGTTGAGGGTTCATGGAGGCTGACAGAACCTGACTAACCCTTGCTGAACAATGATCCTCCCCATATTGCAGACGACTATTATGTTAGTTTTATAGCCTTCTCACCTCAACATTGTCTCTTAACTTTTGTTTTTTGGACTTTAAATAATACCTCTCATGATGATCTTTCCTTTTCATTAAAAATTTTTTCTTGTTATAAACATAGTGTCAAGTAAAAGTCATAGTGATCATAACCAAAAAATTTAGAAAATAAGAAAAGCAGAAAAAAAGAAAAGTCTGTAATCCCACTACCTCAATTCTGAAAATATTTCGATATATTTCTTTCTATCTAGTCCTTGTACGTTATAAAGTTTTTGACCTTTACATAGAATTATATCGTTTTTTCATAAAACATAAACATTTTCTCATGTTATTAAAAATAGTTTATTAAGATAATTTTCAAGGTAGTATAATACTCCTTTGCAAAGAAATAAACTAAGCCAAAGGATGCAAACAGCTCGATCTTTACATGACTACCTGCAATAGTACCCAGAAGTACTCTCGAAAATATGTGAAGCCAATTAATATTTTGAGACCCTTTGAACTGTCTTCTTTAAGGATATGCAATGTATTCTACGTATGTATATGTAATACTCTCTTTTGGATATACATTGGTTTTAGCTGTCTCCAACTCACCACTAAGAAACTAGTGATGATGCTTGAACAGTGGGGCTAAGAAGAGACTCTCTCTGCTGGTCCTGTCTGTACTCTGTAACTCATGTGTGGTAGGCTGTTTGTCTCTAGGTGTACTTCACAGTCTTAACCTTTGCATGTGCACTCCACTTAATGCCAAGCATTGGCTGCATTGTGCCACAGGTATGACTGGCTACCCTGATTTGCCTTCTCCTCCTGGTCTGCCTGGATTCTTCTATTGTGGATTC
The DNA here is from genome assembly GCA_029783875.1 of Phataginus tricuspis. Taxonomy (NCBI): domain Eukaryota; kingdom Metazoa; phylum Chordata; class Mammalia; order Pholidota; family Manidae; genus Phataginus; species Phataginus tricuspis. The sequence goes on along the minus strand of JAQQAC010007890.1, from coordinate 4,859,034 downwards.
CCTTATATCCTGCAGCTGCTTCTCTAGAGAACTGCGACAGTTGGAGCATTGTTGGTGCTGGCTCTGGGTCTTCACAGGGACCTCCATTTATATGATGCCATAAGCCTTTCTCTGTGGTTCTATTGAACATCCTCTTGAAACGGTTGCTTATATTAACATTTACTCATTTTATGTGCAAGATCATAAGCATAGGACTACACTGGCATAATTTATTAGATAATCCATTGTAGAGAAATTATGGATAGATATTAAACTACTCAATAATTAATTCTTGTATAAGCCTTCTTTTCTGTACTGAAATAATAGATATTACCCACAGAGAAATAATACGACCTCTTATTTGGGTTGTCTACACTGTCTTGATAAGTGTAATTGTAATTATATCTAGTACATTTCTATTTACATTTAAAAAAAATTAAAAGAAACAGGTGAAATTAATTTGTCAGGTACGTTTTAGTTATACATTTTAGGTTCCTAAGAGAGAAGATCACATCTCATTTGTCCCAGTTTGAGTGTAATTTTCAGGCCAGGTCATTCAGTAAGCAACCACTCATCTGTGACGTATCTGCCCCTGGATCGGCTGTTGCCTTTCCAGTCCAGCATGAACTATCACTCCACCAACCCCTGGAGAAGAACACTTATTTTGGGGAAAGCTATACATCACATAATGCATGAATCAGTACCTATTCTCTTATACTGAATGATATTTCTCTCTGCAAATAGCGTTATGCCAGATGAAGGGAAAATAAATCCGTATGAATAATTGTTATCTGTCCATTACCTGTACTTCAGGGTTTTACTTTCCATCTAGAGCTAAGGAAATAAATTGATGGGGACTGTGATGGCCACCCTGGTAATTGCTTTATTTTATTGGATCGTTATCTCCCAATAGATAGAGAAGGAAGGCATTGATGGTTTTGAGAATATAATTTGATTCTTATTTTTAGTTTCCAGTAGATGCATATTTTTCATTATTGCTTTTCATGAGAATTCAATTAAAATATTTCCCAGAACCAACTCTCACTCTATAATTATCATAAAACTGTTTTGTGTTGCTGTTTTCCTGGTGAATCCAGCATCTCTCTACATCCCAAAGCTGAACAATAACAACAAAAACTGTATGCAAAATTATGCAAGAAATAAATCTTCCTTACTTGGTCAAGATCAAACTGGAATATCAGGATAACCATAAAATATCTTGTTTTCACTTCAGAAATTAAAGTAGCACAAAACCCAGAGAATGTTACCATATTAAAACAGATTTGTTTGATGGAAGTGTTATAGGGTTACAAAATCTATTCTTTCCGTATTATAGGATATGATTGAGAAACATGAAGCATGGCTAAGCCTCGAAGGATTTTTACTGCTGTTGGTTGCAGCGCTTCCTAACCATGCTGGATTGTTTTATCCACAAGGTTCACAGGTAAGGCAGAGTCCAGGTAGGTAACTGTCATGCTTAAATATCAAAGTGATTTACTAATGATAATGAGATTAAGGTTATTATAAAGAGATTTAACTGCTAAAACATGCCTTGTAAATTCTTAGAAATATTTTGCTATTTAAAGATTAACTGTCTTATTTTAAAATAAGATCCTGTTTTTAGAGAACAGTGGAATAATAAAAAGCATCTAACAATAAAATCCCATAATTGGCAGGATAAATATATCAATAAATGGTGTTTATAAAGGCCAAAGTAACATAAATGCACCCATTTGATAGAAAACCTCAAAATGTGCAAGTGGGAATGAAAATTTAGCAAAGTGATAAAAAGACTTCATGGGAAGACGTATCAGAAAGTACAGAGGGTGCTCTTTTTTTCTAAAAATAACTTATGAAGTTGACTTCACAAAAAATGTGGTTAGAATTAAACCATAATTAATAATAATTAGATCAAATTATTATCATGGTAGAAGCAAACAAAAAGTTTTAAATTGTCATTGAAGGAGAGATCCTTTTTAAGATACTCATAATCGTGGCACCTGAGGAATCTCGAAAATACTACATCAAAATCTTTTTTCTTGAGCCAGTCTAATAGAACTTTCTTCAAAACTGCTTCTATAAATAAAACACAGAGCAAACTTCTAATACAAGCCAGCCATAGCTTCGGAATGCAAGGTTCAACTCCATCACTGGCTTTCCTCTTTGAACGGACACCACTGTGCCAGACCCAGTTCATAAAGACCTTTGAAGACAGTGCGAAGATGGCACAGCACGTACAGGAATGGGACCGGACTTGATCCCTGGCGATCAGCCTTAATTATACCGCAGGTTCTCCTGGTTCTAGGCCTGCAAACGCAGACGGGAACGGCCCCAGGTTTCCGGGGCCTCCAGCCTCCGGACAGCAGACCGTGGGGCTGCTCAGCCCCCGTGCTGGCCTAAGCCAACGCCTTGTAATAAATCAATAAGTCTCTCTCTCTCTCTGCATATATTCACATATATTTTCTGGAGAACTTTGGCTAATACAAAAAATATATAGTTCATAAATATTTAATAACGACTATAATTAATGGTAACCATGAATAGGGGACGTTTATCTTCAAGGTTATTTCACAGAATAATTATATCTAGGGGATAATTTGATTCATAAAACAAAATCTTTCTGTGAAATCATTTGTAACGCATCCTCAGATGTCTGACGTACCTACGGAAGCGTGGCTTCCCTCCTAGCAGATCGTACCTCTGATAACCCTCAGTGTCTGTCTCTGGTTGTGGCTTAGAACTGCATCAGCTTAGCATTACCTAGTGGTTCTCCCAACTCGGAATTACTAACAAAGAGTTGGGAAAAGACAAAAATCACCATGGATAATGGTATTGACAGGACTTTCAGGTTAGGATGTTTGAGAAAAGGCATTTATGACTCTTTTCTTAAAAAAAACATCACCCCAAAACAATGTAAGATGACCAGCCTCCCCTGGTTTGCCCAGAACTGAGAGGTTTCCTGGAACACTGAATTCTCAGTTGCTGAATCTGGGACAGAACAAACCAGAATAGTTGGTTGCCTAGAAGAAGAAGAAAAACCCTACCTCCAGTGGAAGTACGAAATGACCGTAGGCCCTAACTCCGCTGTGTGTGGGGAGAGAGAAGGGGAGGAAGGAATGGGGACGGCCGGTCAAAGCCACAGGGCTGCAGTGGCGGCCAGGTGAGAAGCAAGCCAAGTTTCCCAGCAGAATTCCAGAAAGGGTCATGTATCAGGAGCATCTGTGTCCTCAGGAAGCAGCTTTGAGGAAGGGGTTGAGAAGTGCCAAATAGCTGCAGAGTGGCCCCTTGTCAGCCACCTCTTGGCAACACCTCAGTTCCTCTGAGCCTCCCCCGTCCTCTTGCTCCAATGGCTGTGTAATAACCAGCTCTGCATGAGCTCTGACCAGCTTCAGGGGAGGCAGCCTGACAGCGCTTCATCTTAGGGCCACGCATATCCACCTGCCGCGCTGGGGCTTCTGCGCTGACCCAGGGACATAGGGTGCTCGAGGACCTTGCCGGGTCCTCACATACACCACCCAAAGGGCAGGAAGTTGGCGTGGAGAGGGGAGGCTGGGGGCAAGTCTTTAATCAACAGGAGCCGGGAACCAGGGGATACATTTTCCAGGCTGCCTCTGCCCTGCCCAGAGGAGGGCCCTGAGTCGCTGTTCACACTGTTGCATGCCTGGATCCAGAGACGGCCCCGAGGGCGGAGCAACCAGGCACAGGGCCCTGTGGTCGGATCCTCACGCTGGCCCTCTTTGCCCTCCGCTCTGCCACCTTTGCCTGTCCCCAGCTCCCTGGGGTCACACAGTCTGTCCCCCAGTTCCCCAGGGTCACACAGTCTGTCCCCCAGCTCCCCAGGGTCACACAGTCTGTCCCCCAGCTCCCCAGGGTCACACTCTGTCCCCAGCTCCCTGGGGTCACACAGTCTGTCCCCCAGCTCCCTGAGATCACACAGTCTGTCCCCCAGCTCCCCAGGGTCACACTCTGTCCCCAGTGTCCCAGGGTCACACTCTGTCCCAATGTCCCAGGGTCACACTCTGTCCCCAGTGTCCCAGGGTCACACTCTGTCCCCAGTGTCCCAGGGTCACACTCTGTCCCCAGTGTTCCAGGGTCACACTCTCTGTCCCCTAGCCCCCCAAGGTCACACTCTCTAGTAAAGCAGGAGCCCTCAAACCCTTGCAAAGCCATCACTCGGGCACCCCAAGGCTGCATGCCACCTCATGGGAAACATTTTATTTTCTGGAGAAGGTGAACAGAGAGGCTCTGGAACCTGAAGCTTGAGGAACAGGGAACCTGATCTCCAAGTCACTAACAGGAGACAGAGAAAAAGAATATGCAATTGGGTTTGTTTTTCCAGTGGAAACATCTCTAGTCTAAATACGCAAGTGTTTCTAGTCAGTGGAGGGCAAGTGACGGAAGTGCTTCGGGCTGTGGCCCATCCTCGCAGGAGATGGGGGACTGACTGGCCGTAATAGCTTCCTCTACCCCAAACGTTAAGGTCATCCGTGTCACTGTAATCTCTGGGAAGAGTTCCCTCAGACCTCCCCGAGTTGAGATCATGTCTTTAGAAGTCTGGAGGGAAACTGGACAAAACTTTCATTTGAGGAAGTGATTAAAGTGTGTCCATCTCACTGGTGGTGGGAGAACTTGACCTATTTTCTTGTAAGGAGAGCACATCATGTATTTCTTAATAAGATGACTTTCTACAAAGTGAAATTTCTTATGTTCTGGCTCTTAAAAGGTGGAATATAAATAAATTCTGCAATATATTTAAAAAAGCACAGCAACAGGAACAAAATACTGGCAAGCAGGCCGCCTGAAACCAGCTGAGAGAGAGAAAATAGGGTCCCGGGAGCGGGAGTGCCCCCAGCCTGGCCACAGTGTCCCCTGCTGTGTCATCTGCTTGGCCAAGGGCTGACCTCCCACCTGAGGGGCAGGGCCAGGTCACCACTCCGTGCAGGGGGCAGCCTGCCGTCCTCACACGGTGCTACTGGGGACAGTTCGCCAAACCCCTCCTGCTCTGGGTGCTAATTGAATAAATAGATGCATATTGACGTCAGGAGGTTTTGCAAACAAAACTTACACTTTTGAGCAATAAAGAGAGTCTGAGACGCCTCAGGGCCTGTGAGGCCGTGGGAGTGAGTGGAGGGTGGAGAATTCATGGAGAATTAATAAAGGCCGGACCTTTTGAAATACCTGACCATAGGCCTCTCCCTCCACATCCCCTCTTGTGGAAGTGGCTAAAATGACCTGTTGCCATCAGTTAGTATTTTTTGTCCAACTCTCCATCCTGCACAAAAATATGTATGTAGGGTTAACAAGCTTCAGAGCATATAGGGAGCCAGTAACCCAAATTAAATGCACCACACATCTTTGATAGCTCCAAAGGCATGCGCCCTGACTCAGTTGCCCTTTGGCTAGATCCGGCAGAAGCCCAGGGTCTTCCCTAAGCCCACGGCCTTTACGCCCTGAACCATCTTCAAATCCGCGGCTCAGGCCGGCTCCAAGGGAGGTCTATCCAGACCCTTTGCTGACTCTTACTCAGGAGGATAAGAGCCCTTTGAGCTTCCAGCTGGCTGCCTCTCCGCCCCTCCTGCTAACCCCTACCACCAAAAGATGTGTTCTCTCTCTCGCTGTCTCTCTTTCTTTCTCTCTGTCTCCATCTCTGTCTCTGTATCTGTCTCTGTCTCTCTCTCTGACCATTGAGCTTGACTGTTTCTGGCGAGACCAGCTCACTCTCCCTGTGGTAAGAAGGGAAAACCTCCCCGTTCTAAAGTGACAGCTCTGAAGGAGTCTCTGGTCCCAGGGAACGTCCCAGCTCAAGGGTGAGCAGGGACTCACGCTCAAGCAGCTAAAATCAGAACCCATGTTCAGTCTTCGGCAGGTAATAAGTTACTTTTATCTTTCGCTGCCCTGGCTGCTATACACATTTTCCCCACTGAGTTTAATCAAAGACTTTATTTTGAGGCAATACTCTGAATGTGAACAAGTTGTCCTTGCAATCGCTTTTATCTTCCTAGGCGTCCATCAGCAAAACCACCCTGTGAGTGTCCATGTGTGCTGGGAACTAAAGGAGGGGCTGTGGGATCAGAAAGCCATGACTCTGATTAATAACAGCTAGAAAATATTTATGCAGACAAATCTAGAGTTCCCACAGGCTTTTCCTTGCCACTTTCTTTAGCCTCTTGAAAAAGTTATGAAGGCAATTATGAAGAGGAAGCTATTAGTAACCAGAACATTTGAGAGAAGAACATTCTGAAATATGACTTCTCAAAGGAACTGATTACTAATAGCCTTAAAGTTCAGTACATTTCAGATAAGATTCCTAAAACCAAACCTTCTTTTCCACTTTATATATAAGAGATCTTATGATCACCCCACTCACCCAAGCAGTCACACTTCATGAGAACTCAAAATATATCCCCCTTAAAAAGGATCCTTGAACAGCTGTGCTTAGAAAGCTCTATCTCCTGGCTTAAGTGCTTTTCAGCTCCTGGAATGATTTCCTATTATTTCATTTTGTATCTCACTGAGTATTTCTCACTTATTCAGGTCTCTAAATTCCCAAAAAGCATTTTATTTTTTCTTCCTCCCTTGGTTTTTCTTCCCTTGTCAGAAAGAAATCTCACTTCCCACAGTTGTTCCCTTCTTTTCTGTGAGCAGAGTTCTAAAATTATTGCATTATGCCTGGTGGTAAGGTCTTTCCGACCTTTAGTGAAACGCTGCTCACAGCACTTCAGCCAGTGTCACAAAACGCACAGCTTACACTCTTTCCTCATCTGTAAAGTTAACTTTATTCTTATGATGCACCTTTCAAAACTCTCTTCCAAGTCGAGCATAGCTACAGAATCTAATAATGTTTGGGCAGTGGTGGGGAGAACTCAACACTGCACAAGTTTTTCAAATGCTAAAATATCTATCTGTATGTAGAGAAGTTTAATTGTGCATTGCAAATGTCAAAGAAAGCTTATTTACACAGAAGGATTATGGTCACTACCTAGATCAAAATTAGAAGAATGATCATATGTAGAAATTACATGAAAGGGACATTTATTCTTTCTCCTTAAACAGAGGTTAGCAATGACCTCTTTCCAACTCTCCCCTTGAAAAATTTCACAGAAATGCAGGATGCGAGGGCTTCAGTGGCCCCAAGATATAACCACATCCCTGAAGAATGCTCTTTCAACCTGTTGGAAAATTATCTTTTCACTGATAGCAATGGAAAACACCATTTCCAAACATTGCTTTTCCCTTGGATTGCTGGCTTTCCTGGAATAGCTCAGTGCATGTAAGTATAAACACAGCAAACTCACTGCGGCCCCCTCCCAGGAAGCTGCCTCCTCATTATCTACAGTCATTCCTCATGGTGATCCAATATTTTCATCCTAAAACTTGGACCCATTGACTCTAGCTTTGCCTTCTTACAGCACACAGAAGAAATCTAATCTGTCTTCTGTATAAAGACACTCTGCTCAGAGACTGCCCGTCATGTGTCCTCTCCCTCAAGTCTTCTTTCTTTTAAGTCAAACATTCCTTTATCCTAACCACCATGTGATACAGTTTCTAGACCACTAGCTATTCCAAACACCTCCCTCTGGATGCCCTTGGGAATCTCTTTATGCTTGAACAGATGACTCCTGGTGAGGTTTAATCAACACTAAAGACCACTGAGACACTTTCTATAAACGTAGCCTAAACCTCAGGAGCTTTCTTAGCCAACACGTCTGCTCTTTGTTCATTGAGCTCACAGTTGGCCAAACCAAATACTCTCTATCCTAGAATTGTACAGTTTAACTTCCGAACCCAAACACTTAACTTTGCCTTTAGACCACTTACATTTCTTTATGTTAAATTTACCCCAACATTCTCTGAATTTGATTAATATGGCATCAATATATTTTTCTAAGTTCATTTATTTAAACTATTGGATGAAACACAGAGCCTTTTGTTATGTCCCTACATAAATCATCAATAACCTTTCCACTCTCTTTGGCACCCGTCCACTCTGGCCTACTTATCCCAATCTGACTTTCAGAAGGAACCATCTTTCTCTACCATTTCCTTTAAACATGGGAAGAAATAGGAATGTCTATAAACAGTACTATACTTTCACAGACATACCATGACTTTTCTCAAGTACTCAAAGCCATCCCCACCTACATAGCAGGGAATGCAGTAGAGATTTTACTAATTATGAGTAGTGGGGAGCATGCATAAGGGGATCCTTTTTGGTTCCAAGCTCCTTTGCATAGCATGTCTTGTACACACATCATCCCATCTGTCCTATACTCTGTTCAAAAACACAAATGCTACATGTGTTTGCCCCTAAGCCAAATTCTATGTGGTCAAAGAGGGCCAAGTTAGAATCAGTGAGTTCAAGTTTTAGGAGGAAAGGTAGGGGCTCACTATGAGGAATGACTACAGATAATAAGGAGGCAGTTTCATGGGAGGGGGCAGCAGTTACTTAATGTGTTCATACTAAAAGGCACTGAGTTATTCAGGGAAAGGCGTCAAGGTTGAGTCTCACTGCATTTCCTCTCTGTATGGTAACACTCCCAGCATCTACCCCATGTCCAAAGAAATGCACTGGGATCCTTATCCCAACCAGCTGCCATGGACCCTCCAACAGCAAGAACTCCCTCATATTCCAGAACTTTCTTTATCTCACATATTACATCTAGATCGAGTATACAATCCCTACCCCTGTTGGATGTTCTCTTAAAAGAAGAGTATATTACTAAATTAACCTTACTATGCATGCATCTGAGTTAAGGTGTTAGTGTTGACAATAGTTAAAGTCAACACACCAATTAATGCTCGCATTTTAACAAAAGCTGTCAATGTCCTGAACCAAGAAATATATATTACATATGTTGTGCTATTCTTGTACTATATTCCTCCACTCACATGCAAACAAACTTTTAGACCATTACCTTCCCTGTGAGGCTGTAGAAACCGACCTGTATGTAGACATCCCTCTGAAGTAAAATGGATTAATATGTTTATTTTTATTTTCTGTGCAAATGACCAGGCCTGTTAACCTTCCCTAGTTAGAATTAAATAGATCATTTCATTTTAAAAACTGCCTTATTAATAAAGAGGTTTTACTACAAAGTTCAGACTTCTGTAGATTTAAAACATCCTAATTGAGAACCAAATGTTAGAAAGATTTCAGAAGCAATACCCAGAAAGCAATTGTCCACAGAACAATAATAATGATACCAATATCACCAAGGCTTGATAGCAACCAGCCCGGAATGTCAGCTTTCATTAAAAAAGATCTCAAACACATCCACTGAGGCTGAATCCCATCTTCACATAAAAATGTAATCAAGTTTTAAAACTGTTATAACATCTGTTCCCCAAAAACAATTTATCAGATCTCGAGTGTTTTATGACACTTTTCTCCCAATTTAATTGAAATTATACTAGTTCATATGTATATAAACATAAATGTACATTTTTTGCACTGCCTTCAAGAAATTTCAGTCAAAACTTTATAAGTCTCTAAAGAGTTTATGGCAATCCTAGCAAGCCTAACAATAAAAGGGCTTGTTTTCAAAGGTTTGCATCAAGTGATTCGTTAAAAAAAAATTTATTAGAAATGCCCAGAATCACACTTTCAAGAGGATTTAGAAGGGATTTTGAAAAGTCATCTCAAGTTTTTAAATCTATAGGTGTTAGCCAAGTTGAACGCAGAGGGATGAATAGCCATTCTTTTTTATGGAGACTTACAGAAAAAGTTTCATGACCAAGAGCTTCCACAGTGCACCATAACCCCTGTTACTTAAAAAAAATCCCTGGTCGCTGACCGGGACCGTGACAAGCTGCCCCTCTGGAGCTCCTCTGCGGCCGCAGGCGAGTCGGTGGAGAAGGAACCAAGCGCCCCCACCCTGAGGCGTGATGCGCTTGGCAGCTCTCCGGTTAGTGAGGGCCGGCTTTCTCAAGCTCAAATACAGGAGGCATCCTAGAGAAAAATAGAGAAGAAATGTTTACAACTTGTGTCTCCCAGAAAGTGCGCTTGTGCAGGAGCAGAAAGCCTCAGATTAACCAGTGAATGTGCTTCAGTGATTCTGCAAGATTTTCATTTTCACAGCCACTCCAAGTGGGTTCTAATCCTCATTTTGTGGGAGGGTGGCCGGTGAAAGCAAGGATTCTAGAATCACATTGTGTGGGTTCAGATTGCTGTTTAGAATCCTGGTTACTTTGGCAAGTCATATAAACTTTTTAAGTCTCTGTTTCTGCATCCATAAAATGAGGCTGATAGTAGGGGTGATGTGAGGAATTAATAAGCCCATGAATGAGACTTAGTCCTGAATATGTGTGAGCACTTCAGAAAGGTCGCTTTATTCTTCACCCTCACCGTTATCATCTTTATCATCCTCACAGTTTAAGGAATTACCCTCTAACCCCCAGGCCTTCCTCCATACCATGCTGCCTCCATTACATATAATCTTGAACTATATAAGGAAAGGACAGAAAATAAAATGAATTAAGCATCACTGAGGAGCCCTTCAACTAGTAATTGAACAGCACCACCTAACAAAGCCAGCATGGTCTCGTTGAGTGATTCTAGCATAATGGTACCAAGTCATCACTCCATCAACCATAAAGGAGGAGAACCTAAACTCTCCAATCATGTGACTTCCTATCTGACCTTCACAATAGCCTGTGTATCAGACAGGGGCTGGTAACACGATCCCTGAACACAGCTTCAGAGAAAATAAATGTTTGCCCAGATCCTTGAGTTCCTAAATATGAAACTGGGACCCAAAATCAGGTCTCTGGCACCCAAGATTAGGCCTTTACAGCCACCTCTTCAACCCATTTCTTACCGTAAATCATCTGCTTGGAGCCTCGCTTTACTTTTATTGTAACCACAGTGTTCTACCCGAGACCTTGCTCAATAAATTTGGGTCTCGGTAAAAATGGGTTCATTACATTTCTCAGAAGAAGCCAGAATACACATAGACCATTATTAGTTGAAAATCATTTCTTCATTCTAAATGAAAGAAAAGCTTTTGGTTTTTATGCTACCTATGAGTTTTCAGCAGGTCCTTATTTATCTCTACTAATATTAGTTTTACTGCCGATCACAATGGATTTGGCTGATAATTCGCCAGGTTGGCAGGCCCAGCGCCACTTTGTCAGCATCCTGTACTGCTAGTCTTGACTCTGATCGTGAATTTCCTAAATAGTAACTATTTGGCTATTTGCCTTTCATTATCGTTGGTGCAGTCTAACCATGTTGATCAATCTTTTTGCTTCTCTGCCTTTAACAATCTGTGTTTACAGTACTATGCCACCCTCAGGAATTTTTGATTACAGAAGATTTGCCTACATAAAGATCCTGTAAACCTAGTAAAGATGGATCTTGGTACAAACTCAGATTATCTTAGAGACATATGTAAGAACATTCACAAGTGCTTTTATTAATATTTGATGCACTTAAAAAACCAGAACGAGGGGGGGAAGCATCTGTGGTGAGATGAACATATGTAGCAAGTTTGTTCACTGCTTGTTTGATCTGTCAATATAGATACTGGGTAATTACTCAACTTGTAAGTGTTAAATCTGAGGGATCTGCTAAGAGAAGAAGTACAGTAAAGCAGAATAAGTTAGTTAGTATCCAATAATAGAAGCTATTAAAATGTATGGAGAAAGATGTTCCTAACTCAGTTTATAGTTGCCCTTGTCAACCATGGTAGAAACCACGGGTATGAGTTGTGGTCAATACTTAAGAATTTTCAACAAGGGCACAGGGAAAGATGACATTCTCATTTCTTACGAAAAATGCTTCCCGATAAATTTTGGTGCTAATCTTCAAATATTCTATGCAGTGCGATCAGTTTTTCAAAGAAACAGAAAAAGCTGTAAGAGAGTGTCCGAAGCAGAATGAACAAGACACGGAAGCACATGTTAAGAGCCATTTGGAGCTTTTGGGGGGAGAAAAGTAGACACGTATTTACTTAACATCACCTTTACTTATCAGGCTAATGATATTATAACCGTCATGAGGAACATTCCTCCCATGAAAGTCTGCATTTGGATCGTAAGCTACCCAAGAGTTTGGTCCTCAAATACCAATATAAACATACACCAGCAAGAGCCCCATGTCCCCAAAGCGTTGTCATATGAAGTTTCACTTTAGGCCTAGATATTTTTAGAAAAACGACCTCCTCTGCCAGCAGTGCACGGAGGGATGATTTAGTTGCTTTTAAGCTTTCTTTATGTATTCACCCAAAATGTTCCTCTTGTGCAAATGTATTGTAATTATTCTAATAGAATGTGTGGCTACTTTTCAAGATTCTGCGTTAAACCCATTACTCATTAAAGCCTTTATTGGCTCCTTCCTCTTCACAAGTGGGAGGCCGTTGGAAGGATATCACTACCAGCTGGAGTGGGAAATATATACCCGGGCTGGGGATGACACCCAAGGGTAGGAAAGTTTCCAGAAGACTCTCTAAAAGTGGAGAGAAGGGCTCCCTCTACTTGTTTTGTCTTTTCTCATGTGAACCTGACGGAGGACGGCATAAGTAAGCAATGATTCCCTGATTGCAGCCCGGAGCCAGGGGTGGCAGCCGTGCCGCCTCAGGAGCCCACGTCGGTGTCGCGCCACCTCTCCCTCCGTCGTTATGTCCGAAATGGCTGGCTGTTGACCCTGCTCACCTCCCTTGCCAGTCAAAAGCTCAGAAGGCTCCCCACCTCTGCTCCCAGCCTTAGGGCGTCTTTTCTCTGTAGCACTGTCGTTTCTGACTCTCCCAGCGGCCGAGAGGAGTGGTGCTGGGGGAGCCATGCTGCCCCGCCGAGGCCCTACCCAGGGCTCCCCGCCGTCCCCGCACGCCGCACTGCTGACCCCTGGCTGCCGGGCTGCTCGGAGCTGCAGCGTGGGCTGAAAGGCTGCTTCTCCTTGCCATGGCTCCAGGCCGAATTTGGACCCTTCCAAGATTCACACATGATTCCTTACCTCCCATTTTAGGGGTTGGAACGTCTCTGTATTCAGAGAAGCCAGGAGGAACCCTCCTTCAAAATCACCCTCACGGTGTGAAGTGGCTGCTTCTCCTCAGGCTTTCGCGCCTAGAGGTCATTTCCTGCTACTTGAGGCTGTCTCCCTACAGCTCATCAGCCTTTAGAACCCTGATTGCTCTTTGTGCTTTTTCTTAGGGATTTATTTCTTCATCAGCCTTGCAGGAATTTAATATTAGCAAGAAAGTGGAAAGGGGGGAGAAACAGGAAAGAGGTGGTACAGTGAGGCTTTCTTTAGAGCCGACAGCTGAGCCCCCACAGCCAAGCACAGAATTGCTGGCCCCAGAACCCATGCCTGTCCCCCTGCTCCGGTGTTCTGCCGTATGATTCATGCATCCTCCAGAAGCTGTGTTACAGAACACCTCCCTCTGTCTTCGACGTGTGAAGCAACTACTTCTCTTGATCTTGCAGAAGTCTCCATTTGGCATCCTGTGAGTGACTCAGTGTTGCTTAATAATCTGAGTTTTAATGCCAAGAGACAGAGAAGGTTCTGTCAGGTTTAATAAGTCCTCAGCATCCCTATTACAGTGCACTTTGCTGGCTCCATGATCTGAATCTTGGGTGTCTAAAACCTGTGTCCCAGGAAAGTCTCAATTAATTTTCTCATTGCAGACTCATTAGTATGTTAGCATAGTGCCTGGCACATAAGAAGCATTCATTCAGTATTGAATGAATGAATGAATAAAAACTTTTATTTTGAAAAAAAGTATGTGTGGGTGCAGAAAAGATTTAAAAATATAATAAAATGTAAAATACACTGCAATAGTAAACTTAGCTAAGATCTGATTAGGTGGTAATATACACAGCAGACACTTCAGGCTGTCACACTTCCCTGGACACCAAGACATCCCTGAGTTGCACTTCAGTCCTGAGATTTATTTGGTCCACACCCCGCATCGCCATGATCCCGCATTCTGGATCAGTCAGGTGTCTCTTATTTGCATTCCCTCCGTACTCTGTTCTTAGGGCTTATGGTACTTAGTACATCCTAAATTCGGTCTACCTGAGTCCCTCCTGAGTCTGCGTCCTCCTTGAGGGCAGGATGTCCGACCTGCGTCCTCTTTAAAGCACTATCTGTAGCACCCAGCCAAATGCCTAACTGCCTGGCACGTAGTAGGTTCTTAATTAATTTTTGCCAAATAACTAAATGAATACTTGACTAACTCAGTCTTTCAGGGCTTCAACCCCTATTTTATTTTCTTGACCTTTATGCTTTGCATTGAGAGAGATCAGTCAAAATCACATCCAAACAAAAATAGATGAGGAAAATGGTCTATCTTTCTGGTAGTTTGAAATCTTTTATATCACCTCTAAACAATGAGAAATGAAGTTGGGTGTGTGTGTCCGTGTGTGGAAGGGGAGGAAGGGGCAGGCAAGAACTGACTTGAGCAGAGGAATTCAGCCTGCACCACCCAGACTGTAGATCGTCTCCTGGGGTGACATCTCAGCCTGAGTTCTGTAAGATGTGAGGTTCTGTCAAGTGAGAGGGAGAACAGAAAACCCGTGCCCCAGTGACAGCCTGCGCCAGCCCTCAGGCCGGGATGGGAGAGTGCTGGCTCTACTACTCTGGCGTGTCCTCCACAGCTTTTAGCTACAGTGTTCTGGCAGAAGCAATTTTGTACTCCCTAGCGAATTTACCAAAACAATACTTCAATAAGAATAGTTGTTTTTTTTAACTGTAACAGATTTTTTTCTCCCATTACTTTGTCAACTTTTTATTTCGCCTATTTGGTTGGGATCCCAGATGTTGCTCTGCACATGGTAAGCTTTGCTTTATGCACCTTAGCACAATGTTGTGAAGTGCATATATGCTTATAACTGACATATCTTCCTGATGGATTAAACATTTTTATTATTATAAAATGGTCTTCTTTGTCCCAAGTGACAATTTTTGTCTAAAGTCTATTTGGTCTGATATTAATATGGCCACTCCAGCTCTCTTGTGGTTACTATTTGCATGATATGTCTTTTCCATCTTCTACTTTCAACCTTTGTGCCTTTGACTCTAAAATGTCTCTTAAAGAGAGCATATAATAGGATCCTTTTTTATCCATTGTGCCAGTTTCTGCCTTTTATAATTGGAGTGTTAATCATTGACATTTCATATAATTTTCTATATTTTTGCTGTTATTTCCTATTCCTGCATTGATCCTTTTTTGGGGAATCATTTGTCATTAGGAAATTGCAAATCAAAACAATAGTGGGATACCACTATGTGCCTGTTAAAATGCTCAAAACCCAGAAGCCTGATAACAATCGCTGGGGAAGAGGCAGAACAGCAAGAATTCGTAGTCTTTGCTGCTAGGAATGGGAAATGGCACAGACACTTGGGAAGACAGTTTGGAGATTTTTACAAAGCTGTAGGGCAAATGGAAGTTCCATGGCCAGGATCCTCACATAGGCCTCATCTACTCACTGTGCCCGTGCGGCGATGTAATAGTTAGCCTACTGCCTACGCACATACTTGTGTACCCATTGACAATAAGCCATTATTGCTGGTATTTCTATATAAAGAGTTCCACCCAGAGAGAGGAGAGAACTAGGGAGTAAGAGAGCAGAGGCTGGGAGCAGAGGCAGAAACTGAGGCAGATGGGATTTAATGCTCGACCTACTGCCATGAGAATATAAGCACCTTTTCACCACCAATGTTCCATTGTCATTTTTCGGTCTCACTGAATCCAGAGTGAACTTGCCCGGGGCTGAGACCCTCAAATGAGACCAAAGCTAAGCATAGTCTTACTATATAATCAAGCAGCCATACTCCTAGGTATTTATATAACCAATTTGAAAACTTATGTCCACACAGAAACCTGCATGTGAATATCTCTAGCAGCAATAGGGGAATTGATAAACAGCTGGTATGTCCATACAACTGAATTTTATTCAGAGACTTTTTAAAATGAGTTTTTAAAATCAAGTCACAAAAAAGATACAAAAGGATAAATCTTTAATTCATTTTGCTTTAAAAAAGCCAGTATTAAGTATTAAGAACCTTTGGGCTGTGTGGTTATAACTGTATGACATTCTGAAAAAGGTGAAATTACAGTGAAGGTAAAGCTCAGTGATTGCCAAGAGTGCAGGCTGGATGATTAAACAGGTGAAGCGCAGGAAATTTTTTTTAAGACAATAAAACTATTCTGTAGTAAACTCTAACACTATGCATTTGTCAAAGCACAAAGAATGAACCTTAACATACGCAAATTAAAAAATATTTCAGAGTTTAAGGGAACAGGGTGGAATTCAGAATGTGACAAAGCAATCTAATTATATTACAAATGTATGAAACAACTTTATGGAAGATGCGAGGGGGGCAGAGAGGCTTTATTTTAGTTGATAAAATTGTTTCCCATGGGGGATGGGTTAACAGTTCTGATGCCACTAGATGTGTATTGGAATCAAACAATTAAGTAAATGGGTGGTGGAAGGTGGGAGCCAGGTTTCTCACTGTTGGAATGGGATGTTATCTATACTCAAGCAAGAAGAAAAGACTAGAGTGATCCATGTGGTAATAAATTAGAGTTGGAGACATTAGTATGAATTCATTTTTAGCTTAATAGACATGCAAATAATTACATATAGAAATATTTGTAGGTGTATACACACTGGTTAGTATACAGACATATTTCTTTGTACTGCCAGAGTCAGGGCCTACAAACAACACTACCCCAGTAACAACTTGCCAGATCTTGGTTTCTAGTACATTCTCCCAGGTAAAAAGGTCCAGGACTCCATGGAGAAATGGCTGAACCCAGGACTGGAGCAAGGAATATATGCCATGACCCTGAAGTATCTTGTAATGTCCAAATGTTATGAAATCCTCAAAAAAAAAAAATCCTGCAATGATGATGGTGCAGTGAGTTAAATAGTGTCCCTCCAAAATCCATGTTCAAAAAGAATCAAAGAATGTGACCTTATTTGGAAATCTGCAAGATGAGGTGATACCAGAATAGGTTGAGCCCTAAGTCCAATGACTAGTACCCTTATAAGAAGACAAGGTGCACAGAAACACAGAGAGGAGAATGCTATGTGAAGATAGAGACAAGGACAGAATGATGAGTCTATAAGGTAGAGAATGATGAAGATTTCCAGCAACCACCAGAAACCAGAAGAGACAAAGAAAATTCTTCCTTACAACCTTCAGAGGCAGCATGGCCAGACTAATACCTTAATTTCAAACCTCTCAGTTTCCAGACTGTGAGACTACAGTTCTATTGTTTCAGGCACCAAGTTTTTGGTATTTTGTAACAGAAGCTCTTCAAAACTAGCACAGGAATTATGTCAAAGAGGCACAACAACTGAAAGAGGTCCCAGTGGCCAAAACTGAAATAATTTATGTAACACAAAATAGTATTGTATTATAATACAAACTAAACAAATATCCATAACTCCACACTAACAGAAATAAATGAATAAATAAATATATGGGGAAAAGAGACAAATATTTCATGCAGAAAAATTTCAAATAATTTACTTTCAAGGAGCTGGATCATAATTCCCAGTCCTTAAATGTGGGCTATGCATAGTGATTTTATTTCAAATAGTACAGTAAAGAAAGGGGGAGGAGAAAGAGTTTAACTTTACAGTGGAGAATCTGATAAACACTATTCAGCCAAGCAATCAAGCTCAATATCAAAATGATAAGTCATGTTAATAGTATGTACCCATGATATGATGTGATGAAAATGCCATTTTACTTCTGTGGTCTTCCTCCCAATAGCACATAAATCCAGTCTAATCATGAGAAAAACTTCAGAGAAATCCCAGCTGAGGGATATTCTGCAATATCCCTGATCAGTATTCCTCAAAACTTTCAAGGTCATCAACAACAAGGGAAGTTTGAGAAACAGTCACAGACAAAAGGAACCTGAAGAGACATAATGATTAAACATAATGTGGTATCATGAATGGGATCTTGGAACAAAAAGTACAGTAGATAAAAACTAAGGAAATCTGGATAAAGTCTTTTAAAAAACCATTAACCCAAAGGATCCATTAAATATTTATAGAACACTCCACCCAGAAAGAGCATGTACAAATTCATTTTAAGCAACCATAGAACATACACCAAGATAAATCACATTATGGGCCATAGAGGAACCTCAAAAAATTTAAAACAATTGAAATATTACAGAGTATGATTTATGACCACATGAAATCAAACCAGAAATCAATAATAGGAAAATTCTAATACTTGAAAACTAAACAGACTTCTAAATAATCCACAGGTCAAAAAGGAAATCTCAAGAGAAGTAAAAAATACATTTAACTGAATTAAAACAAAAATAAAACATATCCCCCCAAAAAACCCACTACAGTATACAGCAGCACTTTGAGGGAAATTAATAGCACTAAAGTATATCCATTAGAAGTCTCAGCTCAATAATATAACTCCCACATCATGAACCTAGAAAAAGAAGAGAAAAATAAACGCAAAGCAAGTAGAGGAAATGAAACAATAGATACAAGAGAAATCAATAAATTGAAAAAAAAAATAAAATCAATGAAACAGAAATCCAGTTCTTTGAAAAGATCAAATTCCAGATTCATAGAGGGAGTCTTTTATCAAGCTGGTCTCTATGTCCTTTTGATATGACCCCATCATTTTTTCTAGTTTCTTACTTTCTGCTGAAATAGATCATCTAGTACTTTCCCTGTTTCAGTCCGAGAATCAGCCTTTTCTTCAAGAAGCCCTGATTCCATTTGGAAAGAATGGTATTTTCAAACCAATACAGGTCCCTATTACTCTTGGTGTGTCATTGATACTAGGACTTCTCAACAATAGAGCTTTAAAATGTGTGTGTGTGTGTGTGTGTGTGTGTATAAAATGTATTAACTGCATCAATTCAATATCACTGGGTATTTTATAGCATATTTTCTTTCCTTATGTATAAATCCTTTTTCCAATAGTGATAAACTTAGCTCCTATTATCCTCAAAATATTTACTAATTTTCACAAGCATAGAATACAAAGAAAGTAGCTTCAGAATTGTTAACCCTTAAAAAACTTATTAATGAAAGTATCTTATTGAAAATGTATTTATTTTACCTTCATTTTTTAAAGATATTTTTACTGGATATAGAAATATAGGTTGCCCAATTTTTCTAATGAACATTAAAGAAGTCTCATTTTCTTCTGAAGTGTTTCTGAAAGGTTTGCTGTTATTTAAACCTCTGTTCCATTGCATGTTATTATTTCTGGTTAATTTTAAGATTTCCTTTTTATCTTTAGTTTTCAGTCATTTAACAATGATATGCATAGGTGTCATTTTCTTTATATTTATAATGCTTTGGATTAACTGACCTTTTAAATCTGGTCATTTATTTTTCAACAAATATAGGACATTATTACCTCTTTTTTTTCAAATAATTTTCCTCTTTTATTATCTCCCTCTCCTCCTGGGACTGTAACTGTACATACATTGAGACTATACGATATTGTTTGATAGGTCATCTTCCCCTCTGTAATTTCCACTTTATCTTCAGAGTATCATTTCTATTACTCTAACTTCAAGTTTACTAACCCTACTTCTGCCATCTCCAATTTGTTGTTAGGCCCACCAGTGATATTTTTTCAGATTGTGAACTCAGCTAACAAACTTCCATTTGTTTCTTTCTTTTTTAGTTGCCATTTCTCTGTGGAGACTCTTCATTCATTATGACTCTATTTTTCTTTTTTGTTCTTGAATATGTTTATTATAATGTCTTTAAAGTCCTCATCTACTTATTCTAATATCTGAATTATATTAGAATGTGTTTCTATTGACTCCTTTCTCACTTGACTATGAACACATTTTCCTATTTCTTTGCATACTAGTAATTTTTAAATTTTATATCAAATGTTAAATCTATTTAATATATTTTTTCAATATCAAATCCATTGTAGATATTGAATTTTATTACTAGATTCTGAAGAATATTGGGTTTTGTTTTAGGAGAAGGTTCATCCAGTGGGGCTCAAAATGCAAGCTCTGTTCTCCTTGCATGTGATAGCAGTGATGTTGAAACTCAGTTCCTTCAATCTCCTATCTCTTTAGTTTCCTTGTAATCTCTCTCATACTTGCCTGGTTTAGAGTTCAGCCAAGGATTTGGATATAGTTTTCTGTAGATTTTTAGGGTTTCCACTCTGTAGCTCCCTACTTTTCAGCATGTCCCCTTAATTCTCCAGTCATTATATACTAACTCCTCTAGCCAGCCAAACAGTGGTTTTCTGCTTCAGTTATAACTCCCTGTCACTGTACTTGGGCAGGGGTGGGGGAGGCATATAAATGGGAATCTCTTCCAGTTTCCTTTTATTATTATTATTATTTTATTATCAAATGTACATCACAGTGGTTCAACAGTCCCCCTTGCCTTTCCCTCTATCCCCACGCACTTCTCTCCCTCTTGATAACTAGTCACTTCTCAGTGTCTATGAGTCTAATGCTGTTTTTATCCTTCCGTTTTACTTTGTTTTTATATTCCACATATAACTGAAATCATAGGGTATTTGTCTTTCTCCACCTGGCTTATTTCACTGAGCACAATACCCTCTAGATCTAAATTCCTAGGAGTGGAATTACTTAGTCAAATGGTATTTCTATTTTTAGTTTTCTGAGGAATCTCCATACTGCTTTCCACAGTGGTTGCACCAATTTGCAGTTCCACCAACAGTGTAGGAGGGTTCCTATTTCTTCACATCCTCACCAGCATTTGTTGTTTTTGTCTTTTGGATAGTGGCCATTCTAACTGGTGTGAGGTGATATCTCACTGTGGTCTTAATTTGCATTTCCCTGATGATTAGTGATGTGGAGCATCTTTTCATGTGCCTGCTGGCCATTTGCATTTCTTCGTTGGAGAAGTGTCTGTTTGGGTCCTCTGCCCATTTTTTGATCAGGTTATTTATTTTTGGGGTGTTGAGGCATATGAGTTTTTTATATATTTTGGATGTTAACCCCTTATCAGATGAGTCATTTATGAATATATTCTCCCATACTGTAGGATGCCTTTTTGTACTGCTGATGGTGTCCTTTGCTGTACAGAAGCCTTTTAGTTTTATGTAGTCCCACATGTTCATTTTATTATTTTGTTTATCTTGCCCAAGGAGATGCATCCAGGAAAAAATTGCTCATGCTTATATTCAAGAGATTTTTGCCTATGTTTTCTTCTAAGAATTTTATGGTTTCATGACTTATATTCAGGTCTTTGATCCATTTTGAGTTTACTTTTGTGTATGGAGTTAGACAAGAATCCAGTTTCATTCTCTTACATGTAGCTGTCCAGTTTTGCCAACATCAGCTGTTAAAGAGGCTGTCATTTTCCCATTGTATATTCATGGATCCTTTATGATATATTAATTGACCATATATGCTTGGGTTTATATCTGGGCTCTCTATTCTGTTCCACTGATCTATGGATCTGTTCTTGTGCCAGTACCAAATAGTTTTGTTTACTGTGGCTTTGTAGTAGAGCTTGAAGTTGGGGAGCATAATCCCTCCTCCCTTCCACCCCACTTTATTCTTTCTCAGGATTGCTTTGGCTATTCAGGGTCTTTTTTGGTTCCATATGAATTTTAGAAGAATGCTGTTGGTATCTTGATAGGGATTGTATTGAATCTGTAGATTGCTTTCTGCAGAATGGCCATTTTGACAATATCAATTCTTTCTATCCATCTTCCAGTTTTCTTTTATCAAAGATGATTCCCTTTAAGTTTCTGCCTGCTTTTTTCCTAGTCCCATACCTTCACATAATTTCTTTTTAAGTATCATTTTGTACCAGGCTTATCATTGTGATCTGCAGTAGGGTCAGGGTCAGCCCAAATCAAGATAATTTACCATTATAAGAAGTAATACCTCTGCCTATTTAGCTTTTTGATAATATCTTAAGGGCCCTTTATTTCCTTAAGTATATTATACTCATTTCATATTTTGCATTTATCATTCTGATTCTTAAATATTTTATAGTTCCATTATTTCTTCTTTCTCTTCGGTTAGCTTTGGTTCTTTATCTATTTGTCAATTTTTTCTCACCATGGGCTCATATATGTTGATATATTTTTATACTTTGAGGTCTTCATTTAATGTTGTTTTTCCCCAGAAAGTTTCATGTAACTTTTGTTTTACTTTGTTTTTGGTTGGTTGGTTAGTTAGACATGGAAAATGATCCTCCAATTCAAGATAATTTCAAACTAAATTATAATTTTTTTTGGAAGAACTAGGTGATAAGAATTCTGGCTTCAAATCCACATGAGATTTTTTCCCCTTTCCATCTAAAGCCAAATTTGTGGGAGGCAAGTTTCTTTATTTATGCAGTTTACCCTTTAAGCATGGGTGTTGCCCTTCAGGGGTTCTGGCTTTGTAATAGAATGTTTGATCCAAATTTCTTTTTTATACAGGTGCTGAGCATTATCTCCTGAATTCACACCCCTCCCACCACCGTGCCATGTGTGTGGTTCATGTCTAGGTCACTGAGTATTATAAGATGCTCAGAGCAGCCGTGGTTTCAGGGATGCCTGCTTCACTAGATTTGTGCTTTATAATTTTTGACTTTTGACTTCTCCCTTGGCTAGTCCATCTGGGCAACTAGAAAGATGTATTTTTTTTAATCCAGTATTTTAAGAGATTGGTAGCCAAAGAGTTTTTCAGGATATCTAATATTTAATTTGGTCAACAAGAGTTCTTTATTCTAGTTTTAAGTAAATGTTACTTTGTAGTTCTTTATCTACATTTAATGTATTTACTTTTATATTTAATCCAAGTGTTGACAGTGTTGTGGAAGAACAATTTATTCTACTCAGCAGGAAGGTCCTTTGGGGACTTTCTTCAGTCTACTGGCTTGTACATTACATAAATGTATTGATGATACATTTCCCTAGTTTCCCAGACTGATGCTGGATTTTATGTTCCTATCTGAAGTGATAGACTGTGTTTGTCACCAATAATCATGCTGCTGACTTTCTTGGAACTGTGTTAGTGATACTATCTACAAAAATGGGTAAAATTAAGAAAGACTGTTAAAGGATTGAATTGTGTCTCAAGAGTACTTCTGTTTCATTCAAAATGTTGTACAACCATTACCACCACATATTCTAGACATTTTTATCATCCCAAAGGAAACCCATTACCCATTCAGCAGTCAGTCCCCATTCTCCCTTACCCCAGCCCCTGGCTACTACTAGTCTGCTTTCTGTCTCTATGAACTTGCCTTTTTTGGTTATCTCACATAAATACAGTCCTGTGTACACAACATGCAGCCTTTTGTGCCTGGCTTCTTTTACTCAGCATAATGTTTTCAAGTTTCATCCACGTTGTAGAATGTTATCAGTATTTCATTCCTTTTATGACTGAATAATAGTCCACTGTATGGATATAACTTCTTTTTCCATTAATTCATTAGCTGATGGAAATTTGTTTTTGTTTTTGTTTTTTCATTTTTTGGCTCTTGTGAATCGTGCTGTTTTGAACATTTTTGTACAAGTGTTTGTGTGACCACATGTTCACATGTTTTAAATTTGGGAGGGGGGGGTGGTTGCTCGGTCATATGGCCATTCTATTTTTAGGTCATTAGGAACTGCCAAACTGTTTTCCACAGCAGCTGCGCCATTTTACATGTCCATCAACAATGCACAAGGGTTCCAGTTTCTCCACATAAGCATCAACACTTCCTATTTTCCATTTTCGAAATATAGCCATCTTAGTAGATGTGGAGTATTATCTCATTGTGGGTTGGATTTGCATTTCCCTGATGACAAATGCTAAGGTGCACCTTCTATGGGTTTGCTGGCCATTTATATACCTTCCTTGGAGGAGTGCCTATTCAAGTCTGTGGGCCCATTTTTCCAGTTGGGTTGTTTCTTCTTTTGTTGTTGAGTTTTTAAGAGTTCTTTCCATACTAGACACTAGCCCCTTATCAGATATATGTTTTGCAAATATCTCCTCCCACACTGTGAGGTGTCTTTTTACTCTCTGATAGTGTCTTTTGATGCACAAAAGGTTTTAACTTTAATAAAGGGCAATTTATCCATTTTATTGTTGTGTTCTCATACTTTTGGTGTCAAATCTAAGCATCCATTGCCAAATCTGACATCGTGATTTACTCCTATTTCTTTATTCTAAGAAGGTTATAGTTTTAGATCTTACATTTATATTTTTGAATTTTTTATATTATGTGAGGTAGGGATCTAACTTCATTCTTTTGTGTGTGGATATCCAGTTTTCACAGAACCATTTGTTAAAGAAACTTTTCTTTCCCCCCATCAAAAGATTTTGGCACTTTGCAAAAATCTCTTGGCCAAGAATGTAAGCGTTGATTCCCGAACTCTCAATTCTATCTCATTGATCCACACATCTATCCTTACATCAGGACCAAAGTGTTTTGATTACTGTAGCTTGTAGTAAAATTTGTAATTAGAAAGTGTCAGTCCTTTGACTTCGCTCTTTTTTTTTTAAGACTGTTTTGACTATTAGGTGTAATTTACAATTTCATATGAATTTTAATATTTTTTCCATTTCTACAAAAAAGGCGATTGGGATTTTGATAGGAATTATGTTGAATTTGTAGATCACCTTGCAGAGCATTGGGATCTTAACAATATTAAATTTTCCAATCTATGAACAAGAGATGTCTTTCCATTGTTTATTTCTTTCAGCATTGTTTTTGTAGTTTTCACTGTACAAATTTTTCACTTCCTTGGCTAAATTTATTGATAAATATTTTATTATTTTTGATGCTTTTATAAATGATTTTTTTTCCTTAATTTCCTTTTTTATTGTTAATTATTTGGGTGTGAAATATAATAAATATTAGGGTGTGATTTTTGTGTGTTGATCTTGTAATCTTGCAACTTTGGATAATTTGTTTATTAGCTCTGATAGTTTTTTGGTCATTTTTTAGAATTCCCTTGATGTAAGGTCATCTGTCTGTGAAAAGAAATAGTTTTACTTCTTCCTTTCTGATCCTGATGCCCTGTATTTCTTTTTATTGCCCAACTGTTTGCCCAGAACTTCCAGTAAAATGTTGACCAGAAGTATTAAAAGCAGGCATTCCTATGTTCTCCCTGGTTTTATGGAGAATACCTTCAATATTTTGTCATTAAGTATGATACTAGCTGTTGTTTGTTTATTTTTTTAAACATCTTTTATCATTCTGAGTAAGTGCCTTCTTATTCCTAGTTTGTGAAGTGTTTTACTCATGAAGGATTGTTGGAT
This sequence comes from Phataginus tricuspis, assembly GCA_029783875.1. Lineage (NCBI taxonomy): Eukaryota > Metazoa > Chordata > Mammalia > Pholidota > Manidae > Phataginus > Phataginus tricuspis. Next base: position 4,833,865 of record JAQQAC010007890.1, on the reverse strand, counting down.
TTTGTCAAATGCTTTTATGCAACAATTGACATGATCACATGGATTTTTTTTTCATTCTATGAATGTGTTGTATCATACCAATTGGTTTTCATATGTGAAACTGCCTTTGCACTCCTGGGGTAAATCTCATCACCATGGTGTATAATCCTGTCAATATGCTACTGAATTAAAGCTGCTAGTATTTTGTTAAGGGTTTTTGCATCTATATTCATTAGGGATATTTGTCTATAGTTTTCTTTTTAATATCTTTGTTTCTGGTTCAAAGTAATGCTGGCCACATAGAATAAGTTAGAAAGGGTTCCCTCCTCTTCTATTTTTTTTGGTAGAGTTTTCTTTATTCTTTTCTTCTTTCTGCCCCTCAAAGTGGAGAATCATCAATTGTCTTCAAGTTCATTGATTCTGCCTTCTGCTTGCCTAAATCCAATGTTGATATCCTCCAGTGACTCTTTCATTTTAGCTATTATACTTTTTAGCTCCTGGATTTATATTTGATTTCTTTTTATAATTTGTCTTTATTGACATTCTCTATTTGATGATACATCATTTTCCTGGATACCTTTAATTTTTTTTTGTCCATTGTTGCATTCAGCTCTTTGAGCACATTTAAGATAGTTGATTTAAAATCTTTGTCTAGTAAGTCCAATGTGTAGGCTTCCTCAGGGACAGGTCCTATTAACTTCTTTTTTGTATGTATGTAAATAGATCATATTTCCTTGGCATGTCTCATAATTTTTGGTAGCAACTTGACATTTTAAATATTATGATGTGCTAAGTTTAGAATTCAGATTCCTCACACACCCCCAGGGCTGCTAGTTGCTGATTATTGTGGGTTAAGTCATTTGTTTAATGACTTTTTAAACTACTTTTGGGAATACTAAATGCATTGTTGCATATGGTGACTGAAATCTCTAGATGCCTGGAGAAAAAAAATTTTTTTCCCAGTCTTTGCAGCTGGGCTTTTTGTGTGTTTGATGAGACATTTCTTCAATACTTGGTCAAGCTGTTTACAATTCTGCCTTGACCTTGTTTTCCTACAGCATGGGCTTGAATGCCAGTCACAGGTAAGAGCTTAGGTCTTCTCAAATTTTTTCTGAGCAGCTTCCAACCCTGGGCATGAGGATGCCCCTGTTGATTCCCTGCTATACACAGAAACTGTCCAAAACCTTTACTCCTCAAAAGCATCTTGCTTTCCAGCCTTCCCTCCCATCTTTTTGATATGCCTATTTTTCCCCAACAGGTATCATATGACTTAGGTGGCCACAAGTAGTTCATTTGCCTTTGACAATTTTCAACCACTGCCTTCTGCACAGCCATGTCACTGCTTCTCTGCTCTGAGAGAGTTCTGTGTTAAAGGAACAAAAGGAAGCCCTTTGCATTAGGCTTCAGGGAGCTTCTAGACAGGTCAAAACAGTCACAATTCTTTGAGAATAGGTTTTCTGTGCTCCCTCCAGCTCTAATAACCACTGAGAATATGGTTTGCCATATTCAAGACTGCCACCAAGTTGGAGGAAGTGGAGATGGATCAAGTGTAATTTAAGTTGCTACAAAGTTCTATCAATGTTCAGTTTCCTTTTTCTTGATTCAATGTTCAGTTGGTTGCAATAAACCTTTGACTATTTTCCAGAGTTCTGACAAATTTGATTTCGACAGTATTTGCCAGGTTTTCTAGGTTTCCTAGTGTAGTGAGAAATGCTCTTAGAGTTCCCTACTCCACCGTTTTGCTGATGTCACCCCTTCCATATACTTTGAACTATTTTTCTCATGTACATAAAATACATTTGATTGAACATAAGACAGAAACTAATGTGTTCATTCAATATATTTGTATTGGGTAAATACTATTGCTAAATACATCCTGAAAAGAAAGATACAGCCATGAACAAGATAGCTGAAATCTTGTCTCAGAAATATATATGCTTCTGAGAATGTACAAGATGCCAAAGTTACCACGTCATCTAGTAGGACCCATTTGGTAACACCTGCTTTCATCAGTAAAGGCTTATTTGAATGTAACACACCCATCCCTTTATATATTGTCTGTGACTATTTTTGTGGTTCCACAGCTGAATTAAATAGTTCCAACAGTTTAGCTTTTGTGTATGAGTCTGAGATTTTTAATATAATTTGCTTATGACTCTATTATTAGCTTTTCCATAAAAATGGAAAATTTTGGCCTGGTCTTAGGCAGTAGCATGGCTCTTAAATTATATAGCATCAGAGAAGATGTATTAAAATTCACAAGCTAGGCTTAACCTAAAGTAAAGAGGATTTTTATTTGTGAAGCCAAAGAATGATAGTAGGCAATTTCATGATGATTATTTTAGAAGTATAGCCACATAGCACCAGACTAGACATTGACCTATGTACTAGGTCTTAAAAGCAAGTAAATCTACCCAAAGACACAAGGAAACTGGTGAGGATTATCTAGCTGACCTAAAGAAGGAAAAGAATTTCAGACCATTTGTCACTAACACAGTGTACTGCAGGGAGAATGTAGACTTGTGCACTGGAAAGGAGACGTCAGTATTGTAATAGTGCTAGTGCAGAAATAGGACCTAAAAAACTGAGAAAATTAGTATTAGAAAAATTGTTTTAGCTACAACTCTCTTCGGCACACCTCTAACCACAGTGTTTCTTAGTTGTTTTGCCTTCTGGGCACAAAGATCAGGGATAAACATCATTTCTTTTCACCCTAGAGAACTGAGACCAGCACTGGATGGTTCTAAAAGGCTTGAACTCACTTCCTTAAAATCTGAAAGCAATTACCATAAAAATATCTGAGCAATATATTACCACAGGCCTCTAGGAGCATTGTAGCTCATAAAAAGACATACACTAATATGTTTTTTATTGTCTTTCTTAATCTTGAAGGAGTTGCTGATTTAATTAAAACAACTATTTTTACAGCAAGACTCAAATCATCTGTATAAAACAACATACTTTTGACCCCCGAGGGCACCACATTTATTTTTCTTATCACATACCAAAAGAATGCCAACTAATGTCAAATTAAATCCAAGATGGACATATTAAATTCCCATTGGCTTGAAACATTTCACTAGGTATTTTCTGGTAATTATTGTGCCTCAGAAGTTGAATCTCTTCCTTACATGTCTTTGCTGCTTTCCGGTCATCTAAGTTTGATGAAGGCTTAACTGGAAACCACAGGTGATAAGCCTGGCAGAGAAGTCAGCTAATGCAGGCCAGATACCAGCACGTGTAAAATCAGGAACAAGATACCTTAACCAAGTGATAACTGTCAGTGTTACATATGAATGTTACTTTTATGGTGGAATATTACTCAGGCCTATTTGGAAAACCTTAGGTTAATTGGAAGTTCAACTGCTCAGGATTGTTAATAATCAGAAGACACAATAGAAAGAGATTACAAATTTGCCAAAGGTATTTTTCTTGGATTCTAAAATTATAAATATATATATTTTCATGAGGTTCATTTGTACTTGTTTTACATTTGCCCTACAGCTTTGAAAACAAGGAACTCTTCACACGTTATTCTCCCGTGTTCAGCTTTCTGCCCGAATCCTTTGCTTCACTCCACCTGACCTCTCGTTTTTTATCAGGCTTCATTTGATGTTGAGTAACAGTGAATCTGGCTGAGTGGGAAGACTTAGGGAATGTTAGAAAACAAGAACAACAAAATCCAAGGCCGTAGATACCGAGCCGTGGTGCAGAGCTTATAAATGAACACTGGTGCCCAGATAATACCAAAACCACCTATTTGATAGAGAAGGAAATTTAGCTCATTAAAATTCACTTGCACGTAAGTGTCACAAACTTAAAATATTTTTTTAAAAAAACCTACTTCTTGATGCATTAGTATGGTTGCAGTGATTTTGAGAAAGAAAAAGATATCAGAGACAAGGGTATAGAGGTTAAGCTTAATTTGCATCTCTGAAATGAGAGTTCGCAGAATATCATATACCAGATATCGTCATTGTTCAACAAGTTTTGTGGGATGAGGGGATTACAGTGATTCCCAGAACAATTGTAAAAGGTTGAATCTCATGGTATTAACTCCACATGAGCTAAAGAACACTGAGAAGGAAACACCGTGAGATGCTGTTAAAGAGCCACCAACATCACTGGATCTTCCCTCCTGGTCTGTGGAGCCAGGAATGAGATGGGTAGATTTTGAGCAAAGGACTTATGTATATAGCATGTAAAAATTTTGCAAACACTATTAGGTGGCATAAACAGAAACTATAACTAAATACCACGGAAGAAAAGACGGAGGTCCACCATATAGCCATCTTTCCAACTCTGTGAGCACTGGAAATAAGAAACCCGTAGAAAACGGGAAGCTGAACGAAACTTTCTGACACTTGGATCATTACACGTAGCTTCCTTCGCTGTGATAATCAAGCCCAGTGCAAAAGGTCTTTCGTAAGCAGCATGTCTTCATATACTATTTGTGTAAATAGATTATCAATTTATAAAAGTAGTGTTTAGTAGATATAGAAGTTAATCTTAGCATATTTGCACACTCTTTTTCTAGGACTTGTATTTTTTAAAATACTTAAGATATTAAGGGTCAGTTCTTTTCCCTTCAGTTTTTACCATAACCTTATGTGTATTTTTTCTACCTAGTTGATGGATTGCTATATCACAAGCTCCACACACACAAAAATACGTTTTCTTTCTATAGTACCTCCTACCAAACTAGGCACCACACAGTGGAAGTTACTATCAGTTAAAATTTTCTCTGAACATTTTACAAAGAACCCAATGTATTTATAAAGAAAGAAAGGAATAGAATTTCAGATACACAAATATTTTATGAATATATGCTATCAATAGACAAACCTAGGACTCCATCTCATTTAAACAGACCTGTCATAATTAGATGGGCTCAGTCTCATCTCTAGAGGCTGACTTCTGATGCTGTCATGTTTACCAAATTGGGAGTAGTGTTCACAGTTGCATTTTGATAATTTTAGTCATATTGTCGATGTCACATTCTAATATAGTGTGCATATGCATGTAATAGAAGTAGAGTTTTAGACCTGATAAGAACCTTCAAAATATTCTGATTCAGCTTCTTCAGATGACAAATCCAAAACCAACAGGTGAAATTACTGACTTAAGATCACTCAGTGGATCGGCAATAGCTCAAGCTGGGAGAAACGTACTGCTCAGTCTGCATAAGTGTGTTTCTTACATGCGATCAAATCAGAAGAGTAAGATGGGTGTGAGAAAGAGAACCATCACACGGGCTCATTGAAGATTCTAAGGTCCCTTAAGCAAAAGCTTACCTCTAACAGAGACTTTTCTGATGTATTACTTTTCATGTTTTACAAACCTTGCTTTCTCTCAGTTAATATCCTGCACTGTCTAATGCTTCCTAATTACAATTAAATTCCTAACACTCTTCCTTACCAACAGAGCGGTATTAGAACAAGAGCTATCTCTGAAGATAATCTGGCCTTTCCTATTAGCTAGTAAGTGTTTTTTCATAAATTTGAAAGAGAGATTCAATAAGTGAACATCTTCAAAGCTTTGCCTCAAGACCTACACAGGTCAATTTGCCAAACAGGGCATTAGGCAGTCCGGGACTGGGCAACCATATCCTGAAAGGGCCAGACTGCAACTATTTAGGCTTTGCAGGTCAGAGAGTCTCTGTCACAGCTCTTCCTGTGTATGTGAAAGCAGTCACTGACAATACATAAATGACTGTGGCTCATTTCCAATAAAACTTTATTTACAAAAACAGATGTCAGGCCAGATTTGGCCCACAGACACTAGTTTTCCAGCTCCTGTCACAGTTGAACTGGCATTTAGCCTATATTCCAATGACATTAAATTTAATTTATTGGAAAACCAATCTGGAGAATTGGTTATACCTGGACTCCCCCAAGTCATAAAAATAGCATGATTGATCACACAAATGTAAATCAAGCTTTTGCATGTATGCTCTGGAAATCTGTGCTATCTCCCTCTGCTTTTGAGGGAGGATGGGAATGATCCTATGATCACTTGGGTTTGAAACACTAATTAGAACTAATTCAGTTTAGCACATTATACTATTACCTACCACTGTCATTTAGCCCAATTGCAACGCTTTAAAAAATAAATTAACGGAAATACTTAAAATTAAAAACGAGGGTGGGGCTGGCAATTCAAAGAAGATAGAACATTTCAACAAGAGAAATAACACTGCAGAAGACAAGTGAGAAAGTGTCTTGTTACCCAAGGGCAGTGGAAAGGCAGACAAATAACAGGATATGGCTGGGAGGACAAAGGAGAGAAACAAGCCTCAAGTCATTTCATGACTCCTTGCTGAGCCGCGGTAACGAGAGGGGCAGACGGATTAGAAACGGATGCAGGGAAAGCAAATGCGACACCTGGAAGAGGGGCGAAAAGCGCCAAGAACCAAGAGACGATGGAATGATGTCTCGGAGAGATCCCTTTCCTGGCGAGACGTGTGGAAAATGAGAGACACAGAGACTGGTTTTGTTTATGATCTCTTGCCAGCAGCTGCTTGTTTCCAGTGCGAGGGTTCCGTCGGAGGGGACAGGAGCATCCGAGAAGGGCAGGAAAGCCTTTCTAACAGTGTGTTTTGCTGTCCCAGCATTAGTCTGATAAGAAGGATTCGGGCATACGTTTAAAATCAGTCATGTGTGTGACAGCCAGCCAGGAGTGTATTGCAGATAATCCACTGGAACAGATGTTTTGCTTGCTAAATTTGAGGCACAGATAAAGGGAGGCAAAAGCAAATTGAGTGGAAAAAGAATCACTTTATTAAATAAGTTTCTTCCTTTTCATCAGCATCAAAGCCCGAACCAACCCGATACCAGAGTAACCGTGGAAAGGACTGAAATGAAGGGTTATTTCATTGAATAGCTATCCCCATGGCAATAGGAACAGATTGCGTACAATAAAGAGTGGGGGGGGAAATGAATTACAAATGAATAAACACGCATGTATTCTGAGAGAACTCACAATCAGGCTGATGGGGGAGAGGGTGCGCCAGAAAAGACACCCAAAAGTCAGCATCCCGGAAGTGACCAGCATTCTAACTTTGTAATACTGCTCATTTGTGAGATAAAATCATCCCCAAGTTAGAATACAAATTTAGAGGAAATGGCCCAGAACAGCTTTAGCCAGGCATAGTTATTATCACAAAAACTGTAACTAAACTAATCTTAACGGGAGATGCTATATACTCTGATCAAATCAACTTAAAAAAAAAACTCCAGCTCCTATGTATTTTTCACGTGTCACATTAAAATACATAAGGTCTTTGTTCTGATAAAGCCACTAGATATCATGAAAAGCAAAATCAATCTTGCTGCAAGCTTAGTAACTAATTTCTATTGAACACATTTTAAATGTCAGGCATGGTGGTAAGTGCTTTTATATATCTCACAACAACTCTGGGAAGGAAGTATTTTTAATATCTCTATTTATATATGGAAAAAATGGGGCCCAGCAATGTTAAGTAACTTTTTGAGGAACATGGTTAAGAAGGGACAGCGCAGGTCCTCTACCACAGGCTGCCGCCCCCTCCCTCTCCAGTCCGTGGGCAGCCACACAGAGGCTCAGTCTCTGGTTGTGCATATTCATAAAAGCCATTCCAGTTTCCTGGTGAAAGTAATCATACTACAGTGACTGCCGAAGCCAGTTGCATTCAAAGTATGGCCCTCAAAACAGCAGAGCAGTAACACCTGGGAACTTGTCAGAAAGGCAGCTTCTTGGGCACTACCCCAGACTTACTCTCTCAGTACCTCCAGAATCTGCATTTTACCAGGATCCCCAGCTGAGTTGTAAGCACATTCAAGTTGGAGAAACACCAATGTAGGGGGCTTCCTACAGATACCGCTTTTCTTCAGACTTAGGAGATCCATGGCTCTTCCTTAGGGGGGTCTTCCAGGACCCGTGGACCCAGGGCAGCCACTCTCCCTCTCAGCCGACTAGAGATTTCCCTGGGTGGACATAGAAGATTCAGTCGTAGCCCATTGGAAAATGTCCCTCCCCCATAGAATTGTAAATTGTATGTTTTTCTTGGAGTCTTAGTTCTCAGATTCCCAACGAACTTAGCGGCCCCAAACCTTCAGTTTGAAACAGGACCTGTCACCACTCTCACTACTCGTTGGTTTCGCTGTGCTTCCTGCATAAAAGCACCCAAAGCTGAAACTGGAAAATCATGTCGAATTCAGTTCCAGGTAAGAAGGTAGAAATCATAGCAGCGACAGTGACAGTTTAGTGACAGATTTGTGATAGAAACACCACTCCTGCCTTCCATTCCTTCCCTTTAGTCCTGGCTGTCTCAGCAGTCACCTCTCCTTTTATGTTTATTTCATATTCAAGTGATTAATTTTGATTCAGTGCCTAATGCCATAGTGTTAGCTTGCCAAACAAGGGCTTACACTCCACCTGAAGGGATGCCATGGGCGTCTAAGTTATAGATGGATGATACGAACAAAACAAGAAGCTGTGAACAAAATCTCCAATTATTTATATTACAAGCTGGATGGAAGCCCTATTGAAACAGAACCTGGTTGCCTTATTTATGAGCATGCCCAGAAAACAATCCACAATAAAATAAGAAATTAAACTTAAGTTTCAATCTTCCAGAACCAGGTCTTCAGTACCTATTGCAAACAAATCAAGGAGTTAAAAATCTCACTTTTTCAAAAGTGGTTAGTGTAGACTTTCTTATCTTTAAAATTAACTTTCCTCCTATTTGTCATCTTGTACTAAAAATCAACCCACACCTGTCTCATCTCACTTCCTCTTTGTCTATCCCTGTATCTGTCGCCCTATCTTGAAGTTTTTTGCATCTCTTTTCTTGTGATCACACAACTTATTTTAGATTTGGCCAGAGTTTCTTCAGAAGGTTTCAATCTGGACTCCTAACACCCAGAATTTAAATTCATTCTGCATTCTGGACAAACCAGAAATGAGAGATTTGTAGACAGACATGAAACGAAGGCAGGTGCCAAACAAGACGAGTTAAGGGAAGACAGAGATCAATGGGGGCAAAATTCAAGTAGTAGAAATAAATAAATACATAAGCAGCTAAATAGAAAATCAAGGAAAATATAAAGACACTATAAAAGGACTAAGGATTTTATAAAATCCAGACCAAAGGTTCTCAATTAATCATGGTCTGAGTGTCTGAAATTATTACTTAACATTTACAGCCAAATTATTATTTTATAAGATAAATAGCATAACTACTCTTCAGTCATGAGAGTACTTGACTATTCCTACAGGTGGAATGCTCAAAGTCATTGTTAGGTCAAAATTTGAGTTAAGTATGTTTTTATTTTCTAATATTCTATTAATATCAGCAAAAGTATTCCATATACTAATGTAACTTTTCAAAAAGCAAAAGTAATGAAGTACTTTGGCAAGGGGGAGTATAGGACACATGCTCTATATTAGAGTTCTCAAAAGCATCTCCTAACCCAATGGCGGCTCCAAATAGAAGCAGGTTGTCAATCATGTAGGCAGTTGGTCTGCTAAAAGTTTGCTTTTAAATCTTCATTTCGGTTTTCGTGGGTATCTTAACCATTCTAATGTTTACATCATAGTTGAAAAATAAAATACACAACCAAACATAGCTAAATATATTGGTTAGGGATACTTATGTATGTAGTAATAATGTTTTTTTAAAGAAAAAAGGATGCTAAACATAAAAACCAGGATACATATTACCTCTCAGAAGGAAGGCAGTGGAATGCAATAAGGAAAAGCACAATGGAATTGGAGATGTCCTGGTTCTTAAATTGGATAGTGAGTGTTCATTTTATTACTAGTCATCATACTTTCTATGTTACCTGCCTTGATATGCATAAAATATTACACAATAAAAATTTAAGCAAATCACCTCAAAATTTTATTAGGTTGCCAACCCCACAGAATGCCAGCTTGGGGAAAAAAACAAATTTATAAAAATTAGCATGCTTGCACACTAATTATGTAGGGGATTAAGGACTCTCATGCCTTGCAATATTTTTCTAACTGAGTTGAAAGCTGAAAAGACATCACTTTGCCAGAAAAGTCAAGTAAAGGACACCCAGCCTTTCTGTTTCTTGGTTGTTCATGAATGTAAGAATGATAATTTTGTTTTTTTCCAAAAATAATTCGAGTCAATTTTTCCCAGGGAAACTACCAGTCTTGCGGATAGGCCTGGATGGGTTTCAAAATGGGATGTTTTTCTTAAATACGAGAGTACTGTGTATTTTTGTTTGCACAAATGTCTATAAACGCCACAAGAGGGTTGAAAGATCTGCTATAATTTTTTCAGTGTTTTGATTTTTCAAAGCTAGGTTCATGAGAACAATCAGAAAATGATAACGACTTGTTGAAGAGGTGCTTCACCAGCACATTGAAGTATCTTAGAATATGGATATAAACAAGGTAGATAGATGGAGATGAGGCAACAGTGAGATAAATCGACAGCTTATCGAGTAACCGCACCGCAAGAGAACTGACTCAGTGGTGGGTGGTGGGAACAGGGCCCTTCTTAGCTTCAGGTCAGGAGGTAGAAGTAATATTTATCAGTGTAGCAGATTACATGAAAATGGGAAAAATTAACTAATTAAATGCAGGATATAACCAATATCCTAATGGCCTTCACAAGCTAGAATGGTGAACCAAATCTAACATAATATATTTAATAGGAGTATGTGTAAAATCCGACAGTTTTAAAAAATATAGTAAGAAAATATATGTGAAAAGAAAAGTTATCATAAGTGAATTTGAGCTCTGTCTGCATTAATAGACGTAGGGTCCAGAAGTGAGGGGCTCGTTCTCTACTCTGAACTGGCCAATCTCCAGTTGGGAAATTTTGTATTCATTTCTGAGTGACATATCTTAAAAGAGATATTGAAAGTAAAAACCAGGATAGTAAGTTGCCTTGAATCCAACCTTAGATACGGAACAATGGATCTCTAAACCAAACAGGAGAAACCTGGCAAGGAAAGGAAGGTCAAAGTTCATCAGTGGGTACAGTTACTTCAGGAAGTCTCATGTGAGTGAGGGATTAATTCAATTTGGACATTTTTGTTTTTGACAGTGAGGACATGGCCAGAGAAAGGAAAAATTGCGTAACACCTGAAGTGGAATGCGATACAGGGGAATCAAACATTTGATACAAGGTTATGTTAGATTGATTGTAAGATTACTTCCAAATCTAAAGTGTATGTGTCTATGTGTATAAGTTAAATTTTATGTATTAAATTTATATATTTTAATTTTAATTTTATGTATTTAATTTTCAATCTATATAGTTTATTAAATTTCCTATGTTCTCAATTAATACAATTTTTTAAGATCTGAAGAAAAATCATTCACTCAATAAAATTTTGACTTCAATCATAGCATGAAAGCAGAGCAAAAACCAGAATTAAGAGAATCTAGAGGAGTTGATGTTAAGAAAATGATTAAAATAAAGAACATTCAAATGAGGTAGCCGAGACAACCACAGCTCCTCCCAGCTTGTCTCAGCTTCAGGCGGGCTTCTTCCTGCCTCTCGTCTGTGACTTCCTTTAGAGCATTTAGTTTAGAAAACTTGTAATTGTAAATTCCTTCTCTGTCTCTTTGAGACGGAAATCTTCTCCCAGCCCTTTGCCAGTTTTATAATTCAGGAAAGTCTTTCCCAGGACCTGTGAAATGTAATCATCAAGGAAGACAGCACCTCTGTCTCCCAGACTCCGTGGGATGGGGCGCCGATTAGCAGACACAGGTGACCCACTCCCAGAACACTGCCGAACTCGGGCAGAGCTCCATGTCACACCCCGTTGTTCAGCCTCTCTCCTAATGCCCTCTAGCACTTGACAATGGCTCACCCCAGCACTTAAAAACCTTGCTGCCTTTGGTTCCAGCAGAATTTAGTGCAGGCTGAGGTCTCTCTCCCATACTGCAATAGCCTTGGACGAAATCTCCCTTGACTATTTAACTTTCTCTGGTGTCATTTTTGTTTTGACAATGGCAGACCCAAGGGTATAAATCCAGGCAAGAAAGATGGTATTTACAGACTACTAGCACAGTAAGACACAGCCACAATGACTATATATAAATATATGTGTGTGTATGTGTGTGGCATAAGGCATGTTAAACACTTGGTGTGTAACTATTTTTGGTTGTTATTGTGGCAGCCTCTATCATTAAAACAGACATGTTCCAGAACCCATATTCTTATCTAGTTCATCCAGTGGTCCTCAATTCTAGCTAAACCTCAGAATCACCTGGAGTGCTATTTTTTAAAATTATCAATATCTGGGTCCCATTGCCAGATACTCAGATTTAACTGGTTTGGGGTGAAGCCAAGACATTAGTATAAAAGCATAAAAATTGAATAAGTTCTCTTCAAGGTGATTATAATGTCATGAATTATGGCCCAAAGCTATTCTGTTTCTCCTCCTTCCATTTCTGTGGTAGAAATAATAGCACAAATCAATACCAGCGGAGACAAAGCTGGCGTTCACCTCCTCACCTCTGAAGGAGCTCGGAAAGTAGCCGTCGGACCTGCACGCTCACCAGGCACTCAGACTGCTCATGCGGGGCTCTCAGTTAACTTCTACCTTTTAATAACCACAGTCCTTTTAATATTCGGTCATCCTGCATCATTTGACATGATGATTAGAGCATCTTTCTTGAAACTATGTCTCTTCCCCATTTCGTAAAATAGGCTATCCATTTAATTGTCCTGCAGTCCCCAATAGATTTTATTCTACGGCTCATCCCTGTAACTTTGGTGTTTTCCAGGGTTCCATCTTCACCTTCTGTCTTCTCATTCAACACATGTGCATTCCTGCAGAGCATCGACCCACTCCCACGTCACCAAGTAATCCTCAAGAAAACAAAGTCTTCATCCCTGTCTCTGACCCAGTCCCCTCCCTGGCCTCAGTGCCACATGTCCACCTGCATATGCCAAATGTCCCGCCCACTTTGTTGCAGAGGGAGGGGGCTGGGCCTTGGGGGAGTCACAGCCCAGGGGGCTGCAGGCTCTCCTTGCCTGCAGGATCTGCCTTTTTATGCATTGTATAGGGGAGGGTGGTCACTTACTCCTCAGCTGCTAAGGAGAAGTCAACCTGTTGTGACTTCTAAGCCCACTTCTTTAGCCTCAGACAGCAGTTGTACTGCCATTGGTAAAGAAAATCTCACTAAGAATATTGTCTTACTAGAATGTTAAGGAAACAGAAATCATAAGTATATTCTGTTAGGTCCTTTGCTTATCTTCAGGTTCTCCAATACACATTACTCTATCTGGACACAAGCCAAAGGAGAAATTGCTTATAGTCACAGTTGATTTGCTATTTCTCAAATTTCTTTATTCTGACTCTTTAAATATTTAAGTAATGAAATATAATTTCCCAATTACTTTATATATAGTTTATGCATTTTCCTTTTTTTCTCATTTCTGAGACCATATTTAGTGCAGACTAAAAATTGTTACTTATATGTCTGTTTTTGATGTCCATTACTTTTACCATTTTAAGTAATAATATTCTGAAAGAAGTCACTTTATTATTAGATTTTAAAATTTTATAGTATTATTCTTAACAATCATGATACTGCTGATAATAACAGATAAGCTATTTTCTTTAGTGAAAGTTTTTCATAATTTATAATGCTAATTACTAGAGTGTCCATCTTCACCTCTAATGTATCAGAAGAATAGAAAAGCATCCTCTTTTTAATTTTACTAGACTTAAGAATGATCAATAACTTTAAGGTATATAAATTAAGCACATGACTTAATAATCAAAGTCCAGATTTATATGAATTGTAACCCCAGAGGTTCTTGCTCAATATTAAGTGATAATTATCTGAGTGATGCACCATTTCATTTATGATAAGTGCGTGTGCTTTGCAATTTATATGAAGACAAAAATCTAATTAGCAAGCTTACAAGTGTAGTCATTCTATTACTGAATATATTAACTTTGTCATATTAAAATCATCTCCCAGTGTTGAATCTTGAAATCAACTTCTGTCATAATTTCCTTTGCTTACAAGTTCATATGCATACTGTGCATACTGGATACAAAAGTAGTCAATGGCTTCTCTTTTGAGCTTTATGAATTTAATATAAAAAATCACTTTCACTGTGCCCCAAGAAAGACTTGCTGAAACTTGCCTATAAACAGCAATTCTCCAACATACTTTTTCATTTCCCTCTTCAAGTATATGTCTAAACTGACAACTAGATAAAATGGTTTATAGTCTAATTTCTGGTATAAAAATCTGAATCGAGTTGGAATCTATTGTCTTTTAAAATACACAATATTTTATAGATAAATAGGGAGAAAAACTCTGTTTTCATGGATAACTCACCATTAGCAGTGTTCCTTTTTGTATTCAATTATGTGTGGAATAGATGAATTAAGGATGGATTTCACTTATCCTTCCAACATGAAAGCGCTGTCCACTCTATGACATAAAACAGAACCTCATGAGAAAAGTGACTGACATGTATTTTTGAGTAATTGTTTTAGGAAGGAACAAAAATTGTCTATTATAGACTAGCTTTGGTCAATCCCAGAAGTCAGGAATTTGACCAGTGACCACCTGGCCTCCTGTGAACCACAGACATTTATATTGACTACTAGGCAATCTGCCAGACACTTTTTTTCCTGTAGCCTATGGGCCACAGAAATGCAAATTGAGACACAAATGCTCTTGGCTGCTGAAACAGCTTGGTTCCCTAACAGGAATACTTAGCCAAAATTAAGTCTCCCACCTCCATCCCATTTCACATTTCTCCAGGAGAGAAACCTGTACTTATTAACAAGAAGAATTCCTAGTTTTATACATAGTACAAGCACTAACAACAGAAGAAAATAACTAAATCAATGGACTCTTAAGGGTAGAGACCAGGAGTGTTGGTTTCTGTGTGTGCAGATGAGCATTTTGCAGTCTCATACCAAGGAAATGGAATGTCAGATGACTATCCTGTAGTTCTACCCAAAAGATATATGAAGTAACATGTTCCTGGATTATTAAACTGAATATTGGGATTGCTAAAGTCATAGTTTTCTGAGGGAAGAGAAGTATTTGGTGGAGTTCATCAATTTAAAAACCCAGCTAGGTAGGCACTCTGAAGTCGGTCTATTTGGATTCTTTCCAAGACAAGCTCCTACCTTGGGTGCATCCTTTGGAAGTTAGGGAAGTCTAGGTTTCTTGGTGTTCTTTTCAGCACATCTCTGGCACAAAGGAAATAGTGTCATGTAATGGCTAAGAGCATGAATGAACTTGGAGTCAGAAAACATGCATTTGAATCTCACCCACCAATGAAGTAACCTCAGAAACTTTATCTAACTTTTACTAATGTTAGTATTTTCTCCATCTATAACTTCTCTCCATTTCCCTCTGACATATTTTCTGTGGAATAAATTCAAGGGTTAAGGGCAAAGTCTAATCCTACTCATCTGTAAAAGTTTTCTATTCCTTTCAGAAGAATTACTAGCTTTTCCCCCTGTGTTCCCAAAAACAGAGTATGGTATTTACCTGGCAATCTTTAGTTAGTTGTCAATGTATCCCTCTCCCTGGATAGCATGTAAGCTCCTTGAGGGCAGAGATCACAGCTCACATGTCCTCATTGTACTTAACAGTGTAAAAAACAGCTTCAAAACACATATTTTGGGAAAACAAATACTAGGAACTTTCTGGCCAGCAATGTCATTTGGCATTTGGAGAGCCACTAAAGACAGAAAAGTACAATCAGACATTCTGTTCAATTTTCTACAGTAAATGCCACAGTGAAAAGTGACTGGGCATTTGAGAGCCCCCTTAGAGTGTCACATTTTGAAGCAGCAGGTTCTGAGTGCTGTTTTACGGCCCATACTGCTCTCCATATTTTGTGGTTCAAAGACTATGCACAGCAGAATATAAAATATCAGTGTATTGTATTTTAATCCTTTGCATTTTTTTCTTTTTCCACCTAAAAAAAGGAAAGAAGGATATCTTCAGTATTTAAAGATCATTAACTACTCAACACTTCAACAATAATGATAATGTCATTTTTGTGCCACTTTTAAAATTCTCAAGATATAGATATAAATTAAATTAAATTAAAGTTCAGCTTTATATTTCTAAAATATTTGAAAGATGAAAAGTGAATAATTCATGGTAACTGTAGTCATGTGAGGTCCATGTCAGTAGTGATAGCAATTTCTGTTTTAATTCACACTTGCTGGGCATGTAAAAATACTACAAACTTTAATTATCTTTGGTAATACTTGTTTTTAAAACATTATTAATGATCTTGCCACTTAGCCTAATAAATACTTTGTTTACATAAATGGGTTTTTTAGGAAAATTTTGAGAAAATAAGGTCCAATAAAGTAAATAAAATATTTCAAGGAAGGCATATCTCATCCATTTTTGAAAGAAAAGAGCACTCCAGTCTCAAATGCAGCTTCTTATCAATACAAAAATAACACAAGCAAACTAATAGAATATGTAGTTGAAAAAGTAGAAGAAGTTGTCGGAGGGAGCACTAAATTCTCCGTCTTTTCTAGTTACAAATTATATGCCAAAATTTAAATAAACTCACAAGGAACATTGCAAATTAAAATAAAAATTAGTATAATCAACATCATCCACCACATCAAAAAGAAGGACAAAACCACATGATCATCTCTATAGATGCTGAAAAAGCATTCGACAAAACTCAACATCCATTCATGATAAAAACTCTCAACAAAATGGGTATAGAGGGCAAGTACCTCAACATAATAAAGGCCATATATGACAAACCCACAGCCAACATTATACTTAACAGCGAGAAGCTGAAAGCTTTTCCTTTAAGATTGGGAACAAGACAAGGATGCCCACTCTCCCCACTTTTATTCAACATAGTTTTAGAGGTCCTAGCCACAGCAACCAGACAACACAAAGAAATAAAAGGCATCCAGATTGGTAAGGAAGAAGTCAAACTGTCCCTGTTTGCAGATGACATGATAGTGTACATAAAAAACCCTAAATAATCCACCCCAAAACTACTAGATCAAATACCTGATTTCAGCAAAATTGCAGGATACAAAATTAATACACAGAAATCTGTTGCATTCCTATACACTAATGGTGAACTAGCAGGAAGAGAAATCAGGAAAACAATTCCATTCACAATCGCATCAAAAAATAAAATAAAATACCTAGGAATAAACCTAACCAAGGAAATGAAAACAAGACACTCTTAAGAGAAATTAAAGAGGACACTAATAAATGGAAATTCATTCCATGCTCTTGGCTAGGAAGAATTAATATTGTCAAAATGGCCATCCTGTCTAAAGCAATCTATAGATTCAATGCAATCCCTATCAAAATACCAACAGCATTCTTCAATGAACTAGAGCAAATAGTTCTAAAATTCATATGGAACCACAAAAGACCCCGAATAGCCAAAGCAATCCTGAGAAGGAAGAATAAAGCAGGGGGAATTATGCTCCCTGACTTTAAGCTCTACTACAAAGCCACAGTAATCAAGACAATTTGGTACTGGCACAAGAACAGACTCATAGACAAATGGAACAGACCAAAGAGCCCAGATATAAACCCAAGCATATATGGTCAATTAATATACAATAAAGGAGCCATGGACATACAGTGGGGAAATGACAGCCTCTTCAACAGCTGGTGTTCACAAAACTGGACAGCTACATGTAAGAGAATGAAACTGGATTATTGTCTAGCCCCATACACAAAAGTAAACTCAAAATGGATCAAAGACCTGAATGTAAGTCATGAAACCATAAAACTCTTAGAAAAAAACATAGGCAAAAATCTCATGGACATAAATATGAGCATGTTCTTCATGAACATGTTTCCCCAGGCAAGGGAAACAAAAGCAAAAATGAACAAGTGGGACTATATCAAACTAAAAAGCTTCTGTACAGCAAAGGATACCATCAGTAGAACAAAAAGACATCCTACAGTATGGGAGAATATATTCATAGATGACATATCCGATAAGGGGTTGACATCCAAATTATATAAAGATCTCATGCACTTCAACAAACAAAAAGCAAATAAGCCAATTAAAATGGGCAGAGGAGCTGAACAGACACTTCTCCAAAGAAGAAATTCAGATGGCCAACAGGCACATGAAAAGATGCTCCACATCCCTAATCATCAGGGAAATGCAAATTAAAACCACAATGAGATATCATCTCACACCGGTTAGGCTGCCAACCAAATGACAAACAATGACAAATGTTGGAGAGGATGTGGAGAAAGGAGAACCCTACACTGTGGTGGGAATGTAAAATAGTCCAACTATTGTGGAAAGCAGTATGGCAGTTCCTCAAAAAACTAAAAGTAGAAATACTATTTGACCCAAGAATTCCAGTCCTAGGGTACCCTACATTCTTAGGGTAAATAATGTAGCAGCCTAGTTTGAAAAAGATATATGTACCTCTGTGTTTATTGCAGCACTATTTATAACAGCCAAGAAATGGAAGCAACCTAAGTGTCCATCAGTAGATGAATGGATAAAGAAGATGTGGTACATACACACAATGGAATACTATTCAGCCATAAGAAGAAAACAAATTCTACTATTTGCAACAACATGGATGGAGCTAGAGGGTATTATGCTCAGTGAAATAAGCCAGGTGGAGAAAGACAAGTACCAAATGATTTCACTCATCTGTGGACTATAAGAACAAAGAAAATACTGAAGGAACAAAACAGCAGCAGACTCACAGAACCCAAGAATGGACTAACAGTTACCAAAGGGAAGGGAACTGGGGAAGATGGGTGGGAAGGGAGGGATAAGAGGGGAAAGGGGTATTACGATTAGCACACGTAATGTAGTGGGGTTGGGGGGGATACGGGGAAGGCAGTATAACACAGAGAAGACAAGTAGTGATTCTATAGCATCTCACTACGCTGATGGACAGTGACTGTAATGGGGTATGTGGTGGGGACTTGGTAATAGGGGGAGTCTAGTAGCCATAATATTGCTCATGTAATTGTACATTAATAATAGCAAAATTAAAAAAATTTCGTATAAAGACACATATAGATTAAATGGAAAGAGATGAAGATATATCATGCTAATAGCAATTAAAAGAAAGCAAGAGTAGCTATATTAATTCCAGACAGAGCGTATTTCAGAGCAAGGAATTTTATCAGCTGTAAAGAGGGCATTACATAATGATAGAGGGGTCAGTAGTTCAAGAAAACAATAATCCTTAACATATATGTGCCTAAAAACTGAGCATCCTGATATGTGAGGCAAAACTGATGGTGCTGCAAAGAGAAATACATGAGTCCACTGTTATAGTTGAATTTAACAATCCTTTCTCAGAAATCAACAGATAATGCATGCACAAAATCAGTAACATAATTTAACTCAGCAACACTATCAAATAACTGGGTATTATTGACATCTATAGTCTACTTCAACCAACAATGGAAGATTAAATATTCTTCTCAAGATCGCATAGAACATTTATCAGGATACTGGGTGATGGTTGGTTGAGTGTATACACACATCAAAATGCATTCAGGTGTACACTAATATTTGTGCATTTTATTGTATGTAACACAATATAAAAATATATATAAGGTATCCAGAACATTTTGTAAAAAACATTCATCAGGGTAGAGCATATTCTGGGCCATTAAACACACCTTAACAAATTTAAAAGAATAGAAATCCTACAATATATACTTTCAGACCACAATGGAATTAAACTAGAAATTAACAATAGAAAGATAGCTGGAAGATCCCAAATTACTTAGAGATTAAACATTATATCTCTAAGTAATGCATTGTTCAAAGAAGAAATATCAAGAGAAATTTAAAAATATTTCGAACAAATGAAAATACTAAAATTTGTGAGATGCCATGGAAGCAGGGCTTAGAGGGATATTCATATTTATATATAGCACTGAATATATGTATTAGAAAAAAAGAAATATCTAAAATCAAATAACCTAAGCTTCCACCTTAGGAAACTAGAAAAGAAAACAAATTAACTCCAAAGTAAGCAGAAGAAATGATATAATAAAAAGTAGGGCAGAAAATCAATGAAATTGAAAACAAGAAATCAGTATGGAAAATCAATAGAACAAAAGCTAGTTCTTTGGACAAATCGATAAAACTGATAAGCTTCTAGCCAGACTAAAATAAAAAGGCACAAGTTACTAATATAAAAAATGAAAGAGCGGACATCACTACAGATCCAATGTACTAAAGATAATGAAGGAATATGATTAATAACTCTATGCCCAGAAATTTGATGACCTAAATGGAACGAATCAATTCCTTAAATAACACAATCTGCTAAAACACACAAGAAATAGAGAATCTGAATATGCTTATACCTATTAAAGATATTGAATCAATAATTAATAACCTTCCAAAACAGAAAACACCAATCTCAGATGGATTCACTGGTGAATTCTATCAAGCATTTTAGGAAGAAATTATACCAGTTTTCTACAATCTGTTCCAGAAAAGAGAAGCAGAGCGAATATTTCCTAATTCATTCGGTAAGGCCAGCATTACTGGAATACCAAAACACACAAAGACCTTACAAGAAAAGGAGACTATAGACCAATCTCCTCATAAACAGAGACTTAGAAATCTTCAACAAAACATTAGGAAATCAAATCCAAGGATGTATAAAAAGAATTATGCAACACAACCAAGTGGGATTTATCCTGGGTATGCAAGGTTGGTTCAAAACTTGAAAATCAACTAATGGTAATGCATTACATCAACAGGATAAAGAAAAATTAAATCATCATGTTAATAGATGCAGAAAATATATTTGACAAAACCCATCAGCACTCATGATAAAAACTTTCAGCTAATTAGTAATAGAGAGGAACTTCTTCAGCTAGACAAAGTATAACTATAAAAATCCTACAACTAGCATCATGCTTTAATGGTGAGAAACTCAAAGCTTTCCTACTAAGATCAGGAACAAGGCAAGTACATCTCTCACCATTGCTTTTCAGCACTGTACCAGAGGCCCTTGTAAGATGAGAACAGGAAGTAAAGTTTGTACAGACAAGGAGGAAAAAAAATAAAACTATTGATGACAGGATTGTCTATGTAAAAAATCTGAAAGAATCAACAATAGCAAAAAAGTCCTGAAACTACTAAGTAGTTATAACAAGGCTGCAGGATATAAAGTTAATGTGCAAAAGTCAGTCGCTCTCTTGTGCACTATCATTTAAACAAGTGGAATTTGAAGTCACAGACACATCACCATTTACATTAGCATCAAAAAAAAAACCCTAGTTATATTTCTAATAAAATATGTAAAAGATCTGTATGAGGAAAAATACATGGCTCAGATGAAAGCTATCAAGAATGAGCTAAATAAATGGAGAGATATTCATGTTCCTGGATAGAAGGATTAAATATTGTCAAGATGTCTATTCTTCCCAACTTGATCTGTGAATTCATTGCAATTCCAATCAAAATCCAAGTTATTTTGTAGATACTGATGAACTAATTTTAGAGTTTATACAGAGAGGTGAAAGATACACAATAGTTGAGTTACTATTGATGAAGCATAAAGTCAGAAGACTGACTCTGCGAGACTTCAAGACTTACTAAAAGGCTGTGGTAACCAGGACAATATGGTATTGGCAAAGGAATGGACAAATAGATGGAACAGAATACAGAGTCCAGAATACACCTCTATAAGTAGTCAACTGATCTTTGATGGAGGAGCAAAGATAACACAGTGGAAACAAAGATAGTCTTTTAGACAAATGGTGCTGGAACAGCTGGACAGCTACATGCAAAAAAAAAAAAAATTGAATTGAGACACAGACTGACACCTTTCACAAAAATTAACTCAAAATGGATCATAGACCTAAATGTAAAATGCAAAACAATAAAACTCCTAGAAGATAAAATAGAAAATCTTGGTGACCTTGACTATGGTGATAGCACAATCCATGACAAAATGAACTGATAAACTGTACTTCATTAAAGTCCAAACCAAATCAAAAACAAGATATTCTTCATTAGGTGACTTGATAAACTGTGGCACATCCAGGCAACAGAATATTACTTGAGTGCCAAAAAGAAATGTTATCAAGTCATGAAAAGACATGGAGGAAACTTAAATATGTATTACTAAGTAAAAGAAGCCAGTCTGAAAAGGCTATATACTATACAATTCCAACTCTATGACATCCTGGAAAAGGCAAAACTAGGGTGATAGTAAAAAAATCAGTGATTGCCAGTGGTTATGAGGGAGAGAGGGGTGATTAGGCAGAGCACAGAGGAATTTTAGGACAGTGAAACAATATGAAATATACAATGATGAATATATGTTATTACACATTTATCAAAATCCATAGGATACACGATGCCAAGAGTGAACCTAATGTATACTACGGACTTCGGGTGATAATGAAATGTCCATTAGGTTATCAGTCGAAACAAACTGACCACTGTGATTCAGAATGTCCACAGTGGGGGAGGTTCAGGGTGCAGGGTGTGGGCAGAGGATATATAGGAACTAAGTACCTTCTGTTCGTTTTGCTGTGATCCTAAAACTGGTCTAAAAAATGAAGTTTATTAATTAAAAATTATATTTACATAACAATGCCATCTGTAGACTAGTACTCAAGAATGGGAAATGTTATCACACCAAATGCAGCAACATTGAAGATAATGACTTTACTACATGTATATAAAAGGACTGCTTATCATGTAAGATGTGAAAACATTTTTATTCATGCTTCTCTTCTCTAACTAATGTGAAGACTCTGCTATTCATGGACCATTGACTAACTGTAAAACTGCTCTCCAGAGTTGCATATCTCAAATTTATTTGATCCCAAAACAATTTTTAAATTATGATGTATTGACAAAACCCCAAAAGGAACTCATTAATCTAGGAATGCTTCATATGCTTTAATCATTGACAAGATCACCATTGTGTGCCAAAGGTGCCGAACCAGAAGATGCAACCAAGCAGGTGGTTGACGTCACTCTTCCAGCCCTGAGGGATTGTTGAATGCTTTAGTATCCCGATCAAAATTCATGTGTCATGTGCTCCCTTTTTTGACTTCCCACCCTTGGTGATTTTTCTTAAAGTCAGATTCTAGCGTAATAATAAAAACAAATATATGAGTATCTTAGACTTTTTCTTACATTTAAAAAATACATCAAGAAGGAAAGGTACAGTTAATATTTTTGCATAGAACACTTTTTAACATCTTGAGAAACTAGTGTTCTATAGAACAGGATTTGGAAAATTCTGCACTAGATGATTAAGACTCTTCAGAATAAGGGAGGAATATTCTCCTGGATGACCCGAAGTGAACATATGAATCTACTTTCATCCTGGCAAACACTGACAAGATGTTAACAGTGAATTGTGCTAAGCCATAGTGTCATTTCTTTTCTTCTCTTAAGAGACACTGCTATAAACAGTACATATTGTATTCTTTCAAGAGCTGGTGGTATCCCAATATCCATATGTATGCTGAGCATGTTAGGGCTGGCAGAAACTATTAAAACCTTCTTTAAAAGGGAAAATCTTCAGTAAATGAATACATATTAAATTTGCAAACCATCTGTATTACAGTTTGATATACAGGGCCTGCATCTCTAACCTGATCAGCCAATGAGATTTTCTTTCTCCCTCAATACACTTATCCTGGAGAGAATTCTTTCTCTATAAAGTAATGAAACAAGAACTATTTTCTCTCTCTACTTTACAACAGGTATCCCTTTTGTTTTCATCTGTATTTTATGTAGAATTATTTGATTAAAATTTTCAGTTAATAATAGTAAAAAAGCATGGAAGGATTTCACAACTGTTAGTTTTAGAATGTATGAAAGACAGAGGCCAAGTGAAATAACCGAGTACTGTAAACACAGATCACTTATAGAAATAGAAAGCCATTGCAGGATGCACATTCACCAAAATCCAGGCTTTGCATATCTATACCCTCTAGTGAATTTTGACTTTCTTTAAATAAAGGTTCAATTACTGAGAGAGAAGGACTAAAAAGCTATTTTCCAGTTGTTCAGGAAATATATTTCAATGTTCATTGCACCTGAATGGTTTTGATGTTAAATATGTGCTATTAATGCAAAAAAAAGTTTATAAAAAAAATTAACCAGGAACAAAAAAATTCTCTAAATTCACACAATGGCTACAAAAGAAAATAATCTATAATAGAGGTTATTTTTTAAAGCAGAATCAGGAATTTCCTATTGCAGATATTGGTCTGATTCAGCTTTTATCTACGGTTTAGTCACATAGATAAATATTATACCTTAACAATGCAATCCTGCAACAAACATTCATGTTCTAAAGAAAAGCACAAAGTAGAGAATAAGAAGATAACTGACAAAAAAATTCTACAGTACACCACCCGTGGGAATACAGAGAAGGCAGTGATAAAGTGAAAGCATGAACAATACACTGCAGAAAAAAATCAGGTATTATTTGCTTTGCTATCTGTTGTATGAATCATCCTTTTTCTTGGAATGTATAAATTACACGGATTGTATTTTATGCTTCCAAAGTTAAAACAAATGAACATTGTTTAATCTGAGAATTAAAAAGTCATACCTGTGGTAACTCATATTTCAGAAAGTATCATAATATTGTAACTCTTGAAGAGGCTCAACATAGTATTATGTCTATATTTATGTTGAATATTGTAAATTCTTCTGACTCTAGGGGACACTGTGTGGAATGTGCAGTTTCCATTGTGTAACTTATCTTGGGAAGGCTGTGTTCAGCTAATTAGCGTATCTCATTTTCCAGGCACTTTTCTGACCCTGAAGAGTAATTAGGAAGACCTCTTCCTGGCTGCTCTGCTAAGTGTTCTTAGTGCCATCTGCTGCACGCTTCCAGCTACTGTACAGGGAACTCCTCTAGCTAATAGGAGTTGATGACTCTAGAAAGAGCTAACATCATACTTAACCAATTTGCACTCCCTGTGTGGAAGGAAAACAGGATAACAGCATTCTCACCTAGAAAACACTATGAAACTATCTTAGAAATAGTTAACAACAGTAATTAGCTTTGTGATTCATACACTGAAGTATTTTTTTTCCTTTGCATAAGAAGTCTACATGTAATAATTTCATCTGATACTCATCAGCTTCAGCTTTTCTAAAGTAAAACTACTATTATTGCTCAGCCTGCTCTTTAGAGAAGTAATGAATCTATTGTATTTTGAAGCAGCAAAAATAATTTTGTGGCACTAATAATAAGGCTTATTGGGGAATATTCATATTGTTTTATTTAATGAAAGGGTTTATTTTTGAGCTAAAAGATAGGAAAACATAGAAAGGCATGAAAGAAAATGAGTCCATTATTCTGAAAAGTATTCCTGAACATACATGTTAATAGCTAACTACTACCTCAGTGGAAAGAAAAGTCAGCTTGTGATTAGATTATTTGTGTAACAAGGGAAGTTGAATCCAAGTATGCAACCCTATGACTCCTTAACCACAACACCATTTGGGAACATGGTCTGTAACTTTTATGAAGACTGGTGCGTATCACAAAACTATCCTTTCAATATTTCATTTCCTTATTTAGGTTGTCTTTTTCTGAAATGAAATTCATTATATTGAGATCTGGTGTGCAGTAGGGTGGCTGGCAGGTAAGACCAAGCTTTTCTGTCTATTGTGTTTCTACTCTATCCCTTATGTTCTAATTCTGAGGGCCTTGAATGTCCTTAAGGTTCAAGGAAGTGTGCTGCCCGGAATGACCCCACAACGTGATGGGTGTTCCTCCAGCTCACACCCCACCCAGAGGGTTGCTCTTTGGGTTATTTGCAAGGTGCTCAGTAAATATTAAATTTCAACTTGATTTTCACACCTGCTGTAACAAGCATGATGAAACATGTTCTGCTGAGATAATTACATAGTTAAAATCTTCACAAGCAAGTTTATTACCTAAAATATGTGGGGACAAAATGCCCACAGAGGATTGGCACAGTCTTTATCTCTTAAACTATCTACTAGCAAGACTTGCTCTGTAACAATCCCTTGAGCTAGTTTTTCCTTTTGCTCCAGAGAATTAGAGGTTTTCTTCACCCTGTCTGCAG
The DNA here is from genome assembly GCA_029783875.1 of Phataginus tricuspis. Lineage (NCBI taxonomy): Eukaryota > Metazoa > Chordata > Mammalia > Pholidota > Manidae > Phataginus > Phataginus tricuspis. The sequence goes on along the minus strand of JAQQAC010007890.1, from coordinate 4,807,834 downwards.
ACGACCATCCTCGTCTGGCAGATAATTCATTCAAGAGCCCTGTTCCCTATAGTGTTTTAAGATGATAGCCTCCTAAAAAAGTACATAAGCCATTTCCTCAACATGGGAAATGAAGCAGACTGTGAAGTCATGCCAAAGGTATTTAATTATGTATAAACCAAATCAAAGTTGCAAAATGATAAAGAAATTAGCAGCATCAGAGTAAAAGACTGCAAGGACAAATAGATCAAAGGCCCAGCAAGCTGGTAACAAATGCATGGCAAAAATACTTAGATTATCAGGCCTCTTGAAAGTGTCATTCTTTATTTCTAAAAACAAATTGATGTGGTTGATTGAAATCTTTCCTATCACTATAAAAATGAAGTAATATTTAGATTTTCCTTTTTACTCACTAAGAGTAAATGTGGTTTAATGTACAAGAGGCACAAGTTGACAGTGCTTAATGTAAGCCTAAGTGTACACCTGCCTAGGAACTCTTGTCACATACGCTATAAGATGCTTAGGAAAAGAGCATTCCTTTGCCAAGAATGCCGAGAATATCTGCTCTGTTTCTTTCTAAGGTGCCCACATTTAGACTTAGTAAATAAAGCCATGAGATGGCTGTAGTATTCTGTCTTGAATCCTTTCTCATGTTCCATCCAGTGCCCAAGTTTTTATGCTCCCCTGACACCTCTTCTCCTAGATCCAAGTAATCTGAAAGCAATTCTCTCCGTGCTATGGTGACTCCATGAGTTTCTTTTCATGGGAGATTATATATTACAAGAAACAACAACACAGGCAAGATAATACCTTCCAAACACTTACATGTGCAGAGTAAGCCTGACCATAGCTGTGTGATGGGCCAGTTTTGCTTATCTGCTGGGTTAGACAGGGTGTGCCGCACACACTATTTATTCAAGTATCTTTAGTTGACATTATTTAACCCATAATTGCTCATGAGAAAGTAGTAGTGAAACCAAAACTGGTGTTTGAACTCAAGTCTTTTGGGCTCCAGAATATATTCCTTTTCCAGGAACTACACCTACAAAGATCAGAAGAGAGCTATAAATGCATCAGGGTGAGACCGAGGCCATCTGTGGGTTTCTGCCAGGGATCCAGCCTATTCTGTTCAGAGACTTGGTCAAGAATAAAAAGCCAACATTTAAACTTATTTTGCCACCTTCAGTTTGATTTCCTTCAAATATCCCCTAACTCAGTCACCTACCTTGATCCTGAGTCTTCAACATCTAGCATGAATCATGGTGTACATCATCCAGAACCGTTCTCTGTTATCCCTGTGCAGGGCCCGTGTCAGCACTTAGTTCTGTCTCTCTTGCCGCTCCTCCCCCATATGCCTTCCCTTTTGGATTAACCGACATTCCTCACTAAATATTTTCCTCTTTAACATTTCTTGTCTACCTTTCAAAAGAGGGACTTCTTAAAACAGGCCAGAGAAGACAGAGAAGGTCTAGAAATAAATTTCGTAAAAACAATGAGGTGAATATAAGAAAATATCTGAAGGTAAAGGTTGGGATAATAAAACAGAAAAGAAATTCAGGATTTACTGTGATGGAAGAAGGGAGTCGGGTGTCTCTGGGTAATAGCGGCTCAACAAAACAAAAGACCTCTTGAAAATCAACTCAGTATACAGAAACAAATTGCTTCTGAAAGAGCCTTTTGTAGTGGTTTATCAAGCCTAAAATGTTCCCAATCTATCAATAGAAAGGTGAAAAGGCATTCCTAAGGCCCCTCAGACTCATGCCTCGCTCAAAGCCTAAAAAGTAAACTTCAGTTCTATCCCATAATAAGAGCATACACTCCTCTCTCCCCTGGGGACTTGCAGGACTGACCCTTTAGCCCTCAGGAGACAGGTGGGTAATCTCCACTTCCTCCATGAGTCTGTGGTGGGGTAAACAGTCTCTGCCCTCTGACGACATTCAAAACAGCCAGGTGCCCTGGGTAAGACTGCCTACATATTTTTCCATCTATTATACTGAATATTACTTTTGCATGGTATAATTGCTTTGATTTACTTTGCTGTTCATTTTTCTATTGTAATATTCACTTTCTATTTTGATGAATAAATTGGATCATATTAATTTTCATGGTATAAGAAGTAGTATAGTGTAGGAACATACTCTTTGTTTTGTTCCATGATAGCACTATACAATTCAATATAATCACTTAAAGTTCAGTATCAGAAAGGTAACTGTTATGAGCCTTTCAAAATGACTACTTAATGTATGTAAAAATAGAAGGAATGCTTCCAGCAGAACATGGCTATGAAAGTCAGCATTTACCCCCTATGCTACTGGAAAACATAGGAAAGCAACAAAAATCTGAAATCTACATTTTTAGTGATACTAGGAGAAAGTTATATCCCAAAATACATGTAAGGCTACAGATGTTACCAGCATGCACTAATTTTAGTTCCTCAACATCCTCACCAACACTTGGTATGGTCAGTCTTTTTATTTTACCCATTTGAACAGGTGTGTAGTTATGTTTTATTGTGACCTTCATTGGTACTTACCTAATGTGATGTTAAACACCTTTTCATGTGTCTGTTTATTATTAGACTATCTTTGGTGAAATGTCTTGTAAAAATCCTGCCAATTTTTAAATGAGTTGTTTTTGTCCTTATTTTGTCATGATAATTCAAATTTTGCTTATGTTGTGGTGGGCGGGGAGGGGGCAGTGCATAGAATATTGTATAACTGGCATTTCCCTGGTTATAAATGAAGTCAAGCACTTTTACACAGGTTGGTTAGCCTTTTGGGCTCATTTTTGGGGGAAGTGTCTGTTCATGTATTTTGCCTGTTTTTTTCAACTGTATTTTCTCAATTTTATTGATTTGTATGAACTCATTGTATGTTATGGACATGCGTCCTTAATTGGTTAGCAAATATCTTCCCCACTCTGTGGCTTATATTATCATCTTTATAATATCTTTTGATGAACAAAATTTTTAATTCTAACAGAGTCATATTTATTGATCATTTCCTTTATGGCTTATGCTTTTTGTATCTTGCTTGAGAAATATTTCCCTTCCCAGATGTCATGAGTATATTATGCAGAGTTATTTCCAATACTGTTATCACTGTGCCTGTCCCACTTAAGTGCTTCACCCGCCTGTGAATGGTGTGAGATAGGGATCCACTTTTATTTTTTCCCACATAGACAGTTAATTTATCTAAAATAAAGACATCCTTTTCCACTGCTTAATCCAGTGTCCATACACGCATGATTCTGTTTCTAGGCTCTCTTTTCTGTCCCAAAGTGCTGTCTTAATTATTCCACACTGTCTTAATATTACTAAGTCTTGATATCTGATTGAAAGATCTGGTAACTTGTCATGTTTCACAAACTAAAATATTTACACTCTGCTTTTTATTCCCTGATGCATCTCAAATCTTTCACCTGGGTTCATTTTTATTCTTATGAAGTACATCCTTTATCATTTATTTTTTAATAGTTTTGTGGGAGTTGAACATTCTCAATTTTTTTGTTTATCTGAAGATGTCTTTATTTTACCTTCATTTTAGAAAATAATGTCACTAGTGATCTATTTTCAAACATTGAAGATTCTCCTACTGACTGCTGGCGTCCTCAGCTGCTGTTCAGGAATGAACTGTCAGTTCAGCAGCTCCTCCTTTGGAGGTACTTTACCTTTTCTTTCTCTTGTTTGCTTTATGTATTTTGGAGTCTGTATGCTTCTTTTTTAATTCAAATTTTATTGAGATAATTATAGATTCACATGCAGTTGTTAAGAAACAATACAGAGAGATCTTATGTACACTTTCCCTAGTTCTCCCCAATGTTAAAATTTTGTGAAACTACAGTACAACATTATAACCGGGAAACTAACATTTATATAATCCTCTGATTTCATTCAGATCTCTCCAGTTTTACTTGCACTTATTTGTGTGTGTGTGTGTGTATTTAGTTTCATGCAATTCTATCACATATGTAGGTTTGTGTGTCCCATACCACAGGCAAGATAAGTAGTTCAAGACCACAAGAATCCTTCGTGTTGCATGTTTATAACTGTGTCCATCTCCTTCCTGCATCCTCTGGGGCTTAGAAGGACTAACTCAACAATCAATTTCTACCTATGTTATTTTAGATCTTCTTACTCTATTTTCTATCTCTTAGCTTGTCACATGCCTTCCCCATCTTGTCTCTTCATCCTGCATCTGGAAAAGTTATTCTAACCCATGTTCTAGCTCACTAATTTTGTTTTCAGCTATTTCTAGTCAGTAGTTAAATCTTTCCACTGAGTTCTTAATTTTAGTTAAAATTTTAGAATGAGAAGGTTGACTTTGCTTTTTTATCAGTATTATTTTCAAAATACTTTTCTGTTTCTTAAGACTGTTGTTTTTTATATTTCTTACTTATAAGCTTAAGTTGTCTTTTATATGTGTCTGTTAATTTAAATATATGAATTCTTTATGACCTCTTTCTGCTGTCTACTTTTTTTCTGCTGATTCTAATGTATAGCGTTTTCTTTTCTTGTGTATTTGAAAAAAATGAATGCAGGAATAATTTGAGGCTTCAAAAGAGAATTTTCATTTTCTTTTGCCATGGACTTGGGGGCACTACAAAAATGTGGTCTACAGAGGCTGCTGGTTCAAGTAAGGGCTCCTTCCCTTCTAGCTCACCCTTCTCGATGAGGGTGTAGCTGTTTTCAGACTCGGAAGTTGGGTAGGAATTGATTTTTGATTCTGTCCTTTCCCCCAGAAGGTTGCCAGAACCACAGCTTAGTTCTACAGCTGTTTCTTTCAGTAGATACACACTCTCTGAGAAAAAGTAGCTTTTAGTTTTAGGTGGGGTCTGAATTTTTAGTTTATTCTAGATTTTGGCTAGGTAATTCTTCACTATCTTATTAATTCATTTATGCTTTTAGAAATTTTTAAAACATTTGTCCAGCTTTTTTTAGTTGTCATTACAGGGTGTTGAAGACCCACTAAATATCATTTTTCACTTTTTGAAAGCTTGAACCATATAAATGTAGCATCAATTTAGAAATCTCACGTACATGTTAAGGAAGGCTTCCCAAGATGCACTTGTGGAAGTAGGAAAGTTTGGGAGAATTTTATCACAGCTATCCATGTCATAATACTCTGCAAAATCAGCCACACAACCACGGAGTCTGTGTTTTGTTATTTACTTTTGAGGTTAAAAAAAAAAAGATATACAGATTGCCAAAACTTCTTGGCACAAATACAACTAAAACACAGAATGGAGTGTGGGGGTGAAGGAGAGCAGACTTATTTTCCATATTAATCATGTAAGTTGGTTTACTACTGAAAGTTTCTAAGGCAGTTGAATTTAAAATAATGTACCAGTTATTTTCCTTAGTTTTGAAAACTGTGCCTTCAAATGAGCTAAAAGGAGAGATGGTAACTGGTACTGTTATGTTCAGTTTGCTTCAGTAGCCTGCTAAGCTTTGAAAAAGTCACTAGCTGGGATCTGTGAAGAGAAGAGAAGAGAGGAATCCCGCACATGGGAGCTCATGCCTTGATCTAGAATTAATTGAAGGCACATCTCTGCAAGACCACAACTTCAAGAGGCAACAGCCAAGTGCCTCTTAAACTGGCTCCTTGGTTAGCAAGTATGCTTCAAGCAAAGAGTTTGGGATTATAACATCCTTGAAAGGGGAACAACTATGGTAACAGTAGTAAGGAATGACATAAGGACCCACATAAAACTGAGGGGGGAAAATGCTAAGAGCCTATACTTGGCAAAGATGCTCCTCTTGAATCGCCCATTAAGCAAAGCAGCAGTGGTCAGTCGTTCATAATGTTGACTGAAAAACGGGCTGTTCTCACTTACAAACAATCATCATTTCAACTAAGACAAAAGGTGATGTGGAGTGTCTGTAAGTACAGCTCATTTAACATTGTCTGTAAGAGCATCTCCAGTTAAAGTATCCCAGCAAACAGACTCACTCAGAGATCAAGCTGTGCTTTGTCCCCACGGTATTTCAACCCTCCACTTATGGCAATCTTACGTCAAGAATAGTAAAAATTTGTGAGTTCCCCTTATTCTATTGGTCGCCTCTTCTCCCTATCAAAAATGGCTCAGTAGCGTCAGAGGGGCTCCACATTGAAAAAAGCTATTTATGAAGTTACACTCGGCTTGACTTATTTAGAATCAGATCCACTCTGATAACCTCTGGGATGTTCTCAGGTAACACTAAGGTGTCATAGAAAATGGAACTAATAGAAGTTTCTGTACTTACCGCACTGTGAATATGTTTGCCCCATAGCACTTATTGAAGATTTTTAAAAGTATTGTGTGGCTACAAAAACAAATAAATATGTGTAAAGTGAAAAGAAAAAGGAAAACAACACTTCAACAAACACATGCTTACCTACAACCCTGTTTAAAAAACCCAGCATTACCGTTATTTCTTAAGTCTCCTAAATGCCGCTCCCTAATCTCACCCCATTTCCAGCCCTCCCGCCTCTCCATCCAACAACTGCAATCATATGCAATCATATTTTCTGTAACATTCCTTTGCTTTTCAAAATTATTGCATTTATATATTGTTAACTTTTTGCATGATCTAGTACTTTACATAAATGGAATTATCGAGTATGTCCTTAAATTTGACTTGTTTGATCCTGAGCTTCACCAACACTCTGTGTAGCTGTAATTCACTCATTTTCCTGTTGGTTTCGATTCCGTTGTACAAATACTCCACAATTTATTTATTCATTCTACTATTGGGTTGTTTCCAGTTTTTCGCTGTTAACAAATAGTGCTTTTAATAACATTCTTGCACATATTTCCTGGTAATCACGTCCATGTGGTTTTCAGAAATACAGACAAGTGAAATTTATAGGTCGTAGGGTTAGTGTATCTTTGACTCAACAGGAAAACGTCAAATATTTTTGAAGTGTGGTCCCCATTTAAACTTCTGACAAGCACACATAGTGGTCTGGTGGCTCCGTACACTAGGCAAAATATCATGTGCTCACATTTGAAACTTTCTCCAAGATAATGGGTATCAATTACCTTCTCATTATAGTTTTAATTTCCATTCCCCAGATTCTTAATGAGATTGAATATCATATAATTTCTGGCATTCGGCTTTTCTGTAATGAAAAGACTCTTCACTTTTTTTTCCTTGTTGGCCCATTTTATTGCATTTTTGTCTTTTATTTATCTATATATCTTGTCCAATTATACTCTAATTCTTTGTCAGTTATATACATTGCAAATATCTTCCAAATTTGGGTTTGTCTTGTTTAACTTATATTTTGAGCAGAAATTCCTTATTTTAATGTATTCTTTTATAGTTTTTTTAGAAAGCCTTCTCTGTGCAACGGGCATAAAGATATTCTCCATCATTACATCAATCAGAAATTATTTTTGTATTTGTGTTAGGCCCAATTTCATTTTTCACCATAATTATCCCAATGCCTTTTCTTCAAAAGTCCTTTTTATCACCGTTAATAGGAAATGCCTGCTCATCATCAAGTTTATATGTTTCATTCTGTTCCGGGCATCCTTCTGTTTTGTTACGGCCTGATCACTACAGTTTTATAATTATTCTTTACAGCTTATCTCAGTAAGGCAACTTTATTCCCTTCACATGTGCCTTAGCTATTTCTGGACTCTGTTCTTTAAAAAGTCAGGTAGTTTGTTACGTACCACAGCAGAATAAAAACATGCAAACAGAAACCAAATTTCATCAGAATTTTTATTAGAATTGCATTGAATTTACAGTTTGCCTAAAGGGAAAACTAATTTTTTATAAAATTATATCTCCCAATTCATAAACATGGTGTTTCTCTCCCTTTATTTAGGTCTTCATTAATGCTGTTCAGTAAAGTCTTATAATTTTCCCCATGAATGTCTTTCATAATTTTTTGAAAATTTATTCTTAGGTATTTACTTAATAAATTTCCTGGTAAAGTTTCTATTTGTTTGATTCCATCTTGTAACTCCTTGTTGCTAATGTATAGCAATAAGATAGAAGGTTTTCATTGATTTGTGGATCCAGCAGTCTTGCTAAATTTACTCAGTGATTCTTTAGAGGTTTCAACATGGTAAAAAAAAAGTTATAGGATATGTAAAAGCTGGGATGTATTTTTCCTTTTTAAACTTTATACCTTTTCTTTTCTTCCCTGCTGTCCTGATAAAATGCAGCTGTTTTGATAGCAGGACCCTTGTCTCTGTCGTACAGTAAAAGGAATACCTTCAAAGTTTTTTCATTAGGTATGCTCTCAGGTTTCTGACAACACCTCTAATTGGGGAGGTTTTACTTTCAAATCTTGGTTTGATAAGTGTTTTAACACAAAGAGCAGTTTATTTTATCAAATGCTGTATCTGTGCATCCATTTAGATCATTGTACATGTCTCCTTCATTTGCTAATATGGTGTGTTTCTGAAATTTATTTTCTGTTCCCTTATATACCTGAATGAACATATATTTGTCAGATGTTAAGATTTTAACATAAATGTGCATGAGTTAGTTTGGCCCATAATTTTCTTATACTGTTCTTTCAGGTTTCGAAATTAAGGGAAGGAGAGCCACATAAAATCACTTGAGAATATTTCTTCTACTTCCATACTTTAGAACAGTTTGTATAGGATTGGACGTAGTTCATCTCTTGAATGTTTGGTAGAAATCAGGAATAAGGCATTTGAACCTTTGAGGAAGGTGCATAGGAGGAAGACTTTTAACTACTTATTCAATTTCTTAATAGTGAAAATTATATTTTCCCCCTATTTCTCCTTAGGTTAAATTTATATTCTTCTGAGAATTTGTTCATTTTATCTAACATTTTTAATTTATTGGCATAATATTTGAATATTAACTTCTTATCACTTGAACTATACAGACTGCCTGGTTATGCCCTCCCCCAATTTTCATTGCTAATATTTTTCACTTTCTCAGTCTTACCAGACTTTGTCCATTCTGAAATTCATCTCAAATAGTCAATTTCTGGCTTTGACTTCCTTTAAAAAAATGAGACAAGCCCAAATGGGGCCATCTGCCCCTCTAAACCAAGACTTACTTATAGCGTCACCTGGACCAGGATGTGACCTTCCAACCAGGGAATTTCTGTTCAGCACTGATGGGGTAATAGTCCCTCACCTGGCCCCTCTCCGTCCCCCTAAAGAAGATGAGGTGATACACACGATAAGACCCCCTGCTCTCCTGGCTAAGGGAGGGTGAGCTTGTCTGAAACAATCCTCTCTTTTAATAACTCCTTCCTAAAAAACCTTCCGTTTTGTAAACTCCTCAGACCTTCTCTGTCCTTACTAGATGGGATGCTCCCAAACTCATGATTGCTTAATAAAGCTACTTAGACATTTCAATTTACTTGGTTGAATTTTGTTTTTCAACAGTTGCCTCTATTGTGTGTCTGTTTTCTTTCTGTCGGCTCTCTGTTATTTCCCGCATTCTATTTTTGGAGGGTGAACCCAGTTTTTTGTTTGCCTAATTTCTTAAACTCATAAATGTGGTAACTTTATTTTCTAACATAATGACCTAAAGTTTGTCAACCTGAAAATAAACAGCCACAATGGGAAGCAAACGAGTGTTTATTTGGAATTAAAGAGTTGAAATTTTGGGAGCACAGATTCAGGTAGCCATGTATTCCTGCTTGTTGGATGAAAGCAAAGGGTTTTATGAGGAAAAGGAAGGAGGTGACTACATGAGTTAAGAAAAGAAAAAAAATGTTTTCTACAGGTGTTTTAATAAGCTCAGGTGCTCTGGGTTGCACAGTAAGTATGGATTCTATGGGCAGGAAGTCCACGTCCATCAGACTTAGATCGGATTGTTCATTCCCCTGCTCAGTTCTCAGTCGCTTAAAACCACTGCCATTTGCCTAGTCCACAGGTTTTGGCCCAGCGCAAACAAAGGTGGGGAAGGCGGTTTCTCTCCATTTCTCTTCCTTTGACTCCATTTCAAAATGGCTCGAGTCATGTCAATTTTTCACAAGCTCCCTATTTCATTCTAAGAGCCACATTAGCAGCATCATGTGAGTTTGGCATGTAGTAGTTTCATTATCATCCAGTTCTCAGTACTTTCTGATTTCCGTTATGATTTCTTCTTTGACCTATGTGTTTTTCTAGAGATGTTTAATTTCCTAAAGTATGAGTTTTGTCTTATCTTTTTTGCTAATTATTTCCAACTTATGGTTACAAATTGTGTTCTACATGACACCACTCATTAAGAATTCGGTAAACCTTGCTTTCTGGCATAATATGTGGTTAAGTTTCTAAAAGTTCTAAGTGCCTTAAACAGAATGAGAATTTTGCAGTTGATCCATTAAGCTTCTTGATTGTATTATTTAGATCTTCTGTACTCTCACTGATGTTATGTGTTTGATCTCTCAGTCACTAGACAAATGTATTAAAAACCTCCCATTCTAAGGGTATGGTTTGTCATTCATATATATTCTCTCTCTCTCTGTGTGTGTATATATATATATATATATATATATATATATATATATATGATGGATATTTACATATCTATGTCTATAGAGAGAGGGAGGGAGACTGTATTATTAAGTAGAAATTTAAATTCTTACATTTTAATTGGTATACAAATTAAAATTCTTTAATTTTGCTAGTAAATTAAAACTTTGCTTTACTTCCTAATTATCCTTTTATCTCTGTTAATATTTTTTGTCCTAAGATATATAGTCTGATAGTTACATAGTTCTAACAGTCTTCTTTTGACTATAATTTGCCCAATGTATCTTTGTTCCACTCTTCCATTTTCAAACCATGTCCTGAAGTTTTAGGTAGGTCTTTTAATTATTAGTGAAGACTAAAACTCCTTGTCTTTTAACTGGATCTTTAATTATATTTTTATACTTTTATAATCCTGAAAACAAAATTAGGAAGCATAATAATAATAGTATAAAAACTGAGATCAATTTCCCCAAGCATCACTAAAACACCCCAGAACTCATGTAACAAAGCACCCAAGCTTTCTGCATTACAAAGAACATTTTTAACCCAAAGTTATAAATTATTTATGAATATTATTATGAAGGTTATTATGTCATGTCTAGTGTATATTCTGTGCAATATTGAATGTATATTATCTTAACTTTCTATGCTTAATAACAAATATGTACTATTATGTAACTAAACAAAGAAATCATATATTGAATATGGTAGGGACAGTTCCTAAATTTGACCTAGGTGTTGGTATCCCTAGGTACGTGGTGGAAGCAAACACAGAAGCTAAAACCTCAGGAAAATTATATTAGCAAGAGATAAGATATTATCAGGAAAACAGATCAGACACTTCTGCAAGAACTATAAAACTTATTTCTTGAACATACACAGAGCTTAATATTTTTGCTGATACATATGTATGGATACATCACAGTTGGTTTTCATTTCAGATAAACTTTTTATTAAACATGTGCAAGTCATTATTACAAATATCTAAATATTGAGAGTTCAGAAGTGAGGGATATATATCTCTATTTGGAATTATTTCTACCATTCTATTTGTGCACTATTTGCTCCCCCTTATCTGTTTCTTTATTGTTTATTTGTTTTACCTTTTAAAAATAATGATGACTGGATTTTTTTTTCCTCTCATTTTTTTCTCTCTGCAGTTTTGAAAATTAAACATTCTGTATCTATTCTTGTATTGGCAACCTTAACATTTTCAGATGGCCTACTTAGTTTATCAAAATCTGAAATTACAGTTTTCACAATGATCTTATTAAACCTTTTAATCTCATCATGGCCTTCCTGACTTATTTGTAATTATTATTGGATATAATAGTTCCACCTTTTTTAAACCCCAAAAAAGTATTATTTTGTGCATTCACTGTTGTTTATAATTACCTATGCATTTACCACTTTCTTTGTCCTTTAATTCTTTTGCACCTTCCATGTGGAACTGGTTTCCTTTCATCTAGAGTACATCATTTTAATTTTTTAAAGAGAGTATCTTTTGTTAGAAATGCACTTTTCCTCATCTGACATTTTTTTCTCTTTTTCTTTTTCTTTCTCCAAAGTTATTTTTGCTAAGTATATAAATCCAGGCTAATAGGTATTTTCTCTCACCACACTGACATATTCCACTGTTTTCTGACTTCCATTGTTGTTGCTGAGAAGTCAATTGTCAGCCTAATTTTACTTTCTTTCCCTATGATAGATTTTAAGATTTTTTCTATTAATCTATGCCGTTCTGCATTTTAAGCTAGATAACTAGATGTTTATTTATTCTGCCTCTGATTCATGACTTGATAATTGATGCTTCTTCATTGGATCAGCAAATTTCTTTTTCTCTTCAAATATTGTCTTATCTCATTCTTCTCTATTTCTAGATTATTTAAGCTACCCTGAAGTTTTTCAGTCTGTTCTTCCTGTCTCTTTTCTGTTATATTTTCTCTTTTTCTCACTGCATTACATTCTGTATAAATTCTTCAGATTCATTATCTATTTCAGTAATCCTCTCAACAAAATATCTAATTATTCATTAAACCTAGCCATTGTTTTTATTTCAATAGTTTTCCATCTCTGAAAGTAATTTTATTCCTTTTTTAATTGTGTACACTTTATATTTTAATCCCTTTTTCAAGTAAATATTTTCAAAATGCTAAACATAGCCATTGAATTGTCTGTCTGATAAATCCAGTATCTAAAAGTTTTGCTAGTTTGATTCAGTTGTTTGTTTTCTCTGATCCAGTTGTTAACTCAGTTGTTTTTTACTCTTTATTCGGTTGTCTGTCTGTTTGCCCTGATGTTTGCTTACTGCCCATCCTGTCTCCCTGTATTGGTGACTGTCATGGTAAGCTCCCATCCTTTGTAATGTCACCTGCAGTATTCCTTGAGGCCTCCTTGAGCATGGATGTCATGCTTGCATTAGCTTCTGCCAAGCTCCTGAGGACACTGACAGCTGGGACACCTTCAGACTAAAATACTGCTAGTCACCTTTGTGACCTACCCCAATGATATGACTTCAGTCTGAAAATCTTTCTGTACTAATTTTTTAATGCTATTTGGAAAGCCTCCTTTCCCAAAAACCTAGTGCAAGTGTTAAGATAGGTGATTTTTCTTCCAGTTTTCTTCCAACTCGCCCTTTTGAAAATTTTGCCCATTGTGGCTCTTTGCAGGGAAAAACCACCTCTTAGGGTTCCTGCCTTGAGTACTTCTCCCTTCTGGCACCTCTTCCCCTTCCCCTGATACCTTGTGATAAATTCAAATGCACTAGAATTTGCCAGTTTTCTTCAGGGTCGTAGCCCCCCTTACCTGTCACAATTTCATCAGTTTTTGGCCTCAGTGTGTTCGTGTGTGTGTGTAAAATATTTGCTCCTACTGTTCATTAAAAAGTCGATGATCACCTGAATTATATAAGATGCCTGTGTCTGAGGGTCACATAAAGATACTAGTGTTTATTTAACTAAAGTTTTTGATCCCCTACCATTTTCAAATTGTGTTGTCTCAGTTTTAGTTGCATTTGGATTCACAGGAGCCCCTTGAGACTATCTTCTACATAGAGTCTATGACCCCTGACAGCACCATGCGGGTTTTCCTTCTCCTGGAAAGGAGGTGAAATAACATTCGCTTTCTTGTGACCTCCCCCAAAAAACAGGGAATATGGAATGTCATCAAATTCCCTGTTAGGTCTTCCTTTTTATTGTTTTTTGTTTGCTTATCTTTGAAATTATGTTTGTTTGCAATTATGTTTCTATAAAATAATTGAAGCAAACAAGCATCTTTGTCCCAAATGAAATGAAGTAAGAAGCTGTGTTTGGATGTCACTGTAACTATACAACTTCTGCTCTGGGAAGAGTAATCAGGGAGTCTAACATCCACCACCTTGGAGACAACCAGAGCCCAGGGGGACTTAGGATAAAAAGTTAAAATAATAATAATTATTATTATTAGAAAACAATCATTATACTATTAGAAAATAGACTAGGAGGGAGAAACTAAACCTACTTAGATTCATGCACATGAATGTTTCCATATATTTAATTTAATTTTGGAGCAACTAAAAACATCTTCATTTGTGGCTGAGCAATGTTATATTTGCTAGTTAACCATGTTCCTTTTTAAGAAAAAAAACTTTTTACATAAATAAACATTGCAACATGTTGTGACTCTTAATATTCTCTCCTCCAGAAAACTTTTATTTTCCCATAGCAAAACTAGAAGGCATCTCTAAGTGTCACTTGATATTTACCGAGCACTCCCCTGGTACAAGGCAGTTAGCATGCATTAAATAACTTAATTCATCCTCCAGTAAGCCAGGGTTGTCTCCCATTCTGAAAATGAGAAAATTGAGGCACAATGTGACTAAATAATATATCCAAGTTTATGTGTATATTAAATAGAGGTACTTTGACATAAATTAATTCAGGTAAAATCTCTGATTTTTCGTACAATTCATAATAGAAAACAATCTAACATGAGTTTAATCATTTCTATTTAAACCAAAGATTGGAACATTATTCAGGGAGTGTTAAGGAGATAGGAGCAATTCTATATTTAAAATTTTGAGGAGCAGTTTTATTTTTCTTGAAGGCCTGTCTTTCTTTTCCAGAACAGAGTCTTAAGGAACTTAGGAGACCACTGAAGGTGGAAATAAAGCTAATATTTTAGAGGTTCTATGTGCCCATGTGTCTCTAACCAAATTGGAGATGTTTCTGTATATACATTCAAGAAACTACCTAAAGTAAACATGTCTTTGATTAAGAAAAGACCTTAAAAACAAGGTTTGCCATGTCAGAGTAGATAAACGTATTCCTGGGTAACATGACAGTAAGAAAATGTATTAAGCCACTTCATTCTTTTTGATATTTTCCCATTCTGATAGGCATCCTTTAACCCAGAGAGCATTGTTATGCAAGAAAATTATTACCTAGCCACAATAGTACATTCATATATTATTAACTGAAGTAAAAAAAATCATCAGTTTGATATAGCTCCTTTAAGGTTATGATAACCACAAGGAAAGTGTTTTTATTAAATTACTCAGAAAAGATGCAGTAACCGACAGTGGAACCACTTGCCTTAAAAATGACACTCAGACCAAGTATCCATGCCTGAATCTCTCATAAAATACCTCTAGTGAAGTGGTGAATAGGCAGCTATCAACCATAATTATTCTACTTTGCTGACTGGTATTTTATTACCATCCTGACCTAAAGAGCTCTTGTATAAACTCACGGAATTAGATAAAGCTGAATACGCCTACAGTGTCATTTCAAGGACCCACTTCCTAATGCAATCCAAAAAGAATGTTTTCATGGGTCCTCAAACCCTGAACCAACCAGCCATTCTTTCCTGCCCTGACCTTTTGCTGCCTCTTCCATGTCCGCTGTGACAGAGGCAGACAGGTATGTTCATTTTCAGGTATTAATCATACCTCTATTGCTTTAACCTTCTAGAATATTACTGAGATAGACACACTTATTTGTTGACATTCCCTGGTATTGTATACATTAAAAGATTTTATTTCAATAGGAAAATATTTTTCATATGATTATCTAGCATCATTTCCCCAAGTACATACTAAACCCTAAAATTCTAAATATGGAAACAAACAGTTCACAGACCAAATGGTAGCAAGCAGAACTCCCCACCTCAATGTCGTCAAAGCCTGGCTTAAAGACTTTGTTTAAAGTAGGGTTACTCAACCTTGGTGCTCGGGGCAGGATAACTCCTCGTTGTGGGGAATGAGGGTGTTGAGGGTCATCCCTGGCCTTTACCCCAAGGACCCCAGAAGCAACACCTCCCCACAGGCTCAACCTCCCCTATATTCTACATTGCAAAAATATCTCTAGGCACTGCAAATATCCTCTCAGAGATAAAATCACCAGTGGTGGAAAGAATTAGGTCTGGGTGAATACACAATTTAAAAACATATTAGTTGGTCTTAAATTAATACATATTTATATGTATTCAGGGATTTGTGGTGACCACAGACATTTCTGGCCCAAGACCCCCTTGATATAAAGCATCCTCAGAGTATTGCTAACTGCAACCTGAGGAATAATATGGGCTATTCCAGGCATGTCAAGGAATTAAATCTGCTCTAAAAAGTTTTTAAAGCTTTTGAAAAATAACAATAAACTGCAGGCTGCATGAGATAGGAATAATATCTGTTCCAGAGATTTGACACATGGTAGATACTCAGCAGTTGCTGAATGAACCGAGGAATGGATAAACGAATAAATTCTCACTAAGAGAACGAGAGGCATCTTATCTAAATTCAGGTATTAGTCATGACCCATAACCCCTGTAGAACTGAACCTGAGAGGCCGAGTTAGGGGCCTAGACAAGGGCTGGGGGAATGGCTCCAGCTTCAGGTGTGGGTAGGAAATTGTCTGCCAGGCAGGAATTAAGTCTCATGCTGTGGAATCATGCAGCAGGACACAATCCACTATATGAGCCACAGTGCCCTAAAGGAACGCTGCCGCCAAGACGGCGCCTAGAGGTTCAGGTGGGCGGGCAGGTAGGCAGCAGCAATGTGGAAGCTCGTGAACCAGTAGTGGGACTTCAGTTACCGTTTTGAGACACCGGTGAGACACACTTTTATTCCTGGAGATAATGGACAAGAAAAATGCTGAGATTTTTCCATGCCAAGGTATTAGTCAACAGTGAAAAGAATTTAAGTATAGAAATGATTGTGATCCATTTACCAGAGTTGAAGCTCGATGGGACCATAATCTTATCTACATATTGCATGAGTAGATAATTCCTTGTGGTTGGTATGTGTTATTGGGTAATATTTTAAAGCATTAGGTTTCAATTACATTAATACATATTTATATGTGTTTATATATACACACATTAAGCTACACACACACAATCATACCCTTGGATTTAACATATCCAAATTCTGAAAAATTAAGGGGACAGAAATAACATTCTCAGAAATGTGAAGAAAGTAATCACAGTTAAGGATTCATTTAAGCACCTCTCACAGGAAGAGGCATCACTGAGATCCAAAAATCTCAGTTCAGCCAATTCAAGGGATTTGTGGTGACCACAGACATTTCTGGCCCAAGACCCCCTTGATATAAAGCGTCCTCAGAGTATTGCTAACTGCAACCTGAGGAATAGTATGGGCTATTCCCGGAACGTCAAGGAAGCTTCTGCTACTCTGAATATTCCCATATGTCCAAGACGTTCCAGAGAACACTTGTAATTCACTCCTTTAAGAGTACAGTCAAAGGAATCAGTCTGGGATCCATAAATTCTTGGTTTTATGATTTGTTTCACAGTGTCTGTGAACACTAGAAGTTGCATAAAAATTTTAATTATGCTTTTCAGAGTGATTGTAAGGCTTTTACCAAATTCTAAAACTTCTGTCATCCAGTAAAACTTCAGAAAAAGAAATTCACAGATATTCAAGAGTGATGAATTCAGTACCTATTACAAGACATCTATAACATCACATGTAGAGTGAAAGAATTAAGCACCCTTTACCATTTGAATATTACTGTTAGAAGTATAATATCCAAAGCTACATATGTTAATGTTTAATTATATCTAGTAATCTTTGATAAATTATTACTTAATAATAAATTAATGCATATCCTGGTATATTATCATATATGGTTATTTTAATTTGCTTCATGAATAGTTCACCTGCTCGTTATCATCAGCAAAACATAGTTTCATGTCTGGATTATCTCAAGGTTTACCCATAAAAACGATATTACTTTTACAAGTTAATATTTTTTTAATTGATCTTAGATGATAGAACAAAGTTGGTGTTTCTTTTTTAATTAGGAAGGCAACTCTCTTGTTTTCTTTTTACCCTTTGACCCCCTTCACCCACTTCTCCCACCCCTCTGCCTCTGTTCTCTATGTCTCTATGAGTTTGTTTTTAGATCCCACATATAAAAGAGATAATACAGTATTTGTCTTTCTGTGTCTGACTTACTCCAATTAGCATTAACACCCTCAAGGTTCAGCCATGTTGTCACAAATGGCAAGTTATCATTTTTTTGTGGCTGAATAATATTCTATTGTTTGATATATATATATTTACACACACACACATTTCACAACTTCCTTATCCATTTATCCATCAATGGACACTTGGATTGTTTCCATATTTTGGCTATTGTAAATAATGCTGCACTGAACATAAGGGTGCATGTATCTTTTTAGTGTTTTCATTTTCTTCAGAGAAATTCCCAAAAAGTAGAATTGCTGGGTCATATGGTAGTTCTGTTTTTAACTTTTTGAGGAATGTCCATATTGTTTTCCATAGTGGCTTAACCAATTAACATTCCCACCAATAGTGCAAGGGTTCACTTTTCTCCACATCTCACCAACACATGTTATTTCTTGTCTTTTTGATAATCGCCATTACAATGAGTGTGAGGTGATATGTCATTGTGGTTTTGACTTGCATTTCCTTAATGATTAGTGATATTGAGCATCTTTTCATGTACCTGCTGACTATCTGTATGTCTTCTTTGGAAAAATGTCTATTCAGATTTTCTGTCCATTTTAAAATCAGATTTTTTTTTTGCCATTGAATTATATGAGTTTTTTATATATTTTGGCTTTTAGCCTCTTATCAGATATGTGAGCTGTAAATATCTTCTCCCATACAGTAAGTTGCCATCTGTTAGGTTGTGTAGGAGTATAAGAAGTTGTGATACAAGTTGTTGATGGTCTCCTTTGCTGTGTGAAAGCTTTTTACCATGATGTGGCCCCATTTATTTGTTTTTCTTTTGTTGCTTTTGCTCTTGGCATCAGATATAAAAAGTTATTGCCAAAACCTATGTCAAGAAGTGTACTGCCTATGCTTTCTTCTAGGATTTTTATGGTTTTAGGTCTTACATATACATTTTTAATCCATTTTGAGTTAATTTTTGTGTCTGGTGTGAGATAGTGGCCCAATTTCATTATTTTGCACACATAGCTGTCCAGTTTTACCAGCACCATTTATTAAAGAGACTGTCCTTTCCCTGTTGTATATTCTTACTTTCTTTGTCTTAAATTAGTTGGCCATATATGAATGGGTTTATTTCTAGGCTCTCTATTCTGTTCCATTGATCTATGTGTCTTTTTATGCCAAATATCATACAGTCTTAACTACTACAGCTTTGCAATATAATTTGGAATCAGGGAATATGATGCTACCAGCTTTGTTCTTCTTTCTCAAGATTGCTTTGTCCATTCAGGGTTTTTCATGGTTCCCTAAAAATTTTAAGGTTATTTGTTCTATTTCTTTGAAAAATGCCCTTGGAATTTTGACAGGGGTTGCATTGAATCTATAGCTTGCTCTGGGAACTATAGATATTTTAACAATATTGATTCTTCCAATCTATAAGTACAGAATATCTTTACATTTATTTTTATCATCTTTAATTTCTTTCATTAATATCTTATAGTTTTCAATTTACAGGTCTTTCATCTCCTTGGTTAAATTATTCTGAGATATTTCATTCTTTTTGATGTAATTGCAAATGGGATTGTTTTCTTAGTTTCTCTTTATGATAGTCATTATTAGTGTATAGAAATACAACCATTTTTTGTGTATTGATTCTGTATCCTGCAACTTTACTGAATTTGTTTATTACTTCTGATGTTTTTTGATGGAGTCTTTAGGGTTTTCTATACATAATATGTTTCTGAAAATAGCAGCACTTTTACTTCTTCCTTACCAGTTTGAATGCCTTTTATTTCTTTTTCTTGTCCAAGTGCTTTGGGTAGGTCTTCTAATACTGTATTGAATAAAAGTAGCAAGAGTGGGCATCTTGTCTTGTTCCTGATCTTAATGGAAAGGCTTGCAGCTTTTCACCATTGAATATGATATTAGCTGTGAGCTTGTCATATATGGCCTTTATTATGTTAAGGTATGTTTCCTCTGTACCCACTTTGTTTAGGGTTTTTATCACGAAAGTATTTTAAATTTTGTCAAATGCTTTTTCTGTACCTATTGAGATGATCATATGACTTTTATCCTTCATTTTGTTAATGTGGTGTATCACATGATACTGACTGCAAATGTTGAACCACATTTGAATCCCTAGAATGAATCCTGTTCATAGTGTATGATCCTTTTAATGTATTTTGGGATTTGGTTTGCTAATATTTTGTGGAGGATTTTTGCATCTGTGTTTATCAGGGGCATATTCCAGCAATTTTGTTTTCTTGGATTTCCATGCTGGTTTTGGTATCAGGGTAATGCTGGCCTCCTAAAATGAATTTGGAACTTTTCCCCCTCTTCTATTTTTTTAGAAAAGTTTGAGAAGGATTGGTATTAATTTTCTTTGAATGTTTGGTAGAATTCAGCAATGAAGCTATCTGGTTATGGACTTCTGTTTGAAGGTTTGATTACTGATCTAATCTTCCTGCTAGTAATTGGTCTGTTCAAATATTCTATTTCATTGTGATTCAGGGTAGGTTCTATATTTCTAGGAATTTATCCAGAATTTATCTTATAGGTTGTTCTATTTGTTGGTATATAATTGTAGATAGTAGTCTTTTGTGATCCTTTTATTTCTGTGTTATCTTTTTTATTTTTTATTTTATTTATTTGAGTTCTCTTTCTTTTTTTCTTAGTGAGCTAAATGCTTGTCATTTTGTTTATCTTTTCAAAGAACCAGCTCTTAGTTTCATTTATCTTCTCTGTTGTCTTTTTAGTCTTTATTTTTTTGCTAATCTCTATTGTTTCCATCCTTCTATTAACTTTGGCTTCTTTTCTTTTTCTTCTTTTTTTTCTAGTTCCTTGAGGTGCAAAGTTAAGTTGTTTGAGACTTTTGTTCCTTGACATAGCTACTTTTTGCCATGAACTTGCCTCTTAGGACTATATTTGCTGTATCCTACAAATTTTTGTATATTTCCATTTTCATTTTTCCCAAGGTATGTTTTTGTTTCCCTTTTGATTTCTCTTTTGACCCATTAGTTGTTCATTAGCATGTTGTTTAATCTCCACATACATGTGAATTTTCCAGTTTTCTTCATGTAATAATTTATTTCATACCATTGTTGGGAAAGATGATATGATGTCAATCCTCTTAAATTTATTAAGACTGGTTTTTAAACTAACATAGGATCCATCCTGGAAAATATTCCATATGTAGTTGAGAAGAATGCTATTCTGCTGTTTTGGATGAAATGTTCTGTATTTATCTGTTAAGTACATCTGGTCTCTTATAAGGCTAGCATTTTCTTATTCTTTGTCTGAATGATTTATCCATTGATGTAAACAGGGTATTAAAATTCCCAACTATTATTGTATTTCTATTTCTTCCTTTATATCTATTAATATTTGCTTTATATGTTTATGTATTCCTATGTTGGGTGCATAAATGTTTACAAATGTTATATTCTTGTTGGACTGATCCCTTTATCATTGTGAAACACCCATCTTTGTCAGTTTTTGTTTTAAAGTTGTTTTGTATGTTTAAGTATATCTACTCCAACTTTCTTTTGGTTTCCATTTGCATGGAATATCTTTTTCCATTCCTTCACTTTCAGTCTCTGAGTGTCCTTACATCTAAAGTGAATGTCTTGTAGGCAGCATATAGATGGGGTTTGTTTTCTTTTTTCAATCATTCAGCCACTCTATGTCTTTTGATTGGAGTATTTCACACACTTACATTTAAAGTAGTTATTGATATAAGTGTACTCATTGTCATTTTGTTAATTGCTTAATGGCTGTTTTTGTAATTCCTCTCTGTTTTCTTCTTTTCTTGCTCCCTTCCTTTGTGATTTGATGACTTTCTTTAGTGACATATTTGCATTCCTTTCTCTTTCTCTTTTGTGTATTTACTAAGGTTTTTGATTTTTGGTTACCATGAGGTTTACATATAACAACTTATATCTACAGAAGTCTATTTTAATTGATAACTTCAGTTTGATCCTGTTCTAAAGCTCAGTGATTTTACTCTGCACCCCCCATATTTTATGTGTTTGATGTCACATTTTTACATACTTTTATCTTGTGCATCCCTTATCTAATAATTATAATCATAATTATTTTTACTACTTCTGTCTTTTAACCTTAGTACTAGCTTCATAAGTGATTAATCCACTACCTTTATTATATATTCACCTTTCCAGTAAAATTTATTCTTTCATATGTTTTCTTGTTACTAATTAGTGCCTTTTCTTTTCAGCCTAAAGAAGTCCCTTTAACATTTCTTTCAAGACCAATTTAATGGTAATGAACTCCTTCAGTTTTTGCTTGTCAGGAAAGTTCTTTATCCTTTAATTCTGAATGATAACTTTGCTGGGTAGAGTATTGCCAGTTGGAAGTTTCTTTCTTTCAGTACTTTGAGTATAATAGCATGCCACTCCCCCCTAGCCTGCACAGTTTCTCCTGAAGAGCTTGCTGATAATCTTATGGGTGGTCTCCAGTATGTAACAAGTTCATGTCTCTATAATTTTTATGTGTCTGGTAAATTTCAGCTAAATGTTAAACATTACAGCAACTAACATTTCAGAAAATTAATCAGCTATTATTTTCAAATTGCAGTCTAAATCACAAATTGGACCTAAGGTAAATCTTAATATGCATGAGCATTAGTGGTAGTAGTAAGTAGCATTTACTGAGCATTACTGTCTTTCAGAGCTATGCTAAGGCCTTTACATGAACTATTTCATTTAATCCTTACAAAAACCCTGTGGTAGGAATATTATTATCCCAACTTTAAACATGAAAAATATGAATAAATTAAGTAATTCAGCCAGCAGCCAGGATCCCACAACTTAGAAATCTTTCTGACTTCAAATCGTGAGTAGTTTAAAAGCAATTTATTGGCAATTATTGCTTCACTTTTGATTCTCAGCACCCAAAACAATATTGGGTCCTGTGGCCCCCAGTTTCTTCCTCATTTTTAATCTTCCTATTCACATGAGGAAATATCTTCTTCCTTAAAGCAGTTTTCAACTTTATCTCTCTTTTCTCAATAATTCTTCAGCCTCATGTACAAAATAACATGCAAAAATAAAACACAAAACTTTGAAAACACACCAAGTAATACTCCTGTTTCATTGCCCTCATGTTGTATCTCATCAAAATTTTACACCATCAATTCCAATTTCTCTTTCTGTGTTTCAGGACACTTGCTTCTCACAGAAGTTAACTCTTTATTTTCAAGATTCCTACACAAGGCCCAGGATCTCTTTGCAGCATTTTTATCCTAACCATTTCCATGATTCAGAGCATCCCAGCCACAGTGCTGCAGACCTCAGGATAACCAGAACCATGTGCCTGTCAGCTCTAGCTTTCACTGGCCTCTTCCTTTCCCCCCATGGGCCATGAGTCTTTCTTTATATTATGACTCAAAAAGGCCTTTCCTAAAGGAACACTTTTTAAGTAATCTAACAAGACTAGTCTTTAAGTCATTGCTTTTAAAACATTTTAATAGCCTTTAGTTACTATAATTTTATCTAGATGCCTCATATATAAAAAAGAAAAATCAAACTGCTGGTTAAAATTGCAGAAACTTGAATGTGCCCACTCCTGCCAATTCCTGACCTGAGGAACTCCAGGTGTTCCCCTAAAGATCTCTGCAGCACAGTTTGACAATTGTGTTGAATATTTAGCAGATAACAGCTTTTGTATTATGTATATATCATTTTTCCTGGCTGATTTGGTCAGTTCATCAGCCTTTCATTATAAATAAAATCAAACAAAAATGTATCATTTATCCAATATGCATCTTCTGTCCAGGCAAAACTAAACATGCAAAATGGATGTTTATTGAATTGAACTTATTTTTAGAAATAAGAAATGATTTTTACTAACAGTGCTATAAAAAGAACTGAGTAAAATCAACAGACATTGTCCAAGTTGTCTCACATCTCACAATTGATGGAACTGATGGTTAGTTTAAATTGCTGTCCAGCATTCCCAATGCCTGCTCAGACGCAGCTACAGGAGTGAGAGTGGCTGTGATGGCCACCCAGGTATCGTGTAAGTCAACATTGTGTTCTGTTTAGAACCTTCCTCAAACCTCAGTCTTTCACTTGCTGCTGCCTCTATCCAGCCCTTCAGAACCATCATCTCTACTCCCTTATTCTCTAACTTAATTTCCCACTCTCACTTAATTCCCATTTCCACAATTCTGCAAGAAAACAAAAACCAGAAACAACCTCTTCTTTAGTTGACCTCCTTGTTGCCAAATTCTTCTCTTATTTGATCTCTTCCTGACATTCCTCTGTTAAAGCTTCTTTTTGGCTATTATGGCAGAGACCTTCAGTGGTTACTCAGATTTCTCTGTTTCCCTCTCTTTCCTTCTTTCTCCCTTCTCCCATATCCCTTAGTCTCATGCCTGCCAGGGCTGAGTCCCCAGGCTTCCTCCTTTTTAAGGCAATGTGCTTGTCTTCCCGGGTAATCTGATCTCAACCTATCATTTCCCCCCATTTTATATATATATACACACACATATGCTGATGATTCTCAAATTTCATTCCCAGCTCCCATTTGAGCTGCAGCTCCATGTATCCAACTGGACATTTCCACTGGGCTGGTTCAACAGGCATGCCAAACTCAATACAAAATGGAATTCAGCATCTTCCCTTGCCCTAGATGTCCTCCCAGGATGGTCTTTTCTAGCTCAGTGAGTGATACCACCATGCACCCAGATACTTATGCTCCAAAACTGGAGTTGAGGCTTAACATCTGCCCATGGATCAGTAGTTATCACTAACCTCCAACGTAGACACTTCATATTTCATTCCATGGAATACTGTGTGCCATGTACAGGTGCTTGATCCACTTTATTTTTTTCCATTAAACAGAACTGCTCTCAAGTGCTTCTCTAAATGTGGAAGTAGGAACATATAGAGTTTCTTGCTTAAAATTCTTCAGTGGCTCACTACTCAATTCAGGATAAAATCCAAAGTTCCTGCAGGGGCCCTTAGCCATGGCGTCCCTTTCTTACTTCTCTCTCCTCCTTACAGTCACACCTTCAACAGCACTGGAGGCTCTTGTCAAATCCAATTATTTCTCAAAACATTCTCAAAGCACAATCAGCTCTCTAGACTTCACTTTTTCTTGGATGTTTCGCTTTAAATGCCTTGCCCTCATATCTTTAACAAAGCCCAGTTATTCCTCAAAATTTAGCTCAACCATTGTATTCCTCAGGAAACTCTTTGTAGAGTCTCATAACATCCTGTGCAAACCTCTGTGAACCCATCACCAGGTTATAATTACTTGCTCTTTATCCATCTCTCCCACTAGTCCATGAACATGATAAGAAGACTGTTTCCATCTCTGCACCCCTTCCAGCTAGCACAGCACCTGATGATTAACAATTAGTTGTTGAAGAGATGAACAGGTTGTGGGAGATTCATAAAGGATGTCTTCATTCCTCATTGAAAAACTTACGGCAAAACGTCACGACCACTAGGGGGCACAGAATTGTAACAGAATTTTCCAATACTAACTCAAAGGAGATGTTTTCCTTCTGTACCAAAGTCTTCACACAGTTTCTAAATATATGGATCTAAAAAAGACCAAATAACTACATTCAAGTTACTTCCAGAAAGAAGTGTTTCAGGAGTTGGTTGAAAGAAAGAGAGTAGGGCTGCCACACTACCAGGTTGGAACAAAATGAAATCAGATATAGACAAATATAGTAAACAGGGTTTTATATATAAAACTGAAAGTACTGTTAGGGAAAGATCTAAATGTAAATACAATCCAAAAATTAATGCTACAAAACTTGGGACTGTTTTAAAAATTTTAGTACAAAAAAAATCTAGGCAGGGAAGCCCTTCTGCAGGAAAAGTAAAGAGAAATATTGAGATTATTTCTGTGTTTAGAATAAACAGTTTAGTGAATCAATGGTTATAATAAGATACCTAACAAACACAATTATAGTTGCTATGCTTAATATGAACTCATCAGACAGAAATAAAAGCTAAAGAAAAGGGTGGTATAATTTAAAAGGCAGCCTATTCAGGCGTTAGGAGACTTCAGTTCTACCTTTAGGCCTAGGCCTATACAGCCAATAACTGAGCCTTGAGCAGGTCACTGACCAGCAGCCAACAATGGATTTCCACTTTTTCATCAGTACATTTCCTTTTTGATCTAAATTTTGAGGACTCCATTCTGGTTGACTCAGGAATCTCACACTGGATCAAAGTGCATATCCACATCACTAAAAAGTAGAACTTGCTCACTAGTTGATCAGAACTGTGAACACGACTTGATGGGAGGGTATGTTGAGGGGGTAGGGCTGCAGCAAATGGGAAGGTAAGGAGGCACAGAGAAGGAAATGGGGAAAGTCATGGGATCGATGACATTTTGCAAAACCAGCTCAGATCTAGTTGTTCTGCCTTAAAAGTCTTTTCTGGACATCTCTAGCTCTTGTATAGAATTTTTAATATTACTATCTTAGAGTACCCTTCAGAAGAACAATCTAATGGGATAGAAAACACTGAAATAAAATATTTGTAGTAACAATTTTCATTTGAAACCATCTCCATGTACACTTCAGAGAATAAACGTTTCCAAGGTCATGTTTCAGGCAGTCATCTTACGTGTAGAGAATGGTTGAAATCAAATCCATTTCCAAAGAATGGGAAGGCCAATCAACTCAACCGTCCTACACAAGAAATAAACATTTGCCTTTGAAAAAAGTGGCTGTTTTTTACCTTTTATACCTTATAATGCTTTAATGTAATTATTATGCACAGAATGTGCACTGTATTGCTTTACTCTTTGCACAGTATGCCCACCCTCTCTTCTGATATTTGGGTATAGTTCAGCAAAAAGAATAAAAGGCAGTTTCCTAGCAACATCTGTATTCAAAGGCACAACAACAGAAAAAGCTTAATCATAACACTTCGTTTTCTCTGCGGTTAAATCCTGCCTTTTGAGGGACATTAGGGGACAGTAAAGGAAGCAAGGTTCATACAGAGAACCTGGTAGGAGAGGCCATGAATCCTCAGTAAGCCTTTCTTTCCTCAGCATGTAAGGGCAGGATGGTTAGGACTTGCTCGAAAGGCCTCTTCCCCAAAGGTAGTTGGCAGAGACACTGAAATAAAACCATGAGCTTTTTTGTACATTCTCTATTGGAGATTTGGACTGACTACTCCGTGGAAGGTGTCCTCAACTGGGAGGCGAGGTTGCTGGGTTCCTAGTAAGCCTCATTTTCCCTGCAAAGGCTTGGGCAGGCCCCTTCTCAGTCGGTCTCACTAAGTGGAGATGGTTCTGAAAGATCCCAAACCACTACCAACTCAGCTCTAAACTGCGTCTGATCACCGGGACCTGACTTTTTAACAGTTCCATGGCATCTGCTTAATCAACATCAAGGTTTCACTGATACTGGGCAACCCCAGGAAACAGTCACCGGGTTAAGCAGCTGACTCTCTTCCAGGGTAACATGGCCCTGTTCTACGTTCCTGAAACCTCTGCCTGCATGCTGAGATGAATGACTTTACCTATGCAGCGGTGCTGGTCAAAGTTTGCAAGGAGGAAAACCGCTTGGGTAAGAGGAAACCGAGTTCATTTTCCTGCCTGCAGAAAAGCTAACATCTTCAAGTTTAAAGCATGCACACAAGTCATTTTAAGTCTTTAGGTCCTTCACCCTGAAAGCCAGTGCACAGAAACTCCGCTACAAGTCTAAATATAGAACAGCGAACTCCCGCCGCCCCCAGCCCGGGCCCAGCGCAGCGCTGGGATCGGAGAGCTTGCGGCAGGGCGCTCTCCGCAGCTGCTGCGGATGGCAGGGCGCCGGGCGATCTCTCGCACCTCCACAGCGCGCGGGTGGGAAGCGTGTTGATGAAGGCGGGAGAGACTCTGGTACTGGTGCTCGGAGCAAGTCAGTCAGCTGCGTGGAGCGGCCCTGAGCTAGAGCCCCGGAGACGCCTAGGAAGAAGCCAGGAGGGCAGCCGAGCCCGGCCGGTGGCCAGGAGCGGGCGAGAGGGCTTACCGCAAGTAAGAGCGGTAACGCAAAGTAAAAGCACAGCACTTCAGCGGAGCGGCCGCCACGGGCAGAAAGGGGCTGCCACGGGCGGGGCGTGCGCCCCGGAGGAGTCTTCTCCCCGGCGGTGCGCAGGCAGTGGAAGCAAGACTTTCTGCCTCAGTATTGCCTCGGTTTGAGGCTTCTGGAAGGACAGGCACGTGGCCGCGCTGCCTGGAGCCATCCCCTCGGGCTGGGTGGCGGAACCTTAATTCTTGCTTCCGTTGCACTTGGGAATCCCTGTCCTCCGCAGCCGGGGTGGGGGGCTGGAGACCCACCATGCCGGGAGCAGGGCCCGCCCGCTCCCTTGGCGTTTCCCCGGGCCGCCCGGGCGGCCGAGCGCCTGCGCCCTCCGACCCGGCGCGGCTGCAGGCCAGAGGCGCAGGCAGCCGCGCGGGGGCCTCCGTGCGCACCAAGGGCGCGGGGCCGGTGTCCCGGGCTCTCCACCCTCCAGGGTTTCCCCCCGAGACGCTGGGGCCGCCGTCGCCGCCGCCACTGCCGAGGCTTCGCAGTTTTATGACTTTCTCAGACTGAGATGGAAATTTCTTGACGTGGGGAAGCCCGCTTGTGCCCCAGGCTTCGCGCCGCTGTCAGGCGGGGCCCCAGGGCGACCCGTTAACCGCGGAGGAGCCGCTCCGGAGTTTGCACGCCCTCCCTCCACTCCGCCCCCGGCTCGCGGGCATACTCTCCGGGCTGGGACGGACAGTGACCGTCGGAAGAGGGAGTGCCCGCGGGGAGATGCCGGGGCCCTGCCTCGCCGGCTCTGCGGACTGAACGCGGGGCCTCGCCGGCAGCTCGGGGACCAGCTGCCTCCCGGAGGGCAGGGCGGGCCGTCCCGCTCCCACCCCTGCGGGAGGGATGGCAGGACGGGGCGCCACAGCGTTGCAGCGGGAACGAGCCGCGACCGGCATCTCCGGTTTCCCCTCGGGGCCCTAGGCAGATGTGACCGTCCGCCCGCGGAGGAGAGCCCCGGCTCGCGCGCGGCCGCCGCCCGGCGTGGGGGGTGGGGCGGCGGCGGGGTGTGCGCGCGCGGGAGCGCGCCCCGCACTGCCCCGCGCCGGCCCGGGGGCACCTCGGAAGGCAGGGGGTAGGAGAGAGCTTCTCCCAGGGACGCCCCACGCCGCTCCCGACTTCGAAGTCGCAGCTAGAGGCTGCTGGAGACCGCGACTCTGCGCCCTTCGCAGCCCTGCGCCCCCGCCGCGGAGCCCCGGCTCGGAGCTCGCGGCCAGGCGGGCGCCCCGTCGGCCGAGCTGCCCGCCCGAAGCCCGCCCGCGCGCATGAGGCCGCTGCCCCCGCCGCCGGCGCGGGCGCCCCCCTCGCGGTGCCCGTGGTGATGCCATGCCCCGCCGCCACGCGGGAGGAGAGGAGGGCGGCGCCGCCGGGCGCTGGGTGGAGAGCGGCGCGGCGGCCGCGGCGGGCGGGGGGCGCCCGGGCAGCGGCATGAAGGATGTGGAGTCGGGCCGGGGCCGGGTGCTGCTGAACTCGGCGGCCGCCAGGGGCGACGGCCTGCTGCTGCTGCTGGGCACCCGCGCGGCCGCGCTCGGCGGCGGCGGCGGCCTGCGGGAGAGCCGCCGGGGCAAGCAGGGGGCCCGGATGAGCCTGCTGGGGAAGCCGCTCTCCTACACCAGCGGCCAGAGCTGCCGGCGCAACGTCAAGTACCGGCGGGTGCAGAACTATCTGTACAACGTGCTGGAGAGACCCCGCGGCTGGGCGTTCGTCTACCACGCGTTCGTGTGAGTACCTGGCCCCCGCGCACCCCGCCAGCCCGACCCCCCCGGGCGCCCGACTCCCGGGATGGTGAACCCCCGGGACGCCCGGACGCCCGGTTCCCCGGGACGCGCTCCGCGCGGACGCCCTGGCCCGGGCGCGTGCACACACACACACACACTCACACACACACCCGCGCGCACACGTGGTGGCTTTTATTTCTCCGCACGTGTTTATGGTTTTCCTCCCGGAGCCTTCCACCACCCTCAGCCCCACCTCGCTCACATGTGCACCCAGAACCTTCCCGCCGCTTAGGGACCAGAGGCGCGAGCCGGGCGGACGCGGGATTTAGGCTGCGCGGATAATTGGGAGCGATGGGGTCGCGAGATACGTGAACTGCAGCCGAGGGGAGCGCGTGGGAGCTGAGGGGGGGGGGCCGCCGGCAGGACGTGCGCCCGAGGGAGGCCGCGAGAAGGCTGGCGAGGTTGTTGGGAGGTGATGGCCGCGTCCGGCCGCGCGGAGGGGGGAAGCGGAGGGCTGGGTCCTCACCCGGGGGTGGAGCTGGTCGTTGGTAGGAAGAGCCGCTAGGTTTTAGTGTGCCCGGAAACACGCCTCGCCACCACCACTAACGGAAAATCTGTCGGTGCGCGTAGCTCTTCCTGCCACAAAGGTGGCCCAGGTCTAGAGGAGGCGAGCGGGCGGGGACCCTGGGCGCAGGAGCGCCGGCCAGAGCGCGCGCGTGGGGGCCTCCTCGGCGGGGACCAGGCCAGCAGGCGCTGGTGGCGCGGAGTCCAAGGGTGTGTGTGTCTTAAGTAAATCTTCACCATCTAACAGAGAATGCTTAATGAGAAAATGATTGGAAGCAAATGTTTATTTTTCCCTGAGGCATTTAAAACCTTTCAGTGGCTTTAAAGTTTACTACTGTTTTTCCCACAAAGTCCATTCATTCAGTCTCCCGTTAGGTTGAGCTACACATTTTAAGGTAGTTTTTAGGACGTTATGTCCTAATTCTTTCTTCTTTTTAGTTTTGTTCTGCCGCTTCTTTATGTCAAAATGAAATATAAAGACGTCAGCCTTAGGAAACCTGTAAAGAAAGTTGCAGGCACTCACTGATAAGTTCCTGGTTTCCTAGTAAAATAGCTTTGAAACAGACAAACTAGGTTTCTTTTGGAAATGAGGCATGTCATCCAAACATAGCCTTCACCTGAGGTGGAGGGCTGGCGTCAGCGCCAGAAACATTTATTGAAACAACATGGAAGAGACTGGTTTGTAAATAGGTGCACCTGGAATTTGACCGTGTAGAGTCAGGAAATTGTTGGAGTCTATAATCTGTGGGGCTCTGGTGTCTGGAAAATTTTACAGTCCCGGATAGATGTGGACATGCAGCATTATGTGGAATATTCCAGCCCACTCTCCATCTTAGAGTGCCCACAAGGAGAACGTTGTGAAGCATCATATTTACATCAAAAAGTATAATCTTTTTACTCACCTATGTGAGATTCCCATTGACTTAGATGTGGTTACTGTAATAAATGATAGACATAGAGACAGTTCTGATGCCTTTCATGTTCATCCCCTCTGAGTTGATATATAATTAATCTTATTACCTCAGGAGCCTGATAAATTAACCTGGATCTACTGAAACATTTAGCAATAATGACCTGTGCTCAATTTGGTAGCAAAACATATACTACATGGAAAATGATTTTTTATAACAGTATGCCCAGAATATTCATAGTTTTGAATTCATAATATGATGCCATTTGTGGCCTTTAATTTTGGTAAATTATGCATTGTATATTTAGAGAAGATTACAGACAATCTTGGTTGGTACTCATGCTTTGTATCTCCTAAGTATTGCTCTTGAACGTGAATGAGGACTTCTTGTAATGCAACATCTTTTTCAATATGTTTGTGTTTAACAGGTTTTTATGGCCTCTCAGAATTTTTAAATTTTGACAAATGATTTTTCAAGAGGTTGGAATTTGGATAATTCTCTATTCACGAGGCTTTATCTATCAATATTTTTAGTGGTAGATATGAAATAAATTATGTGCTTGTAAATACCATGTGGTAATGTGAAGTTTTGCATTATACATTTCTAGAGTCTGAAACTGTAATGTTTGAACAGTTAGGTAGGGGTGCTAGATTCACATTAGCACAGAGAGGTAATCGATAGGTAGTGTCATCTCCTGGGAGGATTCTGCACACCTACCCCTCACCTGCAAGACAGACCATCTTTGGTAACAGCTGCTTAGGATTTTAAATGATAGGACTTTACACATTAAATTAATAAAGGAAAGTTACCTTGAGCTGTAAGTCTAACAAGATCATTAGTAATAAAGGAAATTATAAGACAACAATTTCTAAAGTGGTGTAACTAATTCCCTGCCAGCCTGGGAATCCTCAAATCTTACTTTAATAGCAGTTTTTGAAGCACATTAAGGCTCTTGCCAAGAACAAGTGCGCTGTGATTAATGAGGTACTTCAGGGATGGATTTGCCTGGTTGGCCTGTTTTCACTGCCAAGAAGCAAGGAAAGTATGTTTAGAGTTATGTTTTGGGTAAGGAAAAATTTCTGTTAAATATGCAAAAACCATTACTATAATGGTAATTTAATAGTATAAAATATGGTTTCAAGTTTATATATCCTTGCTTACTGAGGAGATGACTGGCAAGAAAAAGAGGTGATTTACTTCAAATGCTTTCTTCCAAGCTTTATAAATCAGTTGGAGTTTAGGAGAGTCTATTCCCTTACTGCTCTTTAGGATTTCCCAGACAGCAATGTTTCCTGGTTCCTGGTCTTCACCTCTTCCTAAGATCAGTAGGTGAGGTATTCAAATAGGAGGTAATGTCGTTTGTCCATTTTTTAATCCCTCCTCTTTTTAGAAGAAGTTTAGAGGAATAATGTTGATGGTACAGGAACACGTGATGTTTATATATGGGGCTCCATATATAAATTTGCATTGATGCAGCAAATGTGGTCTTGAGAAATAGCATAGGAAACAGTGTGGCAGATACATGTAACTCGCCCCTTCCTCCAGTGTGTATTTCTCTAGTGGAGTGGCATGGATAGGAATGCATAGATATCTTGAACTAGAAGTAGTCCAGTAACCCAGGTTAAGAACTGGAAGTCAACCTTGACACCATCTTTTTGCTCATACTTGCCCACTCTGGCCATCCAAATGATCATTTAAATTCTGTGTGCTCATTTTATAAACATTTTTCAAAACTATTTCCTCTCCTTTGCTACTGCCTCTGTCTCTCTCTGTTTCTCAATGTCTGTCCACTGAATTATTTGTCATATTTCTTCTGTGTAATCATCTGGCTTCTGTTCTCAGCCTTCCAGCTGTCTGCTCTGACACCATGTTTTTCCTAAAATACAAGTCCTATCATATCATCACCTTGCCTATAATCTTTCCATGACACTTTACATTCTGCTCGTTCATTCATTCACTTATCCATCTGCAAATATTGGAGTGTCTACTATGGCCAGTTCCCAAATTAATAAGGTATATAGGCTTCCACTTTCAAAGAGGAAAACACCAGCAAGGGGTGACTCAAGCTTGAGAACAAGTGTGAGATAATGCTTTTATAGAGGTCAGTACAACGTTGCAGTGGAAAAAGAAGGAAGTAGAAAGGAGGGCAGAAAGGTCAGCCCAAGCTTCAAAGAGGAAGTGAGGCGTGAGCTGAGTTTTGACAGATGAGTAGTTAATTTTCAGGTGGAAAAGCAATAGTTAATTGTCTCGATCTTGATAGAGAAAATGGCTTAGGCAAAGATGGAATTGTGAATCCATACAGTAATTCTGGGTACTGTTAAGTATGTGTCGATGAGGGCAGTTGCAAGAAAAGAGGATAGCAAAGGCACATGTACCTAACCTTGGGTGGCCTCTGATGCTAGACATGGAATCTGGTCTTTATCCTGCCTCCCAGCACTCATTGAGCAGTGATAATCAGAGGAATGGTGTGATCAGGCATGAACTGCAGCAGTCATTGAGTAGCAATAATCAGAGGAATGGTGTGATCAGGCATGAACTGCAGCGGTCATTGAGTAGCAATAATCAGAGGAATGGTGTGATCAGGCATGAACTGCAGCAGTCATTGAGTAGCAATAATCAGAGGAATGGTGTGATCAGGTAAGAACTGCAGTGGTCATTGAGTAGCAATAATCAGAGGAATGGTGTGATCAGGCATGAACTGCAGTGGTCATTGAGTAGTGATAATCAGAGGAATGGTGTGATCAGGTATGAACTGCAGCGGTCACTGAGTAGTGATAATCAGAGGAGTGGTGTGATCAGGTATGAACTGCAGCGGTCACTGAGTAGTGATAATCAGAGGAGTGGTGTGATCAGGTAGGAACTGCAGTGGTCATTGAGTAGTGATAATCAGAGGAACGGTGAGATCAGATATGAACTGTGAGAAGATCTGTCTTTCATTGGTTTGGTAAATGGATTGGAGGCTGCAAAATGGAGTCAACATAGCCTGTAAGGAGAAACGATAGCAATTGTCCAAGTTTTCCACTCATTCTTGTATTTTTTATCCATAAATTCATTCTACGAATGACTGTTGACTGTCTACTACATGCATGGACTCTTCTAGAAAAGTAGGAGATGATTACCTAAGGAACTTAGGCAATAACTGTGTGGATGAGACAGAGTTTAACTGAAGAAATATTAAGTAGGTAGAATTAGCAGATTGTTTTCACCAATATTATGTGTGGTGTGAGAAGCATGACACTGACTTGGGTAATGTGGGTAATGGAAATGTCAGTCATTACTATATGGGACAAATGATGAGGGATACAACTTTCAGAGCAAGAGAATGAGTTCAGATTTGGACTTGCTGAGTTTCAAATGTCTATAAGACATTTAGGTGGAGATTGTAAGTGGAAAAACACAATAGTGAACCAGGCACTCTTGGTCTCTTTTTACTGGGTCTTGGATCAGCGACCAGAACTCATTCTGATACATAGTGAACACTTAATAAAACACTTCTGAATGAATGAATTCATTTGTAAGTCTCGGGCTTAATCTAGAAGTCTAGGTCAGATATTTAGATTTGGAAGCCTCTAGCAATGTTGTGGTAGGAAAAGCAACGAACAGAAAGAACGAGAGAGCCCAGAGATGCAGAATGAAAAGATGGTGAAGGACAGGGTCTGGGGAATTCCATCATCAAACAGTGGTTGGAAGAATAAGAACCCCGGGACAAACCTGGGGAAAACATGACAGGGCAACCAAAAGGCCAAGGAAAAAGCCAGAAGACCTTATTTTCATAAAGGCAAAGGAAGGAAGGTGTGTACAAAGATAATGTGGTCAGCAATTTCCAGTGACACAGAAAGGACTAGAAAAGGTGTGTCCAGTTTCACGGGCTTGGTCGTGAAGGAGCTCAATGATGGCGTTGCTACCATAGTGTCAGTGGAGTGGTGAGGGTCAGAGAAGTGATTTAAGTGGATTGAAACTGGTTAAGACTTGGGAAAGTGGAGACAATACTGTAAGTGAACTCCAAATTCCTTAGAACAGCTCCCTGGCCTCTGCCCATTTTTCCTTCCTCATCTCTACACGCCCTGAGCCCCAGCCTTACTGAACTGCCTCCTTACCCATGCTGTTCTTTTGGGGCTCTTACCACTCCGTGCACCCTGGCTGACCAACTCCTGCTGTTTCTTCAAAACCCAGTTCAAGTATTGCTTCTTCTTGGGCATGTCTCCGCACTGCCAGAATGAGTTCAGTGCCCTTTGCCTTGGGTCCCACAGAGCCTGGGAATGCCATTGTAATGATGCTAACCTCACTGTGCTGTCGTTGTGTGTGTGTGCGTGTGTGTGTGTGAACTACTTGGTCTGTCACTCCCACAAGTGAGCTTCTCACACAGAAAATCCACTCATCTATGATTAAGATGAATAAACTATGAAGTCTTTTTTGATGTTCTTAGAAGATGCGGATGCTTCATCTAGAGGGGAGAGCTATGGGGCCAGAAGTAGGACAGCATTGCTTTGCATCCAGTTTTCCCACCAATTAGCTTTGTGACTTGGAATAAGTCATTTCAACCCTTCTGGGGCTCCAGATCTTTGTGAAATGGGTACAACAGTGTCTGTGATTTGGTCGAGATGGTAGAAGATACTGCGGGTAGCCTAAAATACTATTATAAAGGGAAGGAGTATTTGTAATAAGAAATGATCTGATCTTTATATCATTTTCTTACTTCATCTCTGAGCTGCAGGGCCACCTCCTAACTGGTCGCTTTAACTTTACTCCTGACTTCTGGCAAGGTCTTTGTGCCATGTGGTAGCCAAAGTTATCTTTCTAAAGAATTAAACAGAGTCCATCACTCCTCTGCTTGGAGGAGAAATCTGTTTTTGTTTGTCTACCCTATTCCTTAAAGACAGGAGCGCTCTCTGTCTTGTTCTCTGCTATATCACCAGTGCCCACAACAGTGTCTGCCATACAGAAGATGGTCCATACCTACAGATGGATTCACTTCCTGATACCCCAAATTTCCAAAATATACCACTGGTTTCCTGGTGGAAAATTCCTGATGGAATTTTACTCTCTTGTGTCAGGACTCAAGTGGACCCAATAAATGACTTTATTATTTACATACATATTCTATTCTGAATTAAGTCTATGTCTGCAGGAATTGATGTTTGCATTTCATGTTTGCTCCTGCATTCCTTAAAAGTCACTGATTTCCTCTAAATATAAAGAGGCCTTGTTCAAGTTATACTGCTTTACACCCTGCTAATACAGTAACATAAACTGTTCCACAGACCCAACTAATTCATTTTCAGAAATTGAAACACTGCTATAGTATTTGTGGATCGTATTACAATTAGAAATGTTGAAAAGTGTTAAAATATTAGTATTGGGAATATTTTTATGTCTTAAGGAAACATAAACATTTTTCAAAATGGAACAAAGTCTTGGTACAAGAAACACCGTAAACAAGGAAGATAGCCAGCAGCCTCGTGATAATTGCTTGCGAAGAAGTGGTACTAGTTTTAATTTTTAATTGCAAATGGCTATTTTGGCAGATGGAAATGCCAGAGCACTTGTTTTATCCTGGCCCAGTGGTGTGAAACTACTGAAAGTCCAACTGTTGAACAGCCACAATTGATAATGCTGTTTAATAATTTGTAGATGTTTCCATTTTAATTTCCTTTTTCTTCAACCATTTGTAAGTATGCTATTTGAAGGTTTATTTGGTTGCAACCAGCAGACACATTGGTCACACAACTGCATTTTTTCGTATTATTGAAATTCCTTGATGAGTCTCAGAGTTCCAAGTGATTCCTCTGATCCTTGTTGTCAGTTTGGCTAAAGAATGAGTTTCCTAAATGTTTTTGATATCATCTTTTTCTGAACTTAAAAATAGTTTGATCTTTTTTTCAAATTTTTTATGTTAAATATATATATAATATTCCATACACATACAGCATATACATGCCCTGTATCCTTTAGCAGAGAACTTGTTAGTGCAAATATTTACCTTATTTTTGCTCCTTCAAAAGTAAATAAGACATTTGAATAAAATTCTATTTAAAAAGGAAAAGAATCTTGGTAATATATGATACTCTTGATAATATGGACATTAAATCATTTGAAAACCATTAAATTTAAGTGTATATGAAGAGATGTACTTTTTACAAACTCATAGTGTTGCTTGCTTCCATTTATAGTACTTGCGAGGTAATTTTAGGATCTCTATTCTTTCTTCAGTCGGAGGTAAGATGTTTTACAATTACCATGTTGTAACTTCTCTTTTCTTTTTTTTAAACATTCAATTCAGTTTAATATTTAGTTAACAGACATTATGTGTACCAGCTAAGGTACTAGATGCTAATGGTTCAAATAAGGGAATGATATGAATCTTGACCTCCAGGAAATTCCACTGGGGGATTTCAACGGATAGGGAGTCAATTAGCAACTTTACTGATTTGATGACTATGAGCATATTGCTTTCAGTGCCATCTACTTAATCTGTAAAATAGGAATAATGATATTACATCAAGGTATTACAATATTATATACATATTATATAATGTATATATATCCACATGCATATATATATGCACACACACATATATTTATGTATATAATCATATTAACATGGTGTCTGTTATTGAAACTGGAGAGAAAAATAGAGTATGTGGTGGAGGGCTGTATGGATATGCTAAAGGTTCTGGATTTTACCCTGTTGGTGGTAGGTGGTCTTTGATGTAGATGGAGTTTAGGCAGGCAATAGTGTCATTGAATTTCATCACTCTGCCAGCTCTATGAATGATGGCTTAAAGGAGACAACCAGCAGTAGGAGACCTGTTTTGAAGCTGTTGTTCCAACTTAGACAAAAGGTAACTAGGAGTTGGATTGAGGCAATGAGTAAAGATGGAGAAAAAAATAACGGCAATAGAGTTGAAATGTATTAATGAAAGAGTGAATTTGGGGGATGGAGAAAAGGGGCAGATTTGTTACGTCCAGATTCCTGGTTTGGATGATTGGCTAGATAATGGGGCCATTAACTGAGATCAAGAACACAGGTGGAACAGCAGGTCGAGGGGAATGTTGGGGGTGTTAAAATGAGTTTTGCTTTGGGGATTCTGAGCTTTTGGTGATTGTGGGACCCCCAGTGGTGCATGTCCAGCAGCTGAGGATGAAGGTTTAAAAGACGTACAGGTATAGACAAGAGTTAAAACCACAAAGAGAGCATGTAAAGAGAGAGAACAGAAGCTCAAGGATGGAAACCTGGGGAATACCTACATGCAAGGGGTAAGCAGAGGAAAAGGAGGGTGAAATGGAATAGACAACAAGACGTGAGGAAACACTGGACCAAAAATAAAGTGGTCAGGTAGTCATGGAAACCATGAATATCAAGAGTGTTTCAAAAAATTGTATGAAATACAACTATGAAATGTTGATAGCAGTTTATTAAGATAAGGGCTAAGGGGTAACCATTGGATCTGGCAATGTGGAAGTCTTCAGTGATTTTTGTGACCTCACCAATATTTACCTTCAGTGATGTGGTTACTGCAGTAGCCAGGATGCTGTTAATTAAGAAACCACTCTGAAGTGAAGAAACAGTGAATGTAAGCCATAAATTCAGTTAATTTAGCAAGAATAAAAGAAGCAAGATTTGACTAGCCAGCAGAAAATACAAAATTAAAGAGGAGAGGAAAATAGGATAAATTATAGTAAAGAAGATTGTATATCACCAACTACAGTCATTGAAATTATTGATTATATGCTGGACATTGTTCTAAATATTTTACACATTAAATCCTTTAATTCTCAGAATAGCCCCAAGAAGTAGTGTTATCGGCTCCCACTAACAGACCAGAATACTGAGATAAGGAGAGGTTCAATGACCTGTTCAATGTCAGCCACTGAGTTAATGGCAGAACAGGGCTTTGAGCCAAGACAAGTTGACTGAGAGCCCACGCTCTTAGCCCCTATATCTTGCTTGTGGATGGTACCTGTGGGCCCAGGGTTCTCCTATCAGGTGGATACCATAATCACAAGGGCTGCCTTTGGGTCTAGTATAGCTCTTAGCAATATAGTGTTTGCTCAATAAATATTTGTCTAAGAAATGAATGATAGTTCAAATCTCTTATAACCTAGTATCAGAGAATTATGTGTGACTTAGTATTAGCATTGTTTGCTTCTCTGCCTTCAAATTCTAACCAGCTCAAGTTCTAATTTTTCCATAAGGTTTTTCATGATAGCTCTTGCTTATTTCCTTATCTTTATTTACCTCCCATAGCTTTTATTATTTGGACCATGTATTTTAGCCCTTAATTACATTCTTGCATATTGTCTTCTAATTGGATCATTTATCTAATTCTTCACAAATAATTTGTGTCTAAAGAAACCAAAGTACCCTCTTCTTTTGTATCTCCTGTGGCATCAAGCCCACATTTTCATTTGTTACTTTTAATCAAAATTGCTATCACTGAGACTACTTGAATGTTATAACTTTTTTTTTTTTTCAAACGGGAATTTCCTTAAGTTCTCCTAGTTTAAATTGTGGAGCAACTTGTATTAAGGACTCAAATTGTTATAATAATTTCTTAATGTCATTTCCTATGAACATTATTTTCTAATTTATACTTTCATTGTAGAATATCTAAGATTCATTTAAAAATAGCAGTTGTTTCATTTAAATTTCATAATGGGTGAATATAGAGCCATTTGGTCCAAACTAATTTTACAGGGTTTTCTTTCTTTAAACTAATAAATAAAACACCTTGTTTTCTTCATACTAATATGAATGCATTCCATTTAACCTCTGTGCTTCTCTTTCTCCCCTTGCACATGTATATTTTTCCTGGACATTCCTTCCTTTCTCCCTCCTATTTTCCCCACTGTTCCCTACCACCACCAATTAAACTACTCCTAATTTAATTTTGTTTTTCCTCCTCTCTGTGCATCTGTCTTTCTGGAATGGTGTTTCTCCTCAGTTCTTTTTAT
The DNA here is from genome assembly GCA_029783875.1 of Phataginus tricuspis. Classification (NCBI taxonomy): domain Eukaryota; kingdom Metazoa; phylum Chordata; class Mammalia; order Pholidota; family Manidae; genus Phataginus; species Phataginus tricuspis. The sequence continues at coordinate 4,767,802 of JAQQAC010007890.1, read as the reverse complement.
CATGTTGTATAATTTGATTTCTCTTCCTCTTAAAGCTGTCTGCCTTTAATCAGGAGATGCCCTGACCCTGTAATTGCTTACAAGCTTCAAGAGTGCACTGCATAAGTAGACTAATCTACCTAATTTACGCATCGCCCTGCAGTAATTAAGGCCTATCCAAAGTTGTGGTGGTTAAAGGACGCTTCTTTTTTTTGGAGTTTTACTTAGGCTCAAACTTCTTAGAAAATAAGGGAGGGAAGCCTTAAAATTGTTCTGAGGTTTTCTAACATCTATTATTTCTGAAATCTGTGAATACTCAGGTATTCGATTAATAATTTTTAAAGATTATACTTTCCCTTTTGGAAAGGGACTACTGTATATAGCTGAGAAATTAATAATTATCTTTATTCCAGATGGAATTATTACAGAAAAAGCCACATTAAAGAAATCTAAATACATTTGTAACAGTTAAATAGCAGTTAGTCTAAAAATATGTATCACATAGACTGTTCTAGTTGTTAGGAGTTCCCTTACTCAGTGAGCCAAGAAATGGATCCATAATTTGGCAGCAGAGAGCTACAGTTTTTTCTGTGTGACTGGGAGATTAAAGCATGAATTCAAAATGCAAGTTGTCTTAGGAGTTCATAGGAGATAGAAAACCACTTGTATTTTTTCCTAGTTGGGCATTTTTCTGAAGCAGAGCTATTCCTGTAACCTTCTAAAGAATGGGTACTAACTTTTGGGGTCCCATTTCTCTAAGCCTGTTTTCTCACACCTGAATGAATCCAGGACCGGATGGAATGGAGAATTTGGGTTCTTCTCCTCATGTTTTAAATCATTGCATGCATTCCAATTCATGAAGTGGGGGTGTAATTCTCCAATGTTTGTTTAGTACCCTGACCTCAAGCTACATGTCAGAGCCTGTGTAAGAACTACAGGAGCTGAACAGAAATTAGGACACAGCCTGTTCCCTCAAGGAAGTTTTACTCCAGAAGGAAATTAGATTACTATTTATTGAGCCACAAAACCATCTCTCTGAATTGACTTAGGATAAAAGCAAAATTTTGTCCCTTCTCCAGTGGCGTTTAGCTATTGCTCGTATTGAAGGGATTTAAAAGGTAAAGTCCAGGATCGCCACCTAGAGAGCTGCTGATTGCCGGTTCTCTTGACCCCTTGGGGAACTTCGGAGCTGGGTGTGGGGCTGCCTGTGCAGGTGGGCGTTCTGCTCAGGGCATTCCCACACAAAGACCAAACACAGGAGTTCCCACTGATCATAGTAATTTCCAAAGAGTAGTAATTAAACTAGTTAAACTAAATGTTCTAGTTAATAAAACATTCTGAGTATGTTTAATTTGCTGCAAAGTATTTTTAAAAATAGAAAAGAAACCAATGCTCCTTCATAATACTTTGAGGATGTTATTTTTTTTCTTCCAAAAATGGTTTAAGAACAATAATGTAAACCAAAAGTTTGTTTTGATTTAAATCAAATGAAATCCCTGTTCATCTTCAGTATGTGCTCTAAGTTTCTAATATTTTATTTTAATACCTTATTCTAGTGCATGGAGGGAAAGTATTATACCCAGCCTTCCATGGGGCCTAGAATTCACTCACTTGTTCATTCATTCATTCATTATTTCTTTCATCCATTTAATATTTGAGTGCCCACTGCATACCGTGTCCTAAGAACACTTTGGAAATCCTCCTTTCCATTTGATTGACTTTCTCCGGGCATGTGGGAAATGGCTCTTTTCTTCAACTAGGAAGTGGTACTTCAGAGTAAAGGTAAAATCAGTAAGTGTAAGAAAGTATGTTCACTGTGAGCCTAAGGTGTTCTTGGTCCATTTCCTTAAGACGACAACCTAACCTTCAAGTGTATTTTTGACCTGGACAGGTTGTCAGGTTAAGAAATTATGAGATTAAATTAGTTTTAAATTTGCCAGGCCAGATGATAAAATCCTATAGTTCTGTTTTGTTCCATCAAATGGAAAAGGAAGGGAAGTTGAATGGCAATACAAGTGTCTTTGGGGGGGGCACCCGCTTGCTTATAACCTTCAGGATGGAATCTGGAGCCCCAAAGGCATCTACTCTTACTCATGGGTCCTTGACAACTAGAAGAAACGACAGTCACTTTTCTTAGGACCAACATTTTTACCAAGCTTCAACATTCAAATCAGCACCCAAGTTTTTTTTTCTGGAAGAAAGCCACATAAGTTCCTTTAGATTCAGATCCACTAAGGAATAAACAAACCTACATGGTTTAGAATCAGCTGAAAGGAGCCAGCTGCCCTAGTCACATGGTCTTACTTCAGTTTTGCACTGAGATGGTCCAAAGGTAGGGCAGGAGCCACCCAAGGAAAGAGAACGTATCTAGCCTTCACATTTGTGCCAATCATCCTGACTTCTGCAGAGCCATGGGGCCACCGGTTTGGCGGGAACAGGCCCTGTGGTCGGCTATTCCGTTCTCAGTGGACGGGAAGAGAGGCGCCGCACAAGGCGGAAGTTCTCTTTGGCAGAAGAGATTCCCTTACGCGGCTCCGGAGCTTTTGCTTCCGGTGTTGGACGTGATGAGCTACTTTACAAATTACTGCTCCCGAACTAGTTGGATCACGCTGCCGAGAGCTGGTCTCCAGAGCTCGTGGGTATGGAGTTTTATTCCAGGCTTCAGGGCAGGAAATGGATAATAAAAGTAAGTTTATAGGCGGCGCTAAGTCAGGTAGCCTAGACAACCATAAACACGAATAGTCAAGAAACTACCTTACTTTGCTGGAGAAAACAGAATATTCCTCTCATTCAAGGGTAAATACCATAATTCACAATTGTCATCAATGAGAGATGGTATTTCCCTCCAGAAAAGGTGAAGAGGGTTACCTCAATTTTCTTTTTTTTTTTTTTTTGGTTTGTTGTTAGTCCAAAATGCCTTTCCACATTATAATCTTAATATGATTTCCAAAGCACATGATAATACATTTAAAAGACCTACTCACAATAAATCTATTATGTGTTTTTTTATGCTTGTCTCCAGAGCCACATACAGAGCTAGTGGTTACTGCAGAATAAGCCCAGCAACACAACACGACAAGGTCCCCACCTGGGGTATTGACTCCGGGAATGTGAGGGAGGGGAGATCAGGGGAGCATTCCAAGGGAGAAGCAGAGTTCTTAGTCCTTGATTACTTTTTGGTAGAACAGAAATGAAAGAATGAAAGTTCTCAAGGTCTCAAACAAATGTGACTGTGATCAAGCAGTAGTGACTTAATCCTGTTGCGGTGAGAGGCCGGATGCAAGAGCAGACACACAACCTGTTCAGCCTTTGGGAGAGAAAGACAGAGGCTCATCAGTCACCAGTGGGGAGGTGCTGGGGGAAGAATGTAGGGAGAGAGGTTTAGGGAATTCTGGCATTTGGGGAAAAGAGAAGTTGAAAGGGGTTTGTGAAAGAGGCAGAAGAGAAAGACTAGGGTAATTAATAGAGCAGCACAGGAGGAACACGTCTCAAAGAAGGACTGCAGCAGGGTGAGGGTATTATAAAGAAACTAATTGAAGATGTAAATGTGAAAAGAGGCCATATTATAAAAGGCCAGGATAAAGGAGGCGGGGCCAGAACCTGGAAGGAAACTCAGCAGCGATCTAGTAGTGGGCGGGGTCTGCAGCCATGTGCTAGGAGGACATGCAGTGTCACAGGTAAACGTCACATCCCTGAGAAAGGGCCAGGTGGCCCGACAGGTGCCGTGCAGGCCCAGCGATCCGCGGCCCGGAAGGTGCCCTGCAAGGTGAGGGGGTCTCCAAAGGTGTAGCTGGAATGGGGGCTGCAGGAGAGAGGGTGGTACTCAGAGAGCCGCCTGGGAAAGCAGGGCATTCTGGTCTGAAAGCAATCCTGTAGTTTCTGTAAGAGATGCTGATAAGTACAAAGCAGTTCTGAAGAGTCTGAGGTAAGGCATCGAACAGTGCTTGGGAGGGAAAAGGAGGAGACAGACTGGGCTGCAGGGCTGACAATTAAATGAGGAAGAGAGAGGGAGAATGGTAGATTTGGGAGCAACAGAGTAAAATAAAACTTTCTTTCTTTCTCCCAGCAGCTGGAGGTGTGTACAAATACAAAAGCCTAGGGAAAGGGCCCCCCCAGAAGGGGTACAATTAAAGTAATTGGGAGGAACAAGATCCTGAAAGAAGAGAGACAGGGTCTATGGCAAATAAGAGTTTGGGATGGTGGCTTTGCAGTGTGGAAAGGCAGCTGCAGGGGGTGAATAACATGGTTTCTTGACAGCCCAAAGGTGCTGGTGGAGGTTGGCATGACCAGGTGGAAGATTCTGTGTTTGTTTCTGAGGCTCTCTTTAACAGTGGCAAGCAAGGAGACAAACAAGCAGGTGGAGCCGTAACCCAGAGCTGGCACGTGTGCCAACGTAAAGGGAGTGGAAATGCTCTGTAAGTCACCCACGCTGACATGGGCAACCCTGGGCGAATCACCAGCCTCTCTAAGCACCCACCATCCAATAAAGGCGGAAATGATAAATCTGGCACACAAAAAAAGATGATAGTTTTTCTATTCCCTAACCAAATATAATCTTTTAAGCTCTTCAGAGGAGGAAATACTGCAATAAGAGGCACACGTAAAAACATGTGTTTAATGAATAAATGAGTGAATAAACCTGTTACTTGTTTTACAACAGCATTGTATTTAGTGCTAAGACACCCTTGAACAAGTTCCCTGAGCTTAAACCAAAAAGATTTTTCTCACATATCAGGAAATATTTTATAATCTCTTTATTTTTGAATATATACATAAAAGTTCATTCTTAAAGCTTAAATTTGAAAAGCTAGTCAAGGACTACTACTTCGACACATTTCAGTAATAGTATGACAGACCTGGAAGGGCCTCTGGTGACCCACTCTGACCTTTTCTAGTTGGGAAAACTGATGCCACAAAAATGTTAACTGACTTACTCAGGATCAAACCCGTATGATCAGAGACAGAGCTGGAGGCCAGACTTTCCCACTGCCCTTGAAAAAGGGCAGTTTTAGGTCTTATAATCTGCCCTGACCTCCCTCTAGTGAAGATTCTCTGTTTAAAAAAAAAATGAATAGTGACATTTATTTCAAATACTATTGTTGGATCAACTATAATACGAAGAATTTTCTCACCTACAGTAAAATGCACACACACACGGACACACTCAAGCCTTTGAGTACCTTTTCACTCTGCATAATAACAGAGAAAATATTTCTCTATGTTACAAATTCCTAAAAACCAGCAAAAGATATTAATGTCTAGGACATTTATTTCTTCTAAAGAAGTCACATTTGGAAGAAGGGTTCCCCTCATGGGTTAAACCCTATATCAAGTTGCTTTTTAAAAGTTCCAATAAATGAATAGATCAGGTGAGAAACAAATTAATATTTAGTACCTTCAGTGGTTTCTTTCAAGATATGACAATTTTGTGAGAAATAGCTCCAGAATTTGAACACGTGGGAGTTGGAAAGAGTGCGATCTTATGAGGATTCCAAAGCATGTTTCTTTCTCTCTCATACACACACACACAATCTCAGTACACTTGGTAAATTTATTAAGGGAAAGCAAACGTGTTCACCCAAACATTGAAATGAGCTCAAACATCTGTATTTCAATGTGCCATGTTAAATTTAAATGTGCCTAGCACCCTGCTTATCTGCCCGAGAGAGCCTGGGCCATGACGGGCAGACACAGGCAGGAGCGCCAGAATGAGACAACCTCAACTTCTGAAAATCCTTACCTACTTTATGAGAGGGGAGGCACATCTCCAGCTTTGCAAGCACAATCTCTCTTTTTTATTTATGTGAATGGTTAAAATTATCTTCAGCTTGGTTTCCACCCTCTCTGTATTTCTTTGTCTCTATCTAATATGCTTTTTTATGATTAATATTTTCATTAGAGAATTAATGGTTTCATTAATGAATTAAGAGGAGAGAGGTGGTTGCTTAAAATTGTTGGCCTATAAATGGCCATTTTTTAGCTCTAACAGTTTGGAGGCAGAGAAAGGACTTGGAGAAAATGAAGGGCTCTCATTTATTTTCATGAGCAGATCTTTGCGCCCTAAGCGGTTCTTGTGATTCTGGAATCGTCATGATAATCTTCCTCAGGCGTCCTGAGCCCTCGTTGGCTGTCCTGATTCTGAGCTGCATCATTCAGCACCCGAGCGCAGCCAGCGAGTGGTGTGGGTGGGGAGAAGCTTGATTCTCCTGGACGCGTGGCCACTGCTTCTTTTCCTTAGAGAGAGGGTCGGTTTGGTGCTGCAAGACCACGAGCACGTTACAAAGTCCTCCCTTCATCATGGAGCAGATGTGGGCACACATGCAGAACGCTTCACTGCCCTCGATTAAGGGCCCTGCTGGTATTAAACCCTGACCTTACCTATCAAAGAAACCAGACACCATGTGGCATTTGTAAAACCTCCTCAGTGTAGTAAACGCAGTTCAGCCACATCAGACTCACCGGCCCAATCTGCACCCCATGTGATAATATCAATCTAGTAAAAACTGTGATGGCTCTGATGGAGAGCTACAGCTGTTGTGTGTTGGTTGCAGAGACCCGAGTTGCTTTCATTCAGAGATCTGTGTAGTTTGCAAAGATGGACGCGTATGAATGTTCCTTGAAGCATTGTTTTGTCATGAAAAAATACAGAAACAACATAAAACACTATCATTAGCAATGAGTTAAATCAATGATGGTAAAGTTGTCCAAGGGAAGACTGCATTCTCTGGAAAAAAAGGAAGTAAATATGCACAACATGGTTTCTGAAATAAATTATTAGGTGAAAAAAATCAAGCTTTAAAGCAGTATATATATAATATACACAAGCATCCACTTTTGTAAATGGAAGTATACATGCAGCAGATTCTCATTTTCTGTGGTAGTTACGGCTCATAAAGTCACTGAAAACCCTGAGTTAGTGAGTACTGAGCCGTGCTCCTAGCAGAAACCCAGGGTTAGGCTCCTGGGATCCTGTGGTCCCATTTTCATCAGCTGATCATACATAACCTTGCTTTATGTGTGTTTCTTTTTAAAGATACATTATTTAATAGATAGTTGATTCATTCAAGTTGAACACATAGCCAGTACCACTACAGCTCATGTCCGAACGAGGCCTACCTTATATATATTTTCTCTGGAAGGCACACCACAGCCCTCTTGCACTAACCACCACTCAGCAGCACTTCTGCACTAGAGTGGGGGGCATTTTAAAAAGGAGAAATGACCAAAAAAAACCCCACAAAAATGTGAAAAACATGGGATGAAATAGGCCTTGAAAAGGACACTTGTTTACAGTATGAAAGCTGGAACAAGAAGGCAGAGAATCATGTCCTTTGGTTTCAGCTGGGAATGTGGGCCTGGGGATACTCAGATTTCTGGCTGCCCTTCACCTGCCTACAAAAGCCCGCGAGCATTGATTTGGGGCTACAAATAAAATTAGGAGTAGGCCACTTTCCAAATAAGGTACCTGCTAATAATCAGGATCAGCAGCCAGTGTGCACGCACACACACATGCACACAGGCACACACATGCACACACATGCACACTCATTTAGCATCCTCCTGAGAGGACTGAAAGAAGCTGCTTGGTGGAGGTGATCCTTGGAGAACAGGACCACAGGCAAAAGTGAGGCTTGATGAACCTCCTACGGGAGCTCTCTGTCCTCCGCATGATGTTCTTCCTGGGTGCACACATACCCCTTCTTCTCTGTCCTCTCTGCGCCTCCTCTGCCATCCCCACCATCTCCATCCTCTTCACACACCCTATACATTTGCTGAGGAGCTGTAGTGCGGGGATTTGGTCGGAGCCAGGGTTACCGGTGTGGGTACCCATGAATCAGGCCCTGGGCCAGTTTGGTCATTATAATTTTGCCCATGAAGGGTATTTGTCAAATGCTAGGTGTCATGCTCAGGTGAGTTCTCTGGGTAATCGGTGGTACAGAACATCCTGTCTCCCAGTGGCCCGGGAAGGCCTGAACTTCAGGCACTTAACTTCTGCCAACACTCTTGCTCAAATTCTTACCACAGGTTGTCAGAAAGAAGCTTACTAAGTAGGAAACTACTTAGATAATATCCATGATGTAATGACAACTGTCAAGTTGGTATATGACTTCCGTGTGGAAACTCCTTCAGGTAGAGTTCCAGTTTCTGGCCTTCCCTCAACTCCCACATGGTGCAGAGGTCTGCCCCTGGCTTTGTGCTGGGCTCTGTCCGTCTTCTGAAGTCCCACCTCCCCCGGGGGTCCAGAACTCCAGACCACCCACTTCCGGCTTGTCCTTGGCATGTATGTGTGGTTCCTTGGGTTATCTTGAAACCTTGCCATTCATAATGTATAACTGTACAAAAGAAGGAAAAGCTTTGATTTTTTCTGATGTGTCCTCCTTTGCATATGGCATGATGTTCTTTTCTTTTACTGTCAAATTAAAAGCCTGAAGAGAAAGTAACCTCCCTGAAAGGCTTTCTTCCTAATTAATCTAGAGATTTCCGCTTCTCCCCAGGAACTTCCTGTGATATACTTTAACCCTCGTTAAAAGCAAGCTGAAGCTAAGCTGACAATGATAAAGAGAAAGATGTATAAAGCATGCCCATATCTAATTATAGCTGGGATTCACTAGTATTAATGGTTTCCCACTGACTACCACCCTATGTCCATTGTTAGTGTGTAATCTAAAATAATTCAGATTTCTCTACAATTAAATTTCTGCCAGCAGTATCCCATCCATCACTGTATCTCTTCTGAAACATTGAGAACACTGTCTTTTAAATTTGTTTGTGTGCATATACACATACACAATCAAAATGTGTGAAAACACCCCTTCATTTGAAAAACAAAATTAACAGGCTTGTAAAGAATAACTTCAGCAACAAATGGTGAGTTTATTTTAAGAGTAAACTTTGTAAATGTACGGACCTCTAAAAATAAAAATAGTAAGATTTCTCAAACATTTATTTTCCTTACCGAATATGAGTTAGCTGCAAGTGGAGCAGAGCCTACCTGTTGGTGATCCTATGTCTACAAACCACAGGGGTTTGGGGAGAAGCTATGAGTATCTATTTGTCTGCGTAGTTTATAGCTGCATCTGTACACGGGGGCCTGCAGTGAGACTAAAGGCACCTTTTTTAATCAGAACCTCTGTGTGGTGAGTGTGCCCCAGGGGCCAGGGCCTTCTTGAGCTCTTGAGGGTGCCGTTTGGCTGGTAAATAGCTGGGGTCAAGTTTTCCATGATTGGTTTAGTGTCCTTTGTCCCATGAGTGTGTATTGTAAGGAGATACTGCTGCCCACGAGCAAACGCACAGCTTAGATGCAAATTACCATCCAGCCGCATCTGTAAGTCCTGAGATATGAATCACTGTTACTTTGTCCACTGTAGTCACATTTGAAAGCATTCTCCTTGCTTGCTAGCTATACAGTTAGAATCCTCAAGTGCACATAACTGTCCAGTTCTCCTCCTGTAGGCAGAGCCATGTGCAAAACCAAGCCATCGTCAGAAGGTGCCTTGGTAACATAAGCACAGAGTGACCAGGTGCTGGTCAGGTCTTGTAGCTCTGGGGCCCATCGCCGGTTCCTATCCTGATTCCATACAAGGGATGTCAGTAGGTGCCTCCCGTGTGCACTTGCTTCTGAGACTGCCAGTGAGAAGGCCGAGAGTCAGCACACTAGAGCCCACAAGCCACACCAAGCCTGCCACCTGTTTTTATAAATAAAGTTTTATTGGAACACCACCATGCACATTCGTTTCTGTATTATCCAGGTTTCGTGCTACATTAGCAGAGTTGAGTAGCTGCAATAGTGACCTCAGGGCCCACAAAGCTGGAAACATTTACTATCTTGTCTAGGCCGAGAAACTGCCTTCTGTCATGTGTACTTGCCTGTTGGCAGGTGATTTATGGAGACATGGGATGAAAACATAAACATGGCGCGTCAACCGTCGGTAGAATTGGAATTGAGAGGATGCCGTTAGTTGGAGTTCAGGTCATGGCCAGTGAAGGAGAGCGCAAGGTGAGTTATGAAGGAGCGGAAACCACGAGTTAAGCACAGAAACCTGGTCAGTCTCGAGACAGAAGGGCGTTAACAGAGCCAGAAAAAAAGCTGAGATACTGTAAGGTAAGAGAGAGAAAGCCTGTACCACCCTGAGACAGAGACTAACTTATTCCTCAGCAACCAGGGTTTCTGACTGCCGTCCAGCCCCCAGTATCTATGTAAGCCTCCTTTTGCCTGTAGAAGGCAACGAACAATTCTGCTTGCAATTAAGAGAGGGACTAAAGATGACCGTTTTGTGTTGGACTATCATGGAGCAAAATTTAGTTCCCTCATTTCCAAGTTCCTATGTAATAACTCCCCCTTTAGATTTCGTTGACCAAAAAAAATCAGATTTATTGACAATAAGCACTAATAAATTAGAATAGTCACTTGATGTAGTAGACAAGGGGCAGGTTGATAAAAAAAACAAATGTAGCATCGACTGCAGTTATTTCACACTTAATTAAATTAACACTTCCCCTTTTATTTCATTTGTTCCATCACTCAGTAAATATTGAAGACCTGCTACATATAAACAACTCCTGCAAGCCAGCTTGATGGATGAGAACATGTATATCACAAGACCCGCTCCCAGAGAACCTAGGCAATCTTGTAAGAAAATTGGGCCAGGCACACCAGCAGTGACCATACAGAGAAACCAGCAGTAGTTAAATGTACCAGATATTTAGAGCAGACTCTTTATGTGCCAGCATGTCAGACAGCATGGACGCCAACAGGGGTGATATGGAGCCTTTGACCTTGGAAAGACAATGGTGCTGTGCACAAGGACAAAGGGGGACCACTTCTTGCCACAGAGACCAGGGAAGCCATCGTGAGGTGCCCTGCAGCTGGGTATGCAAGATGTAAATAGAATGCCTACTACAGCATCACTGGTAACAGAAAAACATATGTATCTATAGAGAGAATAACGGGTAAACAGCCAGCAGTGTCATTATACAGTGAGAAACCATCCAGTGGTTTAAAGGAATGAATTAGAGCCCCATGGACCAATACTGATCAATCTCAAAGTAAATATGGAGCCAAAAATAAGGTGTGAAAACATTCTTACAGTATAACACCAACTATGATATTTGAAGACATGGAAACTATATTGCTTAGACTGGCATACATATGTGGCACAAATATCTATTTAACTGTTTGGAATGGGTAGATACAGGACAGCTTTTAAATTTGGGGAAAGAAGGAGGGAAATCGGATTGAGGAGGCATATGCTGGGTTTCCACTATATCTGAATATTTTAGTTCTCTTTTTTTTTTTTGGAAAGGCTTAACCCTGAAGGAAACACAGCAGAATGGATGATGGGTACATGGATATCCATTTTATTGTCCTCAGGCCTTCTCTGTTTGAAATATCTAAGAACAGAAATAAAGGAAGGCCTAAGTGTGTTTACATGGAGATGCACCCCAAAGCGAGGAAATATGGATGGTTGCCCTAGGTTGATTTCCCAGGCCAGATGATGTGGACTAGGACCCAGTTTTAGCTCTGAGCTCCTCAGTTTTATTGTGTGTTTAATCGGATTAGTGAACCAAGTGCAGTTCACTTTGTGATAGAGTCAAGGTGCCACTTCCAGTGCTCAAAGTAATCAATAAAGCCTGGAGATGGTTGTGCGCGAACGGGCTTTGTTCTGCCCACAAGTGTCCAGCCACACATGTATGGACAGCAGCAGAGCAGGTCTGAGAGCCGAGTGGCGAATAGATCTGGAATCTCTGGCCAATACTTCTGCTGTAAAGGCTAAGGTTCCAAGTGTTTGGGGACCACAGACCCTTTCTGATGATGAAAAAGCTATGAAACATCTCCTTAAACAATCATGCAGATGTGTGTGCACATACACATTTGCATACATTTCCAGTTCATAGACTATAGAATCTGAGAACCTTGGTTAAAGACCTAACATATAGACACATTGTATTAGATAAATTTGGGCAAATTTTCCAGTGAAGACAACTCATGATGCAGTTTCTGTGACATACACAGAACTCTGAGCACCCAGAAAGGCATCTGCCCCCTTCAGTGAGACTCCACAGGTGCATTGTTTTAGCACACTGACGTGGAGCACAAATGACCAACATGCACAGAATCTATCCTTGCTTTGTTTTCTAAGGGTTCCTGGATTTGTTCTTTCAAGAATGAAGCTACTGGGCATTGCAAATTCTACAGCTAGTTCTGTCACCTCATGCATAATCATCTGGGATGCTGTGATCCTGCTGCAGGATTGCGGGCGAAAGGAAGCTGAGATGGCAAGCGAATTCTTGCCATCCAACTCTGACCACCGATGCAGAATATGACTAAGGAATGAAATTTTTGGTAAAAGGTCACAGACAACATGAACTGAACACATTTTTATTCACCGGGTGGCAAACAGAAATGAAATCCCAGCAACTTTGTTCAGTGAATAAATACTGCAGTAAACTGACATGTCCAAATTTATTTAGTACAGCCTCTCATTGCAAATGCTATGGGTTTTTTTTTTTTACTAGTATACATTTTTACTCATGATTTTAGTACTTAATGACTCTTTTATGATATTAAACTACATTTTCCATTCTTCTGAAGTGGTATTTACATCATTACAGGTTTGACTGGACAACTAAAATGCACTCTTGGGAGATACAAGCTAAGTTTCTTTTTCTTGACTTCTTTCTTACAATTTAATCTGTAGATCATTCATCTAGTAATTGTTGCTCTAATAATTTACCATTTGTTTTTTTTCTCTGAACCGGCTGACTAGTTAAAGTATATAAAAACAGAGACTCATGGGCATCTATTTTGAAATAACCAATATAAATAGGGGCAGTCTAAGCAACACATTTTAAACAACAGTCCAGCCAAATGAAATGCAAAAAGAAAAATAAAAGGTATTGCAAATACCTTAAAATGTGTGTTTCAAGCTGACTTTCAGAACATTTATATGGCTGCATATAAAGCAAGTAAAAGAAACCAGAAGTTCCAGAATACTTTCAAGCTGGTTTAGACATTTTGACACTTTACTGTTTTTCTCTGCCAGGAGAACAAATGAATGGTTTGCCCTCTGGGGAAAAAAAATCCATTTAAAAGAGAAAATATTTTAAGTTCCTACCTTTATGGAAGAAAACAAAAAAGGAGTGGTTCTTAACTACTGGGGGTGAGGTAGGATATATGCGTATGTGCATGGGAGAGCACAGTGAAACAGATCAGCATAGAATCTTGTAATTCTGCCTTTTTCCATTCATCACACGTTTATGGGATAAACACTGGCAATACCAAGATGGCAGAAATGGTCACTGCCTTCAAGTCATTCCAATTTTAAGAGAGAAATGTGAGGAAACAACAGTGTGCAGTGAGAAGAGAGTACATGGCATGCAGGAGGGGGCATCACAGGGCATGAGGCTTAAACTTGGTGGATGAAGGATGCAAAGGGTCCACCTGCTGGAGGGAACAAGTGGGTAGGAACAGGGACAGAGGCCAAGTGCAGGGGGGAATATTTTGTGAACTGCTTTTGTGACCTGGAGATAGTGCCTGTTGTGTGGAGGTGAGGTAAGAGATGAGACTTTTGCCTTCTTAGAGCCTTGTTCTCATGCCTTTTGTCCCTGTAGTTAATGTAGCTGTCCCCTCACTGCAGTATAATAACCTGATTATCCTTTAATCTGCTCTACAAAGTCCTCAAGAGCAGAAACAGTACTTTACTCATCTCTCTTCCCCAGTGTCTAGCACAGGGCCAAGCACCTGGTAGGTATGAAATGAATGCTCTTTTATTTGAGCTGTATGAATGAGAGGGTGGATGGATGGATGGATACTCTGTATATAGAAAGAAATGTACTCGGGCTATGATTGCTTCAGTGGAAAAAACAACATAGAAGGAAAAAATGCAATACATTGGGTGTGGTGGTATGTAAAAATATTTTTATTAGAAATATGCTTGGACTTTATTACAAATTAGGAATTATTTCCTCCTATGCCTGGCCCTTCCAAAATTTCACACACAAGCATACACTAGTATACCTGTTAAGTTGTTGGACTAAACTCTGGTTTAGAAATATATTCTTTCATTGAGATGACAGTTTTTAACTAGTGAAGAAAGTTTTCCGATTAAAACACTCTTAATTTCACAATGTGTACCTGAATTATGTTAAAATAAACTGGTTCCTAAGTGAAAAAAATCTTAATTCTGTTATACTCTTTAAAAATGGCATTCCATATCTAAGAATAATCTTTAAACTACCAATGGAGGAAAAATAAAATAGCTCTGGAGACACAAGGAGAGCAAGCCGACAGCTGGAATTTTGGGGAAATGTCTGTGGTATTTGGGTTTATTTTTAAGGGAAAGAAAAATTTTCCACTAAGTTTTATAACACAATAACATTTTAAAAACTTATATTCAATAAGAATCTTTATAATGCTGATGCAAAACACAGATTATATTTTATTCATGAATTACAGTTTTTTTATGGGGGTGGATAGAGTAAGAAACAGGTTTTTATAAGCTTCCTCCATCTCGTTGAATCTCCTCCTCCTCCTGTTCAATACCTTTTTATTTTTATTTTTCATGAAATCTATGTTTAAACAGACACCACACCATACATAAAATCAGAAACACTACAGATATTCACTGGGACATTAAAAGGAACTCAAACATAAAACATTATATAATATGTAGTCAACTTTAAAAGTGCTTGAGGCGGAAGCAAAAAAGAGAAAGGCTTTCTAGCCTTGTGTCTTTTTTAGTTAGATATTTCAGAAGATGAAGAAGTTTTAATTATGTGCTTCCTTAGCCGAGTGGGATATTAACGCCTCTGAATCATCCTCTCCAGCTTGGAGTCCCACTTCCATTTCTCTCCCTCTTCTTTTCTCCCAGCTTTGCCCTCTCCTCACTTCCCTTTCCCGTCCCTTCTCTTCCCTCAAAAAGCCCGAAGAACTTGGCGATTCTCAAAAACGGAGCAGAAGAGTCTGCCTTCCTGCGTTCCTGCTTTGTCGCAAGCATGTTGGGCGGTGGCAGGAGGACCTGTATATCCTTCAGTCCTTTAGGCTTTTCTGATCCACGTCACAGCCCACCCTTCCCCTCACCCTGGCCATGCGCATTGCTCAGGGCCCTTTGGAGAGGCGGAAGGCACACCGATTAATATCAAAATTGCTGTATTCTGTGTCACCCCTGGAAAGAGGGTCTGTGTTAGTGAAGGAAGAGCGCTGAGTCCTAGTCAGAAGACCAAGCTCCGTTTAGCTTCTCTAGTACTGTGAGTGTGACCTGAAATAAGGAGCCCTCCAGGTCCCAGCTTCCTCGTCTATCAAAGGACGGCTAGCACTGCCTCCCTGAAGTGTTCTGAGGGTTACGTGACATGATATAAGCAGCCAGGAGCCTGTCAAGTACCCAGTTCACCTTTCTTTCCCTCTGTGCTGCTGTTCCCAGCATGCTGGACATGTTCCCCAGTTTCACTAGGCACCATTTACTCACAGTCACAGGTATTTGCAGATTGTAGGAATGATACCAGCAATTGCTTACTGTAGTTTGTTTATTCCACGAGAGTAGTTTTAATTTATTTGAACAGAGAGAGCCATCTCTCTTTGGGGTTTCATTTGAATATGTTTCACCTGCCACAGTGTTTGAATCGTCCACCCCTTGAAGCCTTTGTGTTGGTGTTTGGAACCAGCCTGCCGTTTTTCAGAGTCGCTGGAGCACGCCATTCATTATGTGTCTTAGCTACGCTGAACGAGTCTCTCTTGCCCTAGTGCTTCAGTTTTTGCTGCCAGAGTCCCTTTTGGTTTGGGTTCATTTTTAATCAGTGCTTATTAGCATAATTTTATCTCTGTTTCTAATTGTGAAATTTGTCTCCTAGATATTTTTCTTCCAATACTGTTCAGAGAGGAGAAGAAAATGGATGACACCCTAAAGAAAGCTAAAAAAATTTTCTTTTTGGCATTTTTATGTGGATTGGGGTAATTTTTATCAGCTACATTTTATAGTTGTGGTCATTATACAGCTTATTAAAAAGTAATTTGGAATTACCGCATGAATGCCAATCTCTGAATAACATGTTTGCAAAGATGGCATTTTATTTTGCCAGTGCAAATATGTACTAAATAACAATTCTTATTGCTGAGTGGATACAAAGTTAATTATCTTGCTAAAGACAGTTATTTATCCAAGTAAAGTGACATTGTCTTAATATTTTTTTCAAGACAGCTATTTCCAAATAGTCATAGGAAAACAAATTATAGACATTACCTATTTGACTATGTGATGAAAACATACAAACCTGGGTATCAGATAGTTTTATATATAATCACATATCTCTGTATTCAATATCTATTTGCAAGACTCTATTTTCTTATTTGTAAAATAAAAATAATGATAGCATCTTCTCATAGAGTACTTTGAAAATTAATAAGATAATACATACAGAACTTAACTCAGTGCCTCGTATGTGGAAGCTAGATATTATGGTTGGGTTTATCCTATAAACATAGCCCAGAACAAGATCTTAAGGGACATAACAATAAGAATAATCAACATTTTAGAAAGGGAAAGACAGAAAGGAAATAAAGAGAAATGACTTGCATGTCTTGAGACCATGTAATGTAAGAGTAGAAACAAGAAAATTAGGGCCCAGGCAGATAGACTCGGGAGTATTTGGGGGATTGGGGAGAAAGGGAAATACTGAGTTGTGTTTAGGATGCATTGAATTTAAAGTGATAGAAGGTCATCGTCATGAACATGTACTCTAGCCATCTCATGGATTGGACTAGAGCTTTCATGTTGTTTACTTATTTTTGCAGGAGATATTTATTGTGGAGCAACTGTGTACTAGATACTGTGCTTACATGAGAAATTGAGGATGAAAACATGTAAGTCTGTGAGTCAGTTTTCTGACGGAAAGATAGGTGTGAGGAACAATGTGTGGGGCCTCAAGAGTCAGCCAAGGATCACGAATAAGAGAGGAGAGAAGGAAGAGACCTGAGGAACCCAAGCCAGCACCTGAAGGCATATCAAGAGTGTTGTATTAGGGCTGAAAAGATCCAGGAAATTATGGCTGTTCAGAAGAATCACTTTTATACACATTGGTTATGTTTTTTAGGGTTTAAGGTCATTATATGTGACAGGGATAGAAAATGAAGGTAAAGAGATTATCCTTGGCTTATATCTTCCATGTTTATATATGAAAACAATTATACATACCTACTTATTCTAGTGTGAAGCCATTGTTTTCAAGTAAGTTAAGGTATTGAAGCAGTTCTGTGAACAATGAAGAATGCAGTTTTGCTTAAATCTTGAATGTGCATGGTTCAAATATTAGAATATGCTTACTTCTGCCATTTTCTCTATAATTTGTAGTAACCAGACATATTTCTGATAAATAATGTTTGCCTTCTTTTCTTATATTTAGTAGAAGGGGTTTTGTTTTGTTTTGTTTTAAGAAAAAAAGATGTGTGTACTGTCTCAATGGCTGTGGGTAAACAAAAGAGAAAAAGTGGGAAGAGGTCTTTACGGTAGACTGTGATGGATCTATGTTTGCCATCCAACACCCAACCACCAAAGGAAATGCCAAATACTGCTAGATTTAGCTCAAATCAACAAATAGTTCTGTCTGATGGCCCATTTTTAAGCGATGTGTTAGGTCCTACAGACTATAAGCTCACAATCTTCAAGTGTAAGGAGACAATTATGTGAATAACCAGAGCATGAAGGAGAGGGTGCTGATCACCGGGACACATTCCCAAGGGACTGTGAAGATTGTAAGGAGGACACCATCCGGTTGAGCTAGAGCAAGGAAGGGTTCATGCACGGAGAAGGTGTCAGGGAGACCTGCAAAGTGGAGCCATGTTCCCGACAGCAAGAACGTCATGCAGAAGACGTGGAGACGCGTGCATGGTGTTCCTGCACAGGGGAATGCTTGCCCTGCTGGCTGGGGGGAAGGGGCAAAGCGGGGGTGGGGGAGAGGAGGAGTGTGAGGTGCAGAGGGCGGGTGGGAGCATGCTGTGAGTGCTAAGCGGGGGAATTCTGGTTGAGTCAGCAGGCAAAAGGGAGAGCCATGAATGGGTTTTGAGTAGGGGGATGATATTACTAGAGCAGCAGTTTAAAAGGCTGATGATAGGGCAGCAGTGCCTTGCATGTTCTTCAATGAAGACAGATGGGGGTTAGGGAAACTGGCTGGGAACCTATTGTTATAGCCCAGCAGTTAATGAAAGTCTGAACCGGGATAGATTGAAAAGGAAAGAGTCTATATATGGGTATTCCAAAATGCAAATACTTGGAAACATTCATGTGGACTCCAATAGTACACATATTTGGGGAGCTGTTTTAATAATCCACTTTGCCTTCAGGTATTTGGCACAGAGCATGCTGTGCTTTGATTTGGCACAGGTAGATCTCAGCTGTAGAAGACTGCTCTGTTCTGTATTAATGGGATTCTTACCTTCTCAAGGCCGTGAAAGTGGTCACATTAGTAAAGTCAGTTGCTGCTTCTAGACTGTTCCTCCTGGACACTCACACAGCCAAATCTCTAGAGATTCAGGACCATATGAAACAGCCTGGTGTTATGAACTAGTTGCCTTGGGAGCTTTAGAGACACTTCTGAATTACCTTAGATAGATAACTAACTGCCCTCTTCACCCACTATAACTTGGACATTACACGTTTGCCCTCTGGGTTCAGCCCTCAAATGCATGTCTACCTTGTAGTCCATGAGGAGGAGCAGTTGGTATGCTTGAAAATATATTGCTTTATTTATTTTTCATAATCACAATTTCCCACTCACTAAAGAGAATAATCTCTGAGCATAGAACATTTCTGTGAGCAATATATTATTTATCCATCTATTACTTCTTTGCAATATTAAAGTACATTTAATTATAATAGAATTTCTAATGCAAATCACTATAAAATACGAATCGATCAATTAATCATTCTTAGCTTTGCTCTTAACAAAAAGTAAATTTACTGTTGTTCGTTTTTGAATCAAATAAACATCATAGACTCAAATTCCTGATGTCTATGTTCCATGAGGGTTTCCCCACCACACACGTGTATGTCCACCATGAGCCCTTATCTCTGGCTCCAACTCTTTGGGCCTGGACCTAACCACTCCCATTGGCCAGTAAATCTGGGATATGTTTGGTTCTGTAGCTATGTGCTTTAGGACATTATTATACAACATCATGAAGCAAATTATTTCATTTTTTAAACCAAAGTCCTATGAATCAAGGTGCAGTTTAAAACCTGATAAAATGATGGGGAGAGGTGGGTGGAAATGACCTTGGTTTTAAAAATCCATTCCACAAATTCTTTTAGCCTCTGCTCAAATACAGCAAGTCATCAAGTCATTTTATAATTGAGAGGGATCTTAGAAATGTGTTACGATTTTCAGTTTTTAATAGTCATTTGTGATTTCTTCTCATCCTCTTTCAAAAATCTATCTCTTCATCAACTCACCCAGTTCGTAACTGGGGCCTTTTTCTAGTGAAATCGATTTAAATATTATGCTTCTCAGAGCAAAAGGGATTATTTATTTTAATTCTGAAGCTTGTGGAGTTTTCCACATGGACTGTTAGAGCCTAAGGGAAGAAACAAGGTCTTGTTCACTCACAGGGTTTTAGGAAGTGCTTAATAAGTTTACTCGGAGCTGCAGAATGGCCTTGAAAGGCTTTTATAGACAGAAATCCATTACCTATTTTCAAATGATGTTGTCATGTACTCACAGCTTTCATGTTTATCAAACTTATATAATTGCTACGACTTTATAAGACAATCTAATACAGCCTGTGGAGCAACATGGTTTTATCTTAGATATCCTCAAATCTACCCATTCTGTTCTTACCTTGCAACTTCTTCAACTTCACTGTCTTGGGGAAAGTCTTCAGAATCTGAAACTCTAGTGACATAACATGTAAATATCACCAAACTCCTCTCAGTTTTTAACCCACAACTTAGCTTCAGATGAGTCACAGCCCTTCATGGTTTTGGGGCACCTACAGGCCAATGGAAGTATGATGACTCGTCCCAACAAGCTTCCCCGGAACTTCTGAAATCCTCCCCTTCTGTGCTTGGATCATTTATGAAAATTCCATCTACATTCCCAATGTCTGTCTGGAAACAATAAATGCCTAAGTAGGACCCCTTGGAAACAAAAATGGTTTGTTCTGTGCATCAGTTACATTTATTTTTGTCAATTTACAGAGTCATTCACTTAATTTTTAGTGAAGACAGTTCAATTAAAAAAAAAGAATAGAACAGCTACAGGGGCAGAGTGAAGCCCATGGAGAATTGTTTCTTGTGTACTCCCTCTTGGAGCATCTCCCACCATATATTCTCAATACTGCAAGTTCCCAGGCTCCTTTAGACCCTTTTAAAGAGTCGGACCCTCTCTGAGGTCTGTCCTGGGACCGTGAAGACCCTGGGACTGACTCCGCCTCTGTGCTCCCTCAGGCCTCGAGAGCCTTTGCTGGGACCTGGGAATTTCTCCCTCCAGTCATGTCTGCCTTCCTAGGCTCCTGGGTAGGTAATGTTTGAACCTTGCAACTAAGCAATGAGTTGTACTCTCTGGATCAACAGCTGAGATCTGTTGAGCTCTCCTTCCTGAGTCTTGGCCACTTCCTATGTTCTTACTCAAATATGTATATTTCATGACAGACGTTTCTTAGAATCATGATTTTTCTTTTTTTTTTAACCATAGTCTGTGGTTTGAAAGAGTATGAGATTCTTAGAAATATTTAACAACATCCAGGCAGTGCCAAAGTATGTCATGTATACAACTTAGCGAATATCCAGATAATTTAATTTATGGGCTTTTAAAAAATTATCGAGGGAAAAATTAGTTTACCTCATGGTTACCATTCAGTTGGGATCGCCCTGCCCACTGAGTACCCTTCGGTACAGTGTTATTTGATCAGTGGTGACTCCGCTCATCAGTCTTCAGCTCAGGTCTCTCCTGTTGACCCGGGCGGCTCCTTGACATCTCCACGGGGATGCCCGAGAGGCTGCTCCGCCTCAGGTGCACAGAGCCAAATTCCCGGCCATCCTCATCTCTTCGTCCCAACCCTGCGCCTGCATTATCATCCCCATCTGAGTATCTGCACCTCCAAACTCCATCCTTCTCGCCACTCAGACAAAAACCCCAAAACCCCCCCAACAAACAAGCAAATACATGACCCTCTCCACGCACACAAAACAAACAAACAAACAGAATCCACAACTTCTTGTTATCTTGCCTTCTTTCTCCCAAACCCCAGGGCCCGTAGGTGAGGCAGTCCTTCAGGACGGCTCTGCAGCCTCCCCGCGCCCCCACGTCCTCCCCTCTCAAGCTGGCAGGTACTACAGTGGCCGCCTGCATGTTTTTCCTGCTTCTGCCCTTGTCCCCTCCAGTCTGTTCTCAACACTGAAGCTTGGGGGAAGCTTTTAAAACCTAAGTTAGATCATGTATTTCCTCCATTGAAAAATACCACGGAAGCGTTTTGAGCATCATTAATGATGACGTGAACCGATTGGTGTTGATCGCTTCCTGTGTGACAGCGTGTGCTGAAGGCAGGCATACCTCTTCTCGCTTATCCTCACTACAATCGTTGCTGCGTCACACGTGAGGACACTGAGCTCAGACAAGATTACACGGCACCCTGAAAACCACTCAGATAGTGAGGTGGCCGCCCTGTGCTCTGAGCTGAAGGAGGCAGATTTCAGGGCAGGGACACTGAAAAGCTGAGTTCCATTTTCTCTCCTTTCTTTGTAACTGTTTGACCTCTGCGCACCGTGTACTGTTATAAACAAGATGATAATCCGTATTTATCAGTGAAAAAAGCTGACAATAATATGGAATATATTTTGAAGAGTGACTCTGTGATACGGTTTCTTAGCGTCCTGTTTGCCTGAGAAGGGGTCAGCAGTACCCTGAATAACCACAAGGACTTCTCTTGACACTGGTGGTCCTGGGCGTGCTGGAGTCTTGCTGGCCCTACCACTGCTTAAGTTTTACTCTTTATCTTGTCCTTTTGTTCTCACTCAGACTCTGTTATCAGTTGTCTTATTTTGGCTTTTTGTTGTTGTTGTTGTTTTTAACCCGCACTGCATTTTTTAAGTCATTGCTCCTCAGGTGATCCCTGGATAAGTAATAGGCGCTGTTCTCAGGAAAGTCCATTGATCCATTCTTCGTGAGAACCGGCCGGGACTAGAAGGGATGTGATTGTAAATAAAGAAGAATTTTATCTCATTTGGGAAGTGTTCGTCTTACTGTATTTTATCAAGCTAATAATGATGACTGTAGCCAAAATCATGACAACCCAAATACTGGCATATAATAAAAGCACTGTTAAAAATTCATAGAAGTTTCACTTTTGTGGGTGATGGCATTTTTAAAATCACATCTGAATTTTACTATGAAGTTTAAGCAAGTATAAATTTATATGTTTTATATAACAAAACCCAGTCCTAAAATATTTCTTATTTTCTAATATTTATTAAGATATCTATACCTAAATAACTGTTCAAAGGAAACCTGTTATTTATAGTGAGATGTCACCCTCTTGCCAAGAATTAAGCCAGTAATATATTGTTCATATAGATAGATATATACACATACACACACACGTTTACATAAACATACAAATACATTTGTACATAAACATACACATATATGTAATACAAGTTTTATTGTTTTAGAAATGGAAAATTCTACATAATTTATTATTTCTCTTTAAATTCTCATAATCATACATCATGAATGTACTGAATGGAGTGCAACATAAAACTGACATGATTTCACATCTTAATGTACTTTTAAAACTTGATTAATTTTTCTTTAGTCTCACCATGCAGGCTTAACTTATTTAACATGGTCACTGTTGCACAATTGTATGATCGATATAATAAAAAGCGGATGCTTGCCTCAAGGTAGTTTTCTTAAATTGAGAGTTACTCTTGGAAAAATACAAGTCAACCCACCAGCCATAATATCACCAAATTACTCTGACATAGTTAAAGCACATCCATGATTTTGTCCCCATAGGAATTGGTTTCTTTACATGTTTTCCATTTATTTGGCTTCATTTTTTTGTATTGAGTCCCTTACTGAATTTTGTACTGAATCTTTTTTGTACTGAGTTTTGTATTTTGTCTTGGAAATGTCTTTAATATCGTCCTATGTCTTTGATGACCCATGCACCATTGTGGGTCACTAGAGTGAATTCAGGGACATAAAGACTTGGGCTTAGAGGCTAGCCTATTATTTAACTAGATTTTGCTGACTTTGTGACTTGGCCACACCTCTCTAATGTGTGTTCTTCACGGGTTCATATATGTGAAGCATTTAGCTTTCTGCTTGGCACATAATCATCTATTATTCTGGATTTATAAAATCTCATCTTGGGCTAGAATAAGCTCCAGAAGATAGACTGGACGGCTTCTAAATTATTTACTTACTTTTTCCCATCAGAGCACCTAATACAGTAGAGAGGGCCGCGCTCAGGAGCACACGATG
Organism: Phataginus tricuspis; assembly: GCA_029783875.1. Lineage (NCBI taxonomy): Eukaryota > Metazoa > Chordata > Mammalia > Pholidota > Manidae > Phataginus > Phataginus tricuspis. Next base: position 4,744,351 of record JAQQAC010007890.1, on the reverse strand, counting down.
CAGGGGGCGCTGTGCGTGCGGCTGCCCAGGCGTTTGATCTACTTCCTTTGATGATTGTTTAATATTGTCTTCCCTGCCCTAAACCCCTATGTGGCGTGACCTTTCTCCCTCTTTCTCGCCTTATCTGATGCATAACTGTTCACTCTTTTGAAAGCAATATTTATTATTCTCCTCTCACAGCATTTATATCCCGTGTGCAGGTGAGTATAAATGATATTGACATAAGCCCATTTGCTTTAGTCACAAAGAGTGTTTAATATTGTTTAACAATCAAAAATACGACACACGAAAAATAGGTATTTATATCCTAGCCATAAGATGAAAAGTAAATAAAATTCCGTCCTTTCCCTACAGTCCTATATCTGTAGTTAGTTTCAATTTTATTCTTTTCAGTCATTCAAAAACTGTGGTGGTGATGTGAGGGCACACAGAACTTTTGCCATTGAAAAGCAGGTGTGGGGCAGCTCTGAGACACACACACTGCAGTGTGCCCTGAAAGCCGAATAGGAGATTAAGGAATTAGGATAATGTTCACAAATAATCAGACTGAAACATATCAGTGATCAAAAATGTGGCTACTTCCTGAAAAGGCCTTTTTTTTTACACACCTAAAAGGATATTTGTCTCTTACCTGTGGGAAGGGCTCTTGGAGTCAGTCAGCAAACACAGTGTTTGGGGCAAAGGTCAGAAAGTGACTCTTCATCCTTTTAGGAAATTGATCTTCTGTGGTTATTCTGTCTTGTTGGAATCACCCAGTTATTGGTAAAAGAAAAATAAGGAAGGCTATTTTTGGCAGCTAAAACCTATAAATACGTGATCCAAAATAATTGCCAAACTTTCTCTGAGCTTCACAGCGGCACAGCCAGTAATACTGGTGCGTCTCATGTCGCTCTTTTTAAAAAGCTGCCAAGAAGGAGTGTCCTGAAGGTCTTCTGGAAGCTCCTGCCTGGTGCAGTGGCGCTCGCCTGGTCATTAAAACGGTCATGTTTCCAAGAAGGCTTAAAGTCTCGTTTCATTAAGATCAGTCAGGGGTGTGAAGCGTCACGTAGTGCAGCTGTCGTCACACTCGGTATTTAGGGTGATTCACTCTCTGAGGGATGCCTTTTGGGTCAGGGGTTTCAACATATTTTTTTCTGGCCTATAAATGAGGCATGTCTCTGAGCCCCGTCCTGTTGTTCTGCCCCTGTGCCGCGTGTCCCCACCCCACGGCTCCGGCCCGCCTGCCTGAGGCTGTCCCCTCACCTCCAGGGGCTGCTCCCAGCACGGCGGTGGCTTTGACCCCCCAGAGAGCAGAGGACAGAGAAGGGAGGCCCGGGTCAGGATGGCCGGCCTCAGGGCCGGAGCACATGGCTGACTGCGGCCCACGCTCTGCTGTCCCCCCCGCTCTTCGGGACCGCTCTGGCCGCCCCAAGGAGGATTCTGCCACCAGGGCATCGGAGCGCCCCTCGGTGCTGACCGAAAACTGCTGTCGTTTCCCCCAGTATTCCAACAGCTTACCTGGAATTCACTCTTTGGGTACATCTCTGGCTTCATAAGGACGAAGAGCAACCCTGCCGGAGGCCTGCCTGACAGTGTTGGCGGCGCACACCAGAAGTGGGCTAAGAAGGGAGCCTGGTGCGTCATCGCGCCCCGGGGTAAAGGCCCGATCGGCAGGGAGAGGCCCCCTGAGAAGCCCCGGTGCGGGCGCGGGGCGCAGGGAGAACCTTCTTCAGGGGGCAGTGTGAGGCCTGCCAGAGGAAGCCTTAGAAACGCACGGCAATCAGTTTTACACTTGTCCTCATACTATGTGTAGCTGGAGCAAGAGAACCGAACATATGTTGGTCTGGTACCTGAAGCTCCAGGGTTCATGGAAGCCCATTTCTAAGGTGGGGAAAAAAATAACAAAATGTGTACCCTTTCCCATGGTATTTAGAGGTGAATTTACCACAAAGCAAACAAACCTTACATTCGCTATTTATTCCTCACTGGCACGGCCCCTCCCAAGGCTCTAATTTTAATTTCCCAATTTTCTGTTTGAAATTTTGCATTTTTTTTCCTCAAAGAGAGACCTACCTTTGAATCTCCCTTGTGACTCTGTGATAAATTCTACCTAGTTTTAATGTAAGCCTAGTCCAATGTGAAGGAACTCAGAGATACAAGCTGTATGAGTTGCTGGACAGTATGATTGTATTACAACACTTATAAAACACTCCATAAAAACCGGAAGCTGAACCCTGGGATTGCCCAAGCCAGTGACCCTTCGGGGCTGCTTCCTGGCTGACTGAGCCCCGGGCCCCCTGCTCTGGTATCTTGGGCCACCTGCAGTGTTAACTTAAGACTAATCAGGATGCCGGGGAGTGAGCGCCCTGGAAATACACCCTCTTCCTGTCGCTGCTGCCCCGCATCAAGTTCGTAGGACTTCCCTAAACTTAAGTGGAATTTCTTAAAGTAATGTGCAGATTCGGGTTATAAGGATGTAAGCCAAAAACAAACCTCAAATTGGCATGCCATGTCAAAAAGATAAATATCCAAATGAAGAAGTTAAAGATTGGAGATGTGACCTAAGCCTGGGACTTTCCCACTGAAGTGCGGTGCTCTTAAGATACAGACTTCAGATCCAAAATAAGGTTTTCTTTCAAAGGCGCATCTTTTAAAAATTTTAATAGGTAAAATACAAAATACAGCTCATCTTAATGAAATACACAGTTTTAGTGAATATTTGGGAAGCTATAAGAGAGGCAAAGAATAAACTGAACTCATGAAATGACACGCTGAGAAAATAATAAGATCAAATGCTTCATTTAAAGCCATAACTCAAAAAAGTGTTATTGGAATAATGTGAATTAAATAAATAAATAAGAAATAAGCTGTTACTTGAAAGCTTGTTTAAGGCTTGTTATTGTCACCATTACTATTAAATCTGTTTGTCATTAATCTTATAAATCTCCCCTGAATTGGTAGAAGCATGAAGTGGCTACCTACATAGATATTTTATCAGGTAGATAGATAGACTGTGGTTTATTGTGGGCAAGTATATTTTAGGATAAAAGCATTGTTTTTGAGAGCAAAACACAGCCTTTTTAAATATACAGCTAAATCTTGCTTATAAACAAAAATGTTCCCCTTTTCACAAGATAGTATTCATATATTACCTGTTGCAACAATTACAATTTTAAATTCTAAGACTGTGATTTGGGTTCAGAATCCATCTGTCTGATGTTTGAAATTTTCCAGCATCTAAAGCTCTGTTGTCGTCATTTACATCCATCCAAGAATTGCCACGAGTTTCTGGCAAGAGCATCCGTAGCAACTTGTAAGGCCCTAATTAACTCAGTGTGGATTATTCACATTGTAGATTGGCCATTACGTAAGGAATTACTTTCAGAATCAGGACTCGCATGAGGTTGTTAGAAGCCCAGTAACTCTGCCCTGAGCAGTGAAGCTGCTGCCTTTCTGTGACTCTACTTCTCATGTGTAGCCCACTTTTTCAGGTGTCCACTTGTTTACTCTTGGGACAAATCAAGATGCCTGTGTGAAGGTGGTTACAGTATCAGAGGTCATGTGACCCTGTGGTGTTTGAGGTAATATCCCTGAGAGACTATACCACTGGGATGTACTGCCAGGGAAGCTGTGTCTCAGCCTGGCAGAAATTGTCTGCACTCAATGAACCACAGGAGAATTTCAGCCATTATTTGGCATCTGGTCATGAATGAAATCCCACCTTCACCCACCTTCCTCAGTATTCTTGGCTTCTCAGGACTTCATCTTTGTTTCCATAATCAAAATAAAAGGAAATAATTCTAAACTAGGAATTCCACAAATGAGTTCAGCTGTGGGAGTACAATAGAAAAAATTTTACAGCTTCTCCATATGATTGCACCTTATCCATGAGAGGAAAAGACTTGAATATTCAAGGATTTGAGAAGGTTATTTCCACACTTTAAAAAATGAAATTAAACATCATTCATTTTTCAGAATAACAATCAGGGAGGAAGAAATAGATCCAAGCATCATGATAGTAAAAGGCCTTAATGTGATTATACAAAATTCCAAGTCTAAATTTGTATTCATTTTAGTAGTCCATAAAAAGAACATAACAAGTGAAATAAATCTACATATTGATTTCTGTGGAAGCCACGCCTTATCCCAATTTCTTGATAGTATTAAATCATCAGTATCAATGTCATAATTTAAAAATGAAGGAAGATTAATGTTCTTCACCAAATTTAATAGGCTGATAACTGATTTACTCCTATTTTGAATTAATTTAGATCTGTAAGTTTGAATCTTATTTATGCCTTTTAAAAAAATTCTGTAATTTCCTTTTTAATAACTGAAAGTAGTGAAATTACACATGTGTATATGAAAAGATTCAAAATACAAAATATACTAGAAGGTTATTTCAATATAGGTTTATTAAATGTTAACATGAGAATATTTTAATAATTAACTATAACTGCCTCTTAATTATTTTATAATGGACATTTATACTTAAAAACTTTTAAAGTGCATTATTGTAAGATTCAAAATAAAGTGCAGCAGAAAGCCCAATAAGAAAATTATCAGGTGTAGTTATTATAATGGTGAACTAAGTGTTAGGGTCCCAACTAAATGTATAATTTGAGAGTTATTGTTTCTATCTTCCACAATTATATGTCTCATTGTTTACAGATACACTGCAGTAAACATTCCTAAAATATTGGCTAAGATCAATCACCAAACAAATCAATTAATAAAAATGTTAAAAGGTGTGCTACTATAACAGTAAATATTCATAAGGGATCATGAAATACTGTTTTTTTTTTTGAAAGAAGATGTGAGAAACAGCTCCCGATAAGAAATATGGCTAATGCCTGTCGGCCCCTCTTCTCCCCATACATCTATTTCCAGTTGCCTTTACAACATGCCTTTAGGTTCAAAAACTGAGTCCCACTATAAAAGGAGAAAAGGAGTGTCATGAGCTTGCTCTCTCAAATTAATGCGGCCACCAAAGTCCCTTATCCCTGATACCTGCCCATGCTGTGGGTATGGATGTCCCTAGTTCTCCTACTGTACTTGTCTGGATCCCTTAGACTCCTGTTTGGACTTCACCCCTTACCTCAATATGCAGAGAAATCCAGGCTTTGTCTTTTGTTCCTCTACAGAGGATTTCAGTTAATCAGTTTGTTTTGAAAGTTGACAGTTCAAAAGAACAGGAGAATTGAAAATCAACACTAGATAAACACCACACAATAATTGCTGTTAGCAAGATGTACCCATGGATGCTAAAATGAGTAGATGAAAATTGGAGAAGAAAACAGGTATCTGCCTCATCTCAAAGTATCCATTCCAAGATATTTACTAATTACAAGGGAAAAATATAAGTCGCTCTATAGTGGAGAAACCCAGAAGTCACCACTTTGTAATCAAATGATCACAAGGTCAGTATCACCAGTAATAAGACATTTCTCTGTCGTGTTTCCAGATATGATAGGAACAGGACATATTAAAATCACAGGTCCCTTTATGAGGGTGTTCATGTTAGTAATGCAGAACCTCAGTCTAATAAGACAAGTATCATAAAAAGTCAATATGAGGAATATTCTACAAAAAAATTGACCAGTGTTCACCAGAAGTTTTAAGGACAGGAAAAGGAAGTGAAAACGGTTGCAGACTGGAGAAAACCAATGAGATGAGACAAGGAAATGCTATGAACATTCATTTCTTGGTTTCGATAAATGTACCGTTGATGTAAGATGCTGTCATTGGAACTCTCTGAGGGGCATATTGGAACCCTCTGTACTGTTACTGCCTCTTTTTCTGTAAGTCTAGAATGAATTCAAATTTTATAAAATGATTTTTTGAAAAGGTAACTTGACAGTTCAAGTAGATGTAATGCGGTTGTATTGACTGAACATAATCACTGAGCACCCGTGACGGGCCGAGTACTGCAGAGGATATGATGACGAGAAAACAGTTTCTTCCCTCAAAGAATTTATAGTTCGGTGAGAGCAACAAAATAAATGAAGCCAGTGGCACAAGGGCCAACGCTCAAGAGTAGAGGTGACCTCCTGAGGGAGCTGTGTGTGTGTGTGTGTCTCCTGGGCAGAGTAGGTTTAGAAAAGCTTTTTGTGAGTATTACATGACAGAACTTGAAGAGTAAATTGAATTTTGACCAAAGACAGAGAAATATTCCAGTCGGAGGGATCAGCGTGAGAAAAGGCCAGAGAGTGAGAACGGAGCTTGTCAAGGCAGAGCCTCTGTGTTCCTCCAGGTGGTCAGTGGGTATCTTGGTCAGCTCGGCCCGCCACAGCAAACCATAGTGGCTTAAGGCACAGAAATGCATTTTCTCACATTTCTGGGGACTAGACGTCCCAGAGCAAGGTGCTGGCCAATTCGGTTCCGGGGAGGAACACAAATATGGAGTCCATAACATTTCACCCCTAGTCCCCCCAAATTCATGGCCTTCTCTTATACAACATATTCCTTCCATCCCAACCTGGCTTAAAGTCTTAACTCAGCCCATTACCTGCTCTGAAGTCTCATCAATGTGTCACTTAAGTTAAGTATGTGTAATACTCGAAGTACAGCTCCTTTTGAGGCAAAACTCCTCTCCTACTGTAAACCTGTGAAACCAGACCAGTTCAGCGCTTTTGAACACAATGGTGGGGCAGGCCTGGGATAGGCACTCTCACCCCAAAAGGGAGAAATAGGAAAGAGGGGAGGGATGACAGATCCTCGGCAAGTCTGAGGCCTAGCAAGGCAAATTCCTTAGCACTTTAAGACTTGAGATGAACCCTCTTTGATGCAATGTCCTGCCTTCCAGGCCCAGTGGGCTGGTGCTGACCCCTGTGGCTAGTAGGGTGGACCCACCAGGTTCATTGGGGGTGGTGACCCTGTCCCCTTGGCTCTCTGCCAGGCTGGGCCTCTGAACCCCAGGAGGAAACAGTCTTGCCCCGGACTTGCAGTGGGAAAGGCAGATCTCTGACTTGCCTTAGGGTCACTGTAGTCAGTCCCTGTCCTTGAAGAATAGCCCTCGTTCAATACCAAGTAGCATCTTTGTCTGTTCCTATAGAACTCAAGAAGTCTGACAGCCTCCCTTCCTTCTGTCCTGCTTTCTCTGTCTCCTTTAGTTCAAACTGGCAGTGTCTCTGCCGGTATAATCTCATCTCTGTTCCTGGCTTCTGCTGAGGTGGCTGATTAAATCCATGGGTCCAACCCCTGATCTCTTTACCAGGTGATTGTCAGCACACCTTTATTTATCACTTTTTTTTTTTGCAATATGAATAGACTGCAAATTTCCAAATCTCCAGTTTTTGGTCGCTTTTTGCTTAACCATTCCTTCTTCAGTTCCCCCTCTCCTCTCACATTTTGCTATAAGCAGTAAGGGGGCTGAAGCCGTAACTTCAGTATTTTGCCTGGGAATCTCCTCTGCTAAGTATCTAGTTTCATTGATCACAAGTTCTTTCTACGAAACCACCAGACCCCACAGTTCAGTCCCGTTCTTTGCCACTTTGAGGCAAGGACTGCCTTTTCTCCAGTTGCCAGTAGCCGCCTCACTTCTGTCTGAGGCCTCACTGAAAGGGCCTTGACCCTCCCTGGTTCCCCCTACCTTCTGTTCCTGATCCTGTATTTGTTCTCCACGATGGAAGCTCTCTGCAGCCCTCCTCTCTCTGAGCTCTCATCAGAACAGCCCTGCAAGCCCATGGCTGTGCCCACAGCCCTGTCGCAGCAGCCTTGACTTTCTCTACCAGGAGCCTCAGAACACCTCCAGCTTCTCCTCCTCACACGGTTCCCTCTGGGTCCCAAAATCTGCCTTTAATTTCCTCTATAAAGACCCCATCTCCAAATGCAGTCACCCTGGGGGTCGGGGCTTTGGCATACGGATTTTAGGGGGACACAAGATTCAATCTGTAACAGTGGATAGTCTTTGCTTTGAGGAAGCTGAGTGAGTCCCTCTCTGCGAGAGAAAGGGGTGCAGGCACTGCTGAGCGTCAGGGCACAGCTGAGTTTCAGAGGGAGTCTTCAGGGAGGGCTTGCAGGGCTGTTGAAGTCTTAGATTTGTTTACTGTCAAATAGCAAGAAGGGTTTCTCCTTTTTTTGTTACCTGCATTTAGATAAAGTCTCAGTAATTAGGATTACTCAGGTTGTCACAAACCTTATCTCCAAACCACACACTTTTGTGTTTTTGAGTTTTGTTTTCCGGAGAGACAAGATAATGACAGTGAATACATTTTATTCACCATTTTAAAATTGTGCTATCTCTTGGGTTTAAATTTTCTAATATTGTTTATTCAAGTAATAGCATCAATTTTATATAATATATAGTAATTTCACCTTTATATATAATGAAGTATATTAGGATTATCAAGGTAACCATGACAACATGCTCCCTACTCCCCGGTCCATGATGGCAGAGCACATGGGCATGCAGATTCTTAGTGCGAAATATTTGTTGGTGGGGATACATGTGTTTGTGGAAATATTTGTTTGTGGATATATATATATATATATATGTTATATATATATATGTATAAATAAAAACTGTTAATCTTTTGTATATTTAACAGAATAAAGGCAAAAGACCCACTAAGAGTCTGTCATAGGCTTTGACATAAGTAGGCAGCCTTGTATTTTTAGAAGTAAAAAGTATAAACATTTTGGTGTCAGAAGTCCCAAGTTCTAGTCTAATCCTTGGCACTACATGGCTGTACATTCTTCAGAAAGTGGCAGTTTCCTAGGGCTCCAGTTTCCTCATCTGAGGAACATGGGGACCACATTCCTTGCCATGCCTCATTTACAGATATGTCAGAATCACAAGCCGTCAGGCCCAGGAAAGGACTTTGCAAAGTACTACGTTGTTTTCACTTAGTATTTCAATACTCTAATAGTGGTTATATTCCAGTGTATATCACTAGCACATTTCATGATTAAAGGTGATAGTAAAAATCTAAAGATATCAGTATTACAGTAAAAACATAGTAGAGATAAGAAAACACACTGTGACAAGGTTAAAAGATGTGTAGAGATGATGCCCGAGGCAGAAAAGACCAACAGATACCTCATGACCACCTTCAAGCTCGTGAAGGCATCCAGAGGGTGAATGTGAGGAGGAGGGGAGAGCTCAGCACGAGCCATTTAGGCTAATGACACGAAGTAACTTTGCAGCTGTGACTGCCACTGAGGAGTAGAACCAGCTTCTGGGGAGGCTGTGGGATCCACCTTGTCCCAGCTGTCCCAGTGGCTGGGGACGATTGACCTCCAGCCTTCCCGTGAAGTCAGGGACTTGGACTACAGAAGCCAGCTCCAAGCATTGTGCTCTGTGCTTCTATATGAATCTAGGGTATTGTGATGGTGAGTAAGGGAACTAATTACTTTCCTGGTAGTAATTGTTTCCCTATAGAAAAATAAACAACAGAAAGTCACATGTTGAATACATGGTGCATCCTGTATAGTTCCCTCCTTGAAAACTAGAGTGTTCCATTTTTATTTTTAAATGTTGGAAAGAAGTTTATTTAATGAATATAGTAAATAGTAAAACATACTTCTTTCCTAGGTTTTATTCATTTAAAGTGATTGAGTTGAGGGAGAAGACAAGAAAAAGGGGTGCAGTAGGACGGGAGGGGAGGAATAAAAGGAGAGGAAAGGGGAGGGATTTGGACAATGAGGTTATTCAGTGAAGAGGGGAGAGGGGAGAGGGGAGAGGAGGGTGTGGCGTGAGGACACCTTAGACCTAGCGAAGGGCACACCCTACTGTTCATTTAGATCATGGAAGTAGGCGTTGTTATCCCTCTGCCTTTGGAACGCGGGTGAGTAGGGGAACTATTTCATCCAGATTTTCAACCCAAGGATCCCTTTGCTTTGGTGCAATAACTTGAGAGGGCCATGGGAGGGGTCACTGGAAACGATTTTCCAGACTGAAGCAGAAATGACAAAGCAGTTCCATCTGGACGAAATCAAACCAAATGCTCGCACACCAGTTCTTCGCTCCAGCTGTATGAAAACGCTAACATGAATCAGCTTTTTATTTCTAGGTTTCCAACCAGTCTTAGTACAATATGTTATAGTACAAGCATTGATAAATTCTTTTATTTTATTCTAATGAAACATATTATCTTAATAAGCTTACTTTGAGGATTTGAAAATGGAATCCATGCAATGAATAATAACTGTCCACTGTCACTCCAGGTCCTTTGTGGAAACAGAGGAAGGATCTGTTTACCGACCTACATATCTATCTCCAGTGTTTTTTCTATTTTGTTTTGTTTTTCAGGAGAAAGTATTTTTCACCTTCCCAAAGCCTTGATAATAATTAGAATTAAATTTTTTAGCTTGATAGGTTGGAGGATGGATTCAAGAGATGCGAAATAGTGGTCCTTAAAAAAGTCGGGAGTAGGGGTGGCATATTGTCTTTTGACAATCCAAGTAAAGCTTTGCTGTCAACTAATGGTATCCTGTCCTTTGTAGAATAGCTCTAGGCGTTCCATGAGTATGTGTGTGACTATAACTGCGTGGATGCTACTAGATCGCTTACTTTAACTAATATGATTATTTCAGAAAGACTGTTTTGTAGGAAGTTCTTTGCCAAGGTGCACTTCACATTCGCATTATGTAAGACACTGTAAATCAGACTTTTAAAAATCCAGTGGTATTTTTTCTTTTTGCTTTCTTCAAGTCTTTCTGAGACAAAAAGAAAAAGCACACAAATCTTCTCTGCTTATATTTCCCACAAGACATATTATGTTGGTACTTGGGGGCCACTTAATTTTTAAACATGAATATACAAAACTGTCTTAAGGATACATAAGCCCGAGTCATGAGCTTATTTGTTAAATTATCAAGTTAATTATACTTTATCCAAGGGCTTTCCAAGGAAAGGATAAAATTGTTATTTGTTGCAAATAAAAGCTTAATTCCCAGGGAGAATAAGAGAAAGTGATCTAAACTGTATTAATTTATCTTGGAACTGAAGTAACATCTAAGTGAAAGCATTGTGCTTTTGAATTCTGTCCTGGAAAGCAGCCTTTGTCTATGGGCCACTGATTCCAATCTTCAATTCTTGCACAGTGTCTGTGCCCACCTTGTCTCATGGTCTTGCTTCTTACACAGACAAGCAACAGCCGCTTGAGATTAGCCATCAGTGGTTGAGATGAATGACTGGATGACCATGAGAACTGTCGCTGAGATAGTGACTGTGAGTTTCCCTGGCGTGCTTCTGAAGACATGCATCTCAGTGTTCCAGAATAACCCCCAGTGAGACTGCCTTTAGGGAATTCATCTTCTCTATTTCACGACAGATTCTTTAAGCTAAGCCTTAGGGTTTTATATTCCTGTACCCTTACACTATTAATTTTTAGAGTGGTGATTTTATGAGATGCGAGCAGTGGCTTAGAAGAATCGATCCATTTTAGAATTGAGGGAGCGATGGCTGGGGGTTTTAAACTGAGTTTACTAGGACAGCCTTTCCCTTGTTTTTAAAATATATCCAGTCTGAGCCTCTTATTGATCTTTAACCTGTGTATTGCTCCTTATGTGACTGTTTAAATAAATTCTGAGCATTTTATCTTTGGAGCTACTAATATAGGATCTGATTTCTTTATTCCTTACAAAGACCTGCTGGCTTTTGAGGTTATAACGGCTGGTGACTAACCTTCCTTGATCTACTATACTCCTATTTAGCACTGCAAGGAAAGAACTAATTATTCTCTACTCTTCTCTTGAACAGAGATACCTGCTAGCATGTGAGCTACAAATAGGACGACTGTGTAGGAATGCAATACAACCAAAAGAATAGAAAGTTTCTTTCTCGTTTTTCCTAGATTGTTTAAATACTGTTTTTTCTTTCTCGTGAAGTAATAGAACAAAAGTCCCACTATAGAGTATTTCACTCTATTATAAACTCAGTTATACTGAGTCAAGCGCATCACTCACAAGACTGACAGGAGGAACAGCATATTTCCATTACATGGTGACTCTAAGGAGAAGCAGGTTGGTAGCTGTGTCCCTTGTTTCCAAAGCGAATTTCTGGAGTAAGCATCTCAAAATTCCCTAGATTAAAAAAATCACAAGAAGATGTCTGTGTGGAAATGATAGAAAACAAGAGTTTGGAAATTAGAAAGAAATTTTACTACTTATTTCTTTATATTGCAGTTGTGACATTAATTGACCAGCATGACTGTTTTTTAAATGCTATCATTTATCTTTTCATTAGTATTTTATTCTTGCTTCTTATTATAAATAGGACATGTTCTTTAAAGTCTGGATGAAATCTCTTATGCTAATTTTATCCTGACTGCTTATAAAATGCTGATTTTTAAACCTCTTTATGTGGAGATGGAATTGATACGTCTAGATCTTTCAGTGTGTTTTCATTCAAAAACCTGACTTAGAATAACATAGGACCAAATGTTAGGAGGTCTTGCTGGCCTAAAACTGAAGTAGTATTTTTTGGATAACAAGGAGTGTTTAGGCCTTGGGTACAATTGCTTTTTTGGTTAGTACTTTTCAGTTTTGTTTTGGTTTGGGAAGAGAGAAAGAGAGAGAGAGAAAGAGAGAGAGAGAGAGAGAGAGAGAGAGAGAGTCTGTGGCTTGGGAAGTGTGTGTGTGTGTGTGTGTGTGTGTGTATCTGTGGCTTGGGAAGTGTGTGTGTGTGTGTGTGTGTGCATCTGTGTTTCCATAACAAGCTTTGAAATTCTGAAGGCTTATCTCCTTGAGCTACCAAATCAAATTAGTTTAGTAATTGTGATCTCAGTTCGTTTTGTCTCCCTACCGATGGGTCAGCCAAAACCTGGTCACCTGATCGCAGGATCCGATGCACACCCCTTGATCCTCTGCAGCCCCCGTTCCTGCTCCCAGCGGTGATCTGGGACCGGCCAGCCAGGAGGCCCTCACACCAGCCCCTCAGTGACTAACTGGTGAGCTCTCCAGGCCCTCAGGGCTCCCTCCGGACACACAGGCTCCAGCCTTCGGGTTTAAGATCCTCTGACGGGATTACTCTGGGAAGAGTGTAGGGGGGGCAGCTCCCAGATAACCTGGGAGCCCCAGGACTGGGAATGTTTGTATGGATGACATAAAATCTTCCTGGAAGGGGGGAATCTCCTGGTAAAGACTGCATCACTGTTTGCCATACCCCGAGCTTTTCTAAGCTACTTAAATTTATCTTGAAATGTGATCCATGTCTAATGTCACAGAGGATAAGTATCTGACATGAACATTTTACTGATGTTTGCTGGGCCTTTACTGAACCTTATCTTGTAATTAAAGAACTCTCCTATATTTTTGTTCTGAATACAGCAAGTTTCAGAATAAGGTTTTAAAATTTAGGTAAGAAAGCATGTTTTAACCTCAGTTTGTCTCTAAGACAAACTATTTCCTAGCATAATACTGGGAAATTCAACTGGACGAGAAATTTATTCTGTTCAAAACTTAGTGAGTACCTAGGAATTATAGGCGTACAGCTTCTGAACTATACATCAAATATGAACACATAAAATTGAACAAGCAGCCTTACTGGCTACTTTTCATGTTTCATTACATTGATGGATACCACATGTCTATCTGAGGTGATTTTTTTTTTTCCGGTTGGTTAGTAATTACTGTCATTATTGTCTGTGATACAGCACCGCTCAGATAGCAGTTATTCTGCTCATAATCAGATGAGCAAGATATTATGTTTGGCTTTGTTTATGGAAAAAGAGGACATTTTATGAAATTGTGGTTAGACGCCTGTTAGCAAAAAGGATGAGTGGTTTCTTGGCGTTGTGATTTGGGTTTTTGAGGGGAACAGAGGCAAGTGTCTCCCTGTGGGGCTGAATTGGTTTGTCTCTTTGCTTCTCTAGCTGGAAGCCGTGTATTCTCTCAGAGTCTCACTGGAATAAGAAATGATCCCGTAAAAGAGCACTCGCAACGCTAAAAAAAGATGATGATGACACCACCATCAGCTCACCACGTGCCCCACATCCGATTAAGCACTTTAAATGTATTATCGCATTGAATGCTCACAACCCTATATTATTATCCTCATTTTACAGATGGAGAAATTGAATCCTAGAGAGATTGTGAAACTCCCTCAAGGGCTTAGATAGGAAAATCAGAATTCAAATTAGCCTGACTCTAGGGTTTCTGCACTTAACCGACTGTTTGATAAAGCCTTGTGAGAATGGCATTTCCAGAGCATTACATTAAAAAATGAAGAAAAAAGTAACACTGGCCATAGGTATGCATGCATTTTTTATAAATGTTCCACTGATCTTTTTGTTTTTCTGGAAATTTTCATTGCCTTAAGTGGCTGGACGGCCAAAATGTAAAACTTGGCGTTTTCCCTACATATGTCTGCGTGATGCTCCAGTAAGTGTTTAAGATGTCTGTGGAACAACATTTAATTTGCAAGATCTTTTTTATTAATGTGCTCAATTAAGTAATTATTTCTTTCCGTCTTTGGGTATATTCCATATTTGGTCTTCGGCGGCTTTCGGGAAGCCACCCAATATAATTCTTACTTAATTCCACGTTGATGCTGCTTCATTCCAGCAACAAAAGCTCAAAATGTGAAGCATGTCTCTTAACCTGTGAAAAAAGCCAATAAACGGGAAGAGCCACCCAAGGCAGTCTTTTTTCGAAATTGTAAATTGGCAGTGAATTTTGTTTACAAAACTACGGAAACCAGCTTGCGGTTTACGCGCAAGGCGTATCAAAACCGGTTTTGCTAACGCGGCGTCTCTCCAGGCGCCAAGCCCCCCAAGGCGAGCTCGCCGTGAATGTCTGTTTTGGAACATGACGGTGATGACGGGCGAGAATTTTCTACGTAGAATATTGAGATAGTAATTTGCCTACCACACAATTTGCTCTTTTCAAGTACAAAATTCAGTGGTTTTTAGTATATTCGCAGAGTTGTACAACCACCATCCCTGTGGAATTCCAAAACATTTTAATTATTCCAAAAAGACACCTACGTATTAGCAGTCAGTCCGGGTCCCTCACACCAGCACCGCGGCCGTAGGCAACTTCCCATCCGCGCCTCCATGGCTTTGCCTATGCTGGACACTTGATATAAATGGAATTAAACAGTACCTGGTCTGTTAGGCCTGGCTTCTTGTACTTGGCGTGACGCTTTCCGGTTCCTCCGTGGTGTGCTGCGTTTCAGTGCTCCGTTCCTCCTTGTTGCCGAATAATACGCCACTCTATGGCCAGACCACATTTCACCTACTCACTAATTAGTTGATGGGTGTTTGCATCATGCATTTCTTTCTTACTAAAAATCTGAAGAGTAAGGGCAGGAATATAACCCCTGCTGCTTTCCGGCAGGAGAACAATTTGCCTTCTCTGTCATGTCAACAGAATCAGTCTATGAAAAGTAGATACCTTGGGAAAGAAAAACCCTTTATTCCATTAGTGCATTATCCAGGGAATGGAGAACCGGGAGATTTTTTTTCCTTTCTCACTGAAGTGCCTCAGCAAGTTAATTTTGCTTTTCCTTACTTTGCTTGACAAATAAATTCATTGGCTGGAACCAAAAAAAAGAAATCCACATTAATAAAAATGTAAGAGGAAAGACCTCTTTTAATTGTGCCCCAATTAAGTCTGAATATAATCAGTGTCGTAGTATGAAACCAAGAGTAGAAATTAGCACGATGTTTCTTTCCCTCCTCGTCTTCATTAGATTATTCCCAGATAACCCAAAAGGAAACATGTATTTCAATTTATAGTGAATTTTCTGATCTGATACTTTATGTGGGTGTCTAGCAAGTAGCAAGAAAGAGCCCTAGACTGCAATTACTTACTGCAAGTCACAAGCTGCTAGAAATACCCCTTACTAATTGCGTCCTAAAGAGCTTGAGGAAAACAGCATCGCCTGGGGAGGAAGCCTTGCTCAGCCTGTTACCTGCTTCTGTGAACCACAGGGCACCTGGAGTGACCCGGGAAGTTATTATTGGTGTCCTGTGGAACAGTTATTGCGTGTTTGGGAAACCCCAGGAGTGGGTGAGAAGCAGGCGCGAGGGCTCTGTGCGGGGCGCTTGTCTGTAACCGCTACGCCGGAAATGACACGGAGAGTAACAGATAAGAGCAGCCACTGTTGCTCATCACGTACTTACTATCATTGGGCACTTTACATCTATATTTTACCTGCCACCTCCCTAGCTCTCTAAGAGAGGTTTTGTCATCGCTGCTTTACAGATGTGAAAGTGTGTCCCTGGAGAGTGAGGTGGCCTCACCTGTGTCACACAGTTGATGAGTAATGGGGCTGGAGGTCTAGCACAGGCTTGACTGAATCCCAGGTCCCTCTGTCTGCACTAGTCACAGACGGGTAATTAATGTTTGTCATCAAAACCATAGTTGTCACACGCCCATCACATTGATGATAATATGGTTTACGTGGCCCCAAAGATTTGTGCCTCCAAATAAACTTGTTTTGCCTGCCTGTGTTCCGGATCCCACACCTTTGGCTGCCCCTTAAGCTTGCCCCGTCGCTCGCCATCATCCCCATGCTCTGACCTGCTGTTCAGGAGATGGTAGGACAGAGTTTTGATGGGATCAGCTGTGAACCATCCCCTTTCAGTGCCTCCAGTACCCATTTCTGACTTGCAGGATCTAGAATCACCCTAAAATACTGTGACTCCCCTGGAGCAGTCTCCAGATGCGCCCTTGGCACCCTCCCGGGCTGCCCCAGAGGAGGAAAGAAGCGCTCGGTGGAGTTCTCCAGGATTCGAGGAATTCCTGGGGTGTCAGGTGCTAACCCACTTCTCGGGAGATCTTCAAATGTGACCCAGCTTTCAAGTCCTTGGAGAAAAGAGCCTGACAGCTCTTCCTGCACAAGGTCACATCATACAATATTCCATACAATTTTAATGCTCAGAAATTCCATTTGTAACCTTGAATGGACTGGGCGAATTCCTCCCATAGCCACACTCTTTGGGCCAGCACTGGATTATTATTATCATTATTAATTACATTGTCTTTAGGAAAGACACACTTGCTTAAGTTCTGCACAGTTGCCTCTGGGATCTATGATATTGCATCCATCCCACTTCCCTGGTTGGTATCATGTGCCTGGTCTCGGAGCCATTCGGTTCTGAAGCCTCTCAACTTCTAGCTCCACTGTTCTCTGATTCTCTGCTTATTTCCCGTTTACAAAACTGGACCTGCATTCTTTTCCCTCTGGCCTCACACTTGAACTTGCTTCCCTCCACCGCACTACCCTTCGCTCCCAGGGCCTGCACACGCAGCCCCCCAGCCGCTCCTGGCCGTCTGCATTCCCTGCCACAGTCCCCCACTTGTACCTTGACACCCCCGGTGCCCCAGCCCCCAAAGTGCTGCTCACACATCCCACTACACCTTTTTTTTTTTTAATTAAACTATATAAGGAGCCATAAAAGTAAAGCCGTGTAAAGTGATTCACATGGAGAATGACTGACACCTGGTATCTCTTACTCTCAGGAAGGGGATGGGGCTGGGGGAGGAATTGCTTAGGAACCTCATGGTTCTTTAGTTGGTAGAATACCAGGGTGGTGAGGGTGAAAGGGCTGGGAAGGGAAAGGCAACTCTACTGGTTTTGTAACACTTCCCAAAGAGAGCAGAGGGGAGGAGAGCCAGTGGCCCCTCCTTCCTGTGTCGCCGGGAGGAGCCCATCGCTGCCCACATCCACAGGCCCCCCGCCTTTCCTCCCTGGAGGGTGCACTCCCTCCCAGGACTGCTCTGCCGCCACCCACACCCAGCTAGGGAACCTCAGAGGCAGGGGATGGAAGACGCTGGGCTTCGTGCTTCACATGTTTGATTTGATTTGTTTTTAAATTTGCAACCACTTCTGCAGGGACTTTATCACAGCTTTGTAAGTGGAGAAATTAAGGGTAGCTAATTCAAGGTCACCCAGATGGTGAGTGCTAACCTTAGTCCTCAGACCAAAGTGTGCCTGGACCCCAAGCCAAGCCTTTGCCTCCAGACGCCCTCAGGCTCTCCGAATCTGCCACCTTCAGAAGCCTGGGTCAGTGGAGGGAGAAATCCACACACCCACACCCATCCGCTCCTGGACTCTGGCCTCCACAGGGGCCCTAAGCAGGCCTGTGTGCCACACACCTTTCCTGTCTTCCAGCTGATCTTAACTATGCGTGGTTTAGCTGTCTCTTAACTGGGTCCAGCTCAGCATTGTGTAACTGCTTACCAGCTAACTAACCCAATCATGATGAGAAAAGTGACTTGTCAAAACATTCAGATTTACGTTGCTGGGAGTTTAGCTTTATAATTATTGTTAACAACTAGCTTTTCTTTTTCACATCCACATAAATCACCATTTCCCATTCTCACAGAAAATCTTACCTATGAAATAGCTTTTCGTCCCTTTATTTTTACCCATAGCAACATAGCAACACTGAGACAGCATTTACTCACCTGCAGGGTCAACGTTGACACACAGATCTTGTTTCAACTCCTATAAGTAAATTCTGCTCATATATATATATATATATATAGAGAGAGAGAGAGAGAGAGAGAGAGATAGTCTCATCAACCTATCAAGCACATGATATGATTACCCAGTGTCTACAAAGCAAAAACGAATGAATGAATGAAGCCCCATTCGAGGTCGTTCCTCAGTCATGTCCAGGAGCTCTTGCTTTGCATTAGCAGAGACCTCATCCCACACTCCCTGGACACCTGGAGACCACTGACGGGCACAATCCTAGCCCATTGTAAGGCATGTCCACGTAGTGGGGTGAACGCCTGCCCGGACAACATGTTTGGCTTTCCTCCTATTTACTTACTATTTCACCTGAAAAACTCTATCCAATCTGACAGACAGTAAAAGAGTCCAAAAAATTTTTATCACTGCCTTTATGGGCCGACCCCCCTCTGCCGCCCAAGCGTTCTGACCAGGCTCCCAGCGCTGCTCTGTTCCTACCTGCAGGATACTTAAAGAACATCTCTCTTTGTATTGCCTTCCTGGCACAGAACGGTGCCCTCCTCTGCTCTGTTTGTTACAGATCAGGCCAAAAACAAGCAAGTACAAATAAACACATAGAATGAAAAACGAAGAGGGGCGATAAAAAAAAGAAAACATTCAGAAATACGATCTTTTGTGTGACACAGCACCTTTCAGGAGCTATCCGGGCCCTCCCCAGGGACGAGGCTCTGAGCGTTCACTCTTTCAGGAGTTGTTCTCTCTCCTGGACTAAGTCTGGAGGTGTAGCCAAGTGAGTGCTGCCAGCATTTCTTTGTCTCTGCTCTTTTCTGTTTGCTTCTTCTCATCATGCATGGTGTGGGAAAACAGGAGGAAGCTGGTCAGAATCATACTAAAAGAAGACACAGGGTCTCTTGGGCAGCATAAGGCCCTCCTACAAGTACATGCACGCGCAGGATACTGCGAGAACAGGTGCCATTGATTTTGACTGTCATCAGATCTTTTGAAATTATTTTTAGCTTTTTCAGCAACATTCAGTACAGTTGGGGATAGGCGAAGTATGACGAAAAATAGAATATGAAAGTTTTCCAGGAAATATTTAACATCGTTCTTCATATCCTTTATTAAAATTGCATCATATTTGTCTATAGAAAATATTTACTTTTTAAAATATTTATCCATCTCACTTGTTTTAGTGGTATTTAATAATGTAAAATCTCTATGATTGCAAAAAAATGAGGCTTTAAAACACATTTTTGTCTCTTGGCATGTTATTTTCTCATTGAACTAAGTTGCCAAAAAATATAAGCTTAGTAAATACTCATCACCTCCAGAAATAGTTCATGTCAAATGGAGCATATGTAAAGTAAAAACAGTTCTTTAGCATGACAGAAACCTAGCTATAAAAATGATTGAAGAATTTTGAAAAGTGTCACATTAAGTCAAATATATTTTGCTTATTCATAGTTCTTAGAGTTGAGAACTTAATTTACTTATGACCTGTCTACAGTTAATTTTGAAGTTTAAAATAACATTCACTGACACAGCCCTCTGGAGTCCTCTAGTTAGAGTTAGAGCACTCTGTAGCTACTCCTGTCATTTTCCAAGTGTGTGGTGATCTCTAAAGTCGGAGCCGCGTGCATGAGGCCGAGACTGGGAGGCAGTGGCTAGCAGACCTCAAGTCACGAGCCCAGTTCTCCTGTGCATGGAGCCAACCTTCATCAATAAAAAACAAAACAAAATCTCCAGCGAAAAGAGACGTTCTGCAGCCTCAAGCAACACACCCAGCTCGGCTGTGCCTCTCACAGAACCATTTGTTACAAGGGACACAGGAGCCTTGTGCACCAGCGCAGAAAGACAAGGAGCAACTGGTGGGGCGGGTCTGGAGCAGCGTACTTGCTAACCGAGTAACGCGCGTTCGTGATGGATCCACACCCAAGGACTGCAGTCCGCTTGGAAAGACGAATTTCAGAGGTGGCAGCCTTTAAAGTAGCTGAGAAGTTGTGTTCAAGTAAATATTCAGAATATATATATTCATGCTTACAGATATGAAGCAAACTAGTTTACCTATGCTCATTATATCTTTTGTTATTATTATTGTTCAGGTAAAGTTTACATACCTGAGATGCACTACAATTCAATGACATTACATGAAGTTTAAAAGTAGCTTAATAATTTTTAGTTTTTCAATTGAAAACTATAGTGTTTGATGCAGCCTCCATGCTGCAGGAAAAATGAGAAACAAAACAAAGCCCCATAGTAAGTTGACAGTATCTGATTCGGTAACTGATTTATTTTCTATTTCAAGAGTTATTTTAAGAGTTAAAGAATACAAGATTAAATTTGTAATGTGGATTTCAGAACAGCTGGAAAAGCTTGCAGAAGCATGAAAACATGCTCTCCCGTAGGCTCCTTGGGTAATAGAGTCACTCACAGTCACACCCCATGCTCATTGACATGACTTCACTGTCATCCTCGCCATCATATTTACGAGCTACTCTCCCTAAATTTTTTACCTGCTTCCAATTCTCTATGCTTCACTTCCCACTCTCCTCTTTGCCTCACCCCCTGGTTACATTGTTTCATGAAAGCAGAGCCTGTGTCCCATCTCGGGCTGTGGACAGTGCACCAGACATGAAGTTTCTTGTCATCTATTATTGCCTTGAATTTGCTTAAACAATGTAAAATGCTGATATTAGCAATGACTAGGCATCTTTCTGCAAAAGACTTACAGTGGAAGAGGCAAGGCCTGTATGGTGCCGACATGAATGATGCTCCCGGTGCTGATGTCAGCACGCTCCTCCGAGCACACCCAGAACCCTCATAGGGAGCAACGCACATCTTCCAGAAACTGTTGCCAAGAAAAGCCTAATAGCCTCTTAGTTTAGATTCCTTAAGGAACAATAGTGAGGTGTATGTTATTTTGTTTCTTGGTTCTTGGAGTTCTTTCCATTGAAGGATGCTAGTGTGTAGCATATATTAAATATCACTTAGAGCTTCAGCAAGCACAGAGAATGAAAATTACATTTAGCCCTTATTTTTTCTCAGTAATGAACTAACAATTCTTATATATCAGATAATGATTCAAAAATATCCAGAATCATTAGCTGTTTAATCACTGCATTTATCAGCCCAAGTTAATAACAGACAGCAAATTGGCTTCACTTCTTAACACTGGAAGCTTGAATTCAAATTAAGGACCAGTAAATTCAAAAGGATTTAGTTTCAGCATGCTCGACGTAACATATTTGAAATTATATTTATTCCTTTCACCTATCTCTCTGTTTGCATGAGACTTGTGTCAATTATATGGTTCCTCTCCATAGCCTCAATAATAAAGAGATTTCAGGTTGGAATATATAGTTCTATTTTTACAAGTATTGTTTAGAAACCAATTTATAAACCCTGTCATTTATGAAATGTTTGTGAACAAAACTCCCAATGTCTTTGGAATGACCCATATGAAGAAGGTCTTGCATTTGCCAGTTTGAGACCTGGCTTTACAATTTCTCTGCAATTGACCCTTCAGTCCTATTTTGAGTTACCAGATGAAAATAAGGTTTCCCTTCAAGTGGTGGTTGCTAAGGGCAACTGGTACTGATGCCAAAGGATGAATACTCTACCTCCTTAGTATAATGCCTACATTGTGAGCTAAATAAAGAGCTAAATTGCAGAGAAAGGAGTCACATAAATGTGAAATATCAGGAAAGGAATAGAAACAGGAATATTAGAGATGTGAACATCAGAAGGAGAATTACTAACAGCACTTTCTCGGGAATTGCCTAGCATTTTGGACAGATACCCAGCCCTCCTGGACAGTCTGCATTTCCTCTAGTCATAGCTAGGAAATTAGCACTGTTGGCCGGGGCAACACTTTCTTCTGTAACACAAATGCATACCATTCATTCTTAGCAAAGTTTGAAAAAAAAAATGCAGGTGAGATTCTGATAGAATTGCACACCGAAGTATTTGGCAATTTTTTTCCCTTGTATCTTCAAGCACAAACAGTTTGTGCCATCAGAATTGCTTTATGCTGTTTGGAAAATTGTTCGTGGATAGGGTCAGTTACCTCTAATGGAAGTTAAGTAACAGGTTGTTTTTTGAACATGTTGGTTTAATAAGAGAAACTTCTTAGTCCATAGGATGCATTTATAGTGACAGTCATTATTTCTTTGACCAAATTGTGTTATTTTAATGCAGCCATTGCTATGATTGCAAAAATCTTAGGGAAATTTCTCCTTCATTATATCCTGGGCATGACTGTGCTTGGGGGTGAGTTCATTACTCCTTTATTGGCATCTGCTGTGTGTCAGGAGTCACGGACTGATTGGGAAAACGGACATAAAATCAAGTAATTGTAGATTAATATACTGTGAGCTGTAATCAAGGCATAAACTGGGTGCTGCAGGAGCAGAGAGGAAGAGCTGTACTCACTGATTGTCGCAGGCAGCCTGTGGGTGTGAGTGAGGAACCTCTGTCTGCAGCGGGGCCTCTTCCTTGATTAACAAGGTTCATCCTTGTTAATGGTCTGTTTCTTTGTATGTCTCTTTCCTTCCTTTCCTCTCTGAAACTAATTTGTTGGTTAAAGAACACCAGCTAGGGAAAAATTCTTCCTCCCGGAGTGGGAATTCTAGAATGCAGGTTCCTCTACCCTAGATTCTGCAAATGCATTTTATGTGAGCATGAATGTTTTTGACGTTTTCTAAGATGATGGACAAAGAGGAGAAGGAGCTTTGTAGGCACAGCTTGGAACAGCCCGTTTCCCAAGATAGTCCTAACTTCACATGAGTCATTTGACTCTGATAAGAATGTGCAGATGCTCTCGATGCTGGAAATATGGTGAATGTAGCAAAGACAGAGAGGAATGAAGGAGAACGGGCGAGGTGCTGATGTTAGGGCAGTGCAAGGCTTATGATAAGGAGCGATACAGCTGAGACTGGAAGGGTATATAAGGACGTGCTAAAGAAAGTCTTGTACACAATACTAAGGAGTGTGAACTTCGTTCTCCAGGCAGAAGAACTATCAGATTATGTAACATGAGCCTTTTTTAAAAAGAGAATATTTCTTATAGCAGGGAGAGAATGTACTGGGTTTGGGTTTTCAGGAATGAGATTAAAATTGGAGTCATGAATTTGTGAGTTATTAACTTACAGGGAATGATTAAAGCCATGGATGGGAGGACGTAGGGGGAGCAGGTAAAATAAGACGACAAGCAGGAACGAAGGAATCTTTCGAAGTATCTGTGATGGAAGGTGAAAGGAGTAACTAGTGAACAGGACTGGGAAGGAGGGATTAGAAAGAAGAGATCCAGGGAGTGTGTTTAGAAGCCAATCAAGGAGAACATTTTAAGGCAGAGGCCTTGGTAAGGGGTCCCAAATGCTGCCAGGGAGTCAAGTAGAATGAAAATTGAAAATGTACCCATGGTTTTAATGTGTCTGCAATTAGGAGGTCATTTGAATCTCAGAGCTATTTGTGTTCGCTTCATAAGGTCCTGCTTGTTAGGAAAAAAAAAACTGTTAGTAATGAGGGTAAAGGATTTTCTGGGGGGCGAAGAAAGGGAACCTAACAAAGTAAAAGTTTTCTTTGAAGGAAACGAAAGGAAGCATTGCAGGAAATTGAAGCTAATCTTATGGCCGTCAAGGAAGCTTTAACCATAGAATTAGAGGATTGCCTATTACTGGTTGTTTCAATTAGACCACCACAGGCCAATATTCCAACTAAGCTACAGCTTACACTGAATCCAAATTATGAGCTAATAAGCAGACATATTAAAACCAGCACCCCACTGGTTTAATTTGGAGAGAGACATTTATATTAGCTCTTTCGAAGACTTTTCTTTCAACCTTTCTCAAAACCACAGTTGTTTCACAATTGGTTCTCAATTTTGAAAGTAGAACTACTGTAATAAAGAAAGAAATATAACTTCTATGTTCTAGTTTCTGAAGGGGTAAGAACTCTATGTTTCTCTTTTATTTATCCTTTTCTCTGGTTTCTGGAGAACATCAATTAGTTTAAGTTTTTAGATTCAGTTTCTTTCTTTGGGCCCTAACATGCATGTGCCAGCTGCCCTCTGCCAGCTTAAACTAGGACCGTCCCATCCCAGCCCATACTGTTTTAAGCACCAAGGTCACTGAGGATGTAGTGAGAAATCGTACATTGTTGACTGTGTAAAATATGGACGATTTTTTTTTCTGGCAATTGCCCTCTTCAGTATTTCACAAGACACCATTTCTATGAGAAATGGTACCCGGGAAATAGGCAACATCTGTGCCCCTCAGATGAGGCACCCACGCTGCGGTCCTCAGAAAGGCCTTGCGTGGGTGCGGCTGATGGGAGGAGTTGATCTGCAGATAGACTGGCTGCACGTCGGAGGGTTTCAGTTGTTTTGGCCTGAATGCTTGACACGGTAACAGATGCATCCTTTCCTGGTGTCTGTCCTTTCTCCTCGTGGGTTGAGAGATGCAGAGGGGTCATGCGGCAGGGTCAGGAGAAACTATTGGCCCAGAAAGAAGGCATCTGGGCTCTAGTTCTGAGTTGGGCCCCTACTAACTCTGTGACATACTCTAGGCAAGTCGGTGAAGCTCTCCCAGTCTGAATTTTCTCATCTTCAAAATACAGGCAATGATGCCGCTCTGACATCCTCACGAATGGCTATGAGGATCCAAGGAAAAAAGACCTGGACAAATGGCCTGAAGTGTGTTGTCCTCATACTGGAACTACACCTTTGTCTGTTATGAGACAAGGATGATCTAGATGCTCGTACACGTAATGATCACGTCTGTACAACCAGGCACTGTGTGTCTGTAATTCAGCACTTGGTGCTATTTCAAAAGTCCCATGTAGGCATGTTTTATACTTTGCCTACATGTGAATTTTTCCATAAAGTATTTGTTTATAAAATGAAAATATGTTCTTTATGTATGTGTATCTATATAAAATATATGCACACATACACATACAGTGTGATTAGGGGAAGATTTAAACTTGTACATAAATTGTTTCATTCAATAATATTTGGGGAGAGTAATCTATATTATACATGTAGTTCTAGTTCATTTTAACTTTAAAGAGAATGTGGGTTCTTATGTTGCTGGTAAAAGGGTAAATCTGTACAAATGTTTACTAGAGCAGTTGGAAATACTGAATAAATTTGAGAGAATGTATATCCCCTGACCCAAAAATTCCATTTCTATGTATAATCTTGAGAAACTCTCACAGATGTGTAAAAGGATGTGTATAAGGTTTTTCATAACAGTGATTTGAATAATGAAAATAGGTAGGAATTTAAATATCCCCAATTTGTAAAGTGGACAAACAATGGAATACTATACAGCAGCTAAAATCCTATTTTAAGAAAACAAATTGTGATAATCTTAGAAAAATTATCAAACTATTAAAAACATACAAGTGTACAAACAATACTTAAGAAAATCCAGGTGTGAAAAATGTTAAATATTAGACACTTTATAAGGCAAGGCATATTCTCTTACACATTCACATAATTTGTATATAACCTGTTTCTGTTTTAAGCCAATGTGTTGGGCTTGCATGAAATAACTACAGGAGAAGAATAAGACATCTCCAAGGAGATGCAGGTTAATAAAGAGGCAAGATCTACTTTGCAACTTTACTCCAGTGTTTTTCTGCAATGCTGGGTGGCAATTCTTTAAACCATCTCTTAGTGGGTCACAATCAAACAGGTCCTTCAAATGAGTGTATGTAAGGGGTTCTCTGCTTTAAGGAAACCTGGCATATTAAGACATGGGCTAATAAATAGGCAATTTCCTAAACTAGAAGGACACTTGGATTGACAGTTGTGAACATCTTTGCACAGTATCTTAACTCAGTATCTCGAGTATGATTTAATATACCAAATTTATTTTTTCAATGCTTTAGAAATGCATCTATTGCAAAAGGAGGAAAAGTACAGCCATAGTTTGAAAGGTAGTAATTTTAGCACCAAACAATGATTGACACTTCAGTAGCACATATTAGTAACTG
Source organism: Phataginus tricuspis (assembly GCA_029783875.1). Classification (NCBI taxonomy): domain Eukaryota; kingdom Metazoa; phylum Chordata; class Mammalia; order Pholidota; family Manidae; genus Phataginus; species Phataginus tricuspis. The sequence continues at coordinate 4,718,004 of JAQQAC010007890.1, read as the reverse complement.
TAGTGATAAACTTTATTGCAGAACAGGCTAACCAGGTTACTAAGTGCTCACCCCCCACAGCCTCACAGGTGCAGTCAATCATGGTATCATCCTTCATTTCCATATCTTGCTATATTCATCACCATGAAGCTGATGGAATAGTCTTTTGCTCTTTCTATGAAACTAATACATTATAAATCAGGTGATCATTAAAATCCAGCAGGGCTTAATATTGTAATTTCACCCGTTCCTCAGCAACCAGCAAGTGACCTTCTCCCTGCTGGTTTCGAAGACCTTATTTCAAAGAGTATTGATTCTGCAGCTCTAGTAGGATGGCTGCTTCTCCTGGCCATTCAGGCTATTCGGTTAATTCTAGATCTTGCCAAATATGCATTTGGGGCACTATTTAAAATGAAGAAGAGCCAGTGGGATGCAGGGGGAGGCAAGAGTAGTCATGTAGAATAGTTACAGAATCTAGTAACTCATGATGGGTCACAGCTGTGTTTCTCAGCAGCA
>JAQQAC010007890.1:4636256-4717009 GCA_029783875.1 Phataginus tricuspis | reverse complement strand
AGGCTGAAATGTTGACTTGACATACTTTTAATCGTCAGCTATTCTTAAAACTATACCTGGAGGCTTTACTGTCAAAGTATTTTTTAGTTAAACACAGCCAATAAAATGTGTGAAATGTAAAACTTAATTTCTCCTCTTGTAGGATTTTGTGGTCCCTTTAAAAAGTAAGGTTTGGGAGGGCAGATTTTCAAAGCAATTATGAGTCTTAATTTTTAACGTACAAAGGGCTGTCAGATTTTATACCTTAATTACTTTAGTTTGAGAGCTAATTTTATTGTTACAATGTTGACAGGCTCCAATTCCCTCGTATAAGTCAAAAATGTTATTTTTTTATACTACTGTCTTAAAAAAAATGAGGATTTTTTTGTGTGTGTGCATGTGAAAAGTTAAACAAAAGAAAGAATAGCAGACTCTTAAAATGAGGTATTACAATGCACAAATTATTTTGCAAAGAGTATTTGAACAAATGTTTACTGCATAAAGAACTTGGCTAATTTACTTTGGATTTTGGTTTAATGAGGCAGCAGAAATGCTAAAGATTATAAAATTAAATTTGGTTAAAATGCCATTCAAAGTATAATTGTATTTTCTCTTTTTAGAATGAATTATGGAGTGGTTCCAAAAAGAAGCACCTTACTGGCCCCTGTAAATTTGGGTGTTGTTATCTTTCCTTTTATTAAGGCAAAGCATTAAGATACTCTGAGGACCCTGGAAAGGACGTTTCCTGTACACGTTGAAAGATTCTGATAGATTTAATATTTTATAAAATACCTTGTTGTAATTGAAATTTAAAGATGTCTATTTAAAGATGAGAATCAAAAAAGATATATTCATTCATTCACTAGATGTTTAGTGGTGCTTTCTCTTTGCCAGACACTGTGGTAGAAACTCAGGATGGATAGACGAGTTATAACTATCCTTCCTCAGAGATTTGCAATATAGGGAGCATAACTGAATAAACACAACAGGAGTAATAAGTCTTATGTAGATGGGTATGGAGTATAGTGGCAACACAAAGATAGTGACTTTACTTATCCATGGCCTTGAGGTGGATTCTGAGTATTATATATACTATAATATATTCATATATATATGCATATCTTTATAATTGCAAAAATCTGAGAACATAATTGAATGTGTGTATATAAATGCATATTCATGTTTTTAATCAATGTATGAATATCAGGTCATAACCATTTGTTTTATATTCTTCCCATGTCCAAATCACTTCCTGATATTATCTTAAGTAAATCAGAAAGTGTATCAGTGCCATTAAGCAAAAGATTCTTTATTTTAGTGAAGTCCTAATGTGGCGCACTAAATTGGTGTCATAATGGCCTCAAAAGCATCAAGGTGCCTTCCTAAAATATCTAAATTCAACCAAGGTATAACTTAACTAAAAAGGAAAATGTGTCTATTGCAAATGTTTATAAAAAGAAAAGTACAGAATAGTTTTTCTATAGTAATCCACACCATTAGTGATTATAGTCATCTTTATCTGTTCCTCTCTTGTCTAAAGAACAATACTTGAAACCACACGTAGTAATTTTCTATGCTCATTCATATTCATAAACATGAAGACACCCACATCAACATAATCATTCTACCTGTATTATACTGAAGAAACTTTCAGGGAAAATTTGTTAACTTAATTGCTTCTTGGTTTCCCTGCAAGGACAGGGATGTCTAGCTAACATGGTCATACAAGCTATGAGTGTGTGTGCATGTGTGTATACCCATTTAGACATAGGGGCCAGCAAGAGTTTGCAGTCGGAATGGCAGTTAGCCTACTTCATAAATGGTTTTTAGATTTGTATGCATACTCACAAAGACACCTGGCATTTTTAAAGTATTGTCTATGTCCAATACTAAGTGTGAAATTTTGAATTTCATATGTTATCTATCCCAGTAGGGAACCAGTGTTGATACCTATTGAAATATCAAGGCAGAGAGCCCTAATTAAATTAATATAAATCAGTTTGTATTGATAATACATTCTTCCTTCACCTGTAGGCTTTATCCCGCTTTGATTATGTGTATGGTGTGTGTCTTTATTTCAGAATTCTTTAAAAATGATATTATTATACAGTATGTTGGATTTAGTAGGAAATAAAATAAAGTTATTTGTCAGTTGAAATGTATAACATTGAAAACAATCCAAAAATCACCCTTGAGATAAATGATAGCAAAGATAAAATGCTGAAGAATGTTCAATTTATTCCATGACCCTTGAATATCCTGCAATTTAAATTATACATTAACTTGATAATAGTTAATTTAGGACAGAACAGAAACTAGATACCAATTATGGTTTTTATATGTACATGTTTAATCATTCAGCAGCCATAGAACTTCTTAATAAAATCCAAATCAAAAGATTTTTTTCCTCCCCAGCTATCCAGAGCAAGTGGACAAGTGTTGAGGGGCCACAGCTGATGGTCAGGAATTTACTCAATCAGCACAGTCAAGAGTCTGACCCTGGCTTCGCCTTTTACCCAAAATCAGCTCCAAAACTTGTTTTTCCTCGTGTAAGAGTCAGACCTTCCCCTCCATTTCTCTTCTGTCAGCTCTCAAGCTGTGGTTCCCACCCTTGGTTAGTCTCATTATCTGCTGTTAAACTGCTCCCCTACAACTTGAGGCCACTTTTGAGGAAACCACATTACCTCTTCAAATTCCAGCCACAATTTTTAAGACACCCAAGTCCTGCCTAGCTACACCTGTTATTTTTTCCTCCATTAACATCCCATCACATTTCAAAGTAACCGCCTTCTGTAAGCTCCTAAATAATTCTCTTCCCCCCTTATTTCACTGGCTTCTCTCAAACTCACTTCTCCCAATTCTACTTTTAGCCTTTGCAAATATATTCTCCATGACACATGAAATGGACTTTCCTCTTTCCTTCCCATTCCAGTCTTCAGAGCCCATGCCGAGGCATGCCATCCAGAGACTTCCCCCACACTGCCCGTGACTCACGATACGCTCTGTAAATCGCCAAAATGTTTATTAGCCCTACAAGACATTGAGGACTCAGTGGTCCCTTTAAAAAGTCCCTTTAAACAGTGTTCCCTGTTGTACTCTAATGATATGGTCTCTGTTTCATGGACACAGCTTTTTAGGAGCAGGAGCTGTGTCGTCTCTTAATCTCTAGTAAAAACAAAAAGACAGATCAGGTAGCCAGTAAATATTTATTGAGTAGATTACAAAGGTCTTTATGAAATTTAACTCAGTGGTTTTCAGTTGGGCGGTTTTGGACCCCAGGGGACATTTGGCAATGTCTGGAGACATTTTGGGGTGTCACAGTTGGAAAGGAGCTCCTACTAGCACCTAATGAACAAAGCCAGAGATGCTACTAACCACCCCACAAATACACAGCACAGCCCCCCAACAAAGAGCTATCCCAGTCCCTCAAATGTCAGTAGTGCTGAAGGTAAGAAATCCTGTTTAAATAGATGCTCATTTGACGGTAAATAATCAAGAATCTTACAGATTTCCCCAAAAGAAAGAATCTCTAGGGATTCAGCCATGGGACACAATTATATGCACTTCCTCTCTTTCTTCCCACTATTTATGGAAAATTGAAGAGATGCTCCAGAGATTGGCAGAAGTGATTTGAAAACTTCATTTTTTAGATCCTCATGTGGCTACCACAAAGTAAAATAAAAAAGATAAACTGAGTCTACATTGCTTTTATCAAAGCATAGTAAGGACCGCCTTGATCCTTTGATAGCAGCTTTCTTCTTCCTAAATTTACTTTAATCTGTGCTATTTAGCAGTTTTTACCCTTTTTCATATTACCTCCTGTGATGAATTTATTTTGTTTTTGTCAATGTATTTTCTGATATTTAACTTTTAATTACTACTAAATGGCAAAGCATTCATAAATTAAAATTTTTTTCAATTATTTGCACATATTAACACATTTCATATGTATTAAGAAATTTAGGTAGAATTTTGGGAGAAAATTTTTGAAATTTAAAAGGGAAAATTCTTTTAGATGTTCTTAAAGACATGAGTTCTTAAAAACTACCCTATTGCAAAGAAAAACAAATTTACATTTGAGTTTATGAAACAAATACTTTTTTTCAAATTCTCCTCCAGATGGAGGGTTAAGTCAAAATAACAATCAGTATAGTTTCTCTTTCAGCTCATATACTTTTCAATAAGTAATCAGGTCCCTACCACGATATTTTTGAGAAAGAACACAACTCTCTAAGAAATTGTAAATATTTCATATGTAGTTTTTATTAAATTATACCCTATTTTTGATAAATTCCAAAGTAATATATTATCTAAATATTATATTGATCAGTTTTCCTTTCTCTTAAGATTCTCTAAAAATTAGAGGCATAAAGAAAATTCCTTGGTTTGAGTAGGAGTCATTCTAAATGTGTGCTTTAACTGCCTTGTTTTTAGACCTTTATTTCGATCCATATAAAACATCCAAGTAATTTAGTCCTGGAATCCCATTCATTGGTGAACTAAAAGACCATCCAAGTAAATAATTATCTGGGATTACACTTGGTCATTGGAAAGGAAATATTTCTAGAAATAAAAATATGATTACTCTCTTTCTCCTTTAATTTTTAAGAACACTCTGATGGCAGTTTTATGGCCCCTAACAGAGATTTGGCCCAGAAAATCATCTTTAAACTGAGGGTGCACCCTTGCTAAATCAAAATGAACTGTGAAATAGCTACAAATGCCACAACTTCTCTTCATGTTCTGAAAATTGTTTCAAGACATCTTCTATAAACTTTCACTAATTTTGTTTTTATTGTCTTATTCATTCATTTAGCAAATATTTACTAAAAACAACTGTGGACCAACCGCTGTTTTAAGTGCCCATGCACTGGTGAGCACAGCAGACATTCTCCTGTTGGACAGAGATTCCGTACTGACAGGGCAAACAGATAAGAATCAAATAACCTTACAAATAAACACACTCGTTTATTCATTCAAAATCTGTGTACCCAGTGCCTCCTGTGTTCTGGGCCTATTTTGCACTTGGAGGCTACAGTACCCAAACCTAGGAAGCTTACACTCAGGCAGGCAAATAAGACAGTATGAAAATAAAAATAAATAAATAGATATCCTCATGGCAGGTGGTCCAGTGAAAAAAATAAAGCTATTTAAGGATATAGAATGTTTTGGGGGTTGGGATAATATGTTTAGAGACACAGTGGGCAGGGATGGCCTCTCCAAGAGACACTGGAACAGACACCCAAATAAAGAGAGGGACTGAGTCAGGACTGGGCAGGTCCAGGCAGGAAGTGCCCAGCCTTTCAGAGGGTCAGCAGGAGGCCTGGAAGGGGTGAGGGGGGGATAGAGGAGGGCCCAGGGGGACAGGAAGGGGCCAGATCTTTGACTGGCCAACAGCTTTGGCGATAACAACCGTGCAAAGTGATTTATAACAACTACAAGGTGTTAAATGAGCCGATGAATAGGTGGCCTGACTTTCCTTGGAGAGCTGGGGGAGACTTCTGTGGAGGACTGAACTGTGTGCCCCCCAAATTCATGACTGAAGCTTTAACCCTCAATGTGACTATGTTTGGAGACAGGGTCTTTAAAGAGGTAACTCAAGTTAAATGAAGTCAGAAGGGTGGAGCCCTAAGGCAACAGAACTGGCATCCTTGTAAGAATAGGAAGAGATGCCAGGGATTCATGCCACAGAGAAAAAGCCATGTGGGGATTCAGGGAGAAAGTGGCCAGCCATTTGCGAGCCAGGCAGAGAGGCCTCAGGGGAAACCAATCCTGTAACACGCTGATTTGGACATCCAGCCTCCAATAAATTCCTATTGTTTATGCCACCCAGCCAGTAGTGTTTGGTTAGGGAAACAATAGCGAACTTACCGAGCGTCCCTGAAGAGGTGACCTTTCAGCTGATAACAGAACGATGAATAGGAGTTGGTCACTTGAAGGGAAGCATAAGGGAGGAGGATGTGCCAAGGCTCTACATTTGGAAAGCCCATAGCGTGTTTGAGGATCTGAAAGAAACTCTGAGAGGGAAGATGAGAGGGATACCTGGAGAGATGAAAGGGGCTGAGGGAAGCCAGGTCGTCCACAGTGTGGCGGGCTCTGTGAAGGACTTTGGCCTTTTTCTGAAAGGGGCTGACATGACCAAATCTGTGTTTATCACAGCATCTAGCTCTGAGAAACTATGGGGAATGAGGGGGTATGGGGAGACCTTCTCCAAAGGCCCCAGAGAGCCTGGATGGGGTGGGGATGTGGCAGTGAAGACGGGTGGGTGAAGTGATGGTGGATGAAACTGACAGGCAAGGGTGACCCCCCACATTTCTGGATTCTGCAGATGGAAGGAAGTTGATACCACTCTTGACTTGGGGAACCCTGAACTCATCACTTTACCTCCAATCCTGACCTGTCCATTTTGGACATGTTGAATTTGGTGAATGATTCAGTGAATAAATCTAAAGCTCGGAGAACAGAAGCTAGAGATAGAAACTTGGGAATCAGCAGCATGTGTGCAGTAATTGAAATCTGCTATAGTTTTGGTTCTCTATAGACAGTGAATTTATTTGTTTTTTCACTGATGTTTCCTGGGAGCATGGAACTGTGCTGACATATGGGATGTGCTCAAGGCATATTTGCTGATGAATGAACGAACGAATGAGTGAATGGTTACCTAGGAAAGAGTATAAGGAAGAGAAACAGATCTAAAATGAAATCTTGAATGGCAACATTTATAGACTAGATGGAACGTAAAGAGAGACAGCAAAGAAACAGAGGAAGAGAGGTTCCGAAAGCCAGGGAAAGAGATGGTTTCAAGAAGGAAAGTGAGGCCACCCTCAGTGGCACGCAGCAGCATTCACTAGCACACGAATGAGCATTTCTGAATTCTAACAGCGAGATGGGCTCTAAAATACTTGAATGTATTTATCCCTGTTGTCAGGCTTTGAATCAAAGCATACTGGATTTATTATGTGTAAGATTAACCTCAGATAATAATCTCTTGGAATCAACTCTGAAAGCACGTCTCTGATAACATTTCCAGCATGTGTGAATCTGTAATTACATCACTTTTTGCATTGAATTACGATCATTACAACAGTTGCAGACAAAATGTATTCAAGCAATAGAACACCAGTAGCTTTTCTTGACAAGGTCACTTGGAATCCCCTCCCTGGATGAAAGCTCCACCACTTTCTGCCCTACTGCCTCCCCACCTTTTATTTCACGCTGGGCTTCTCTACGCTTTGCATAACAAAGACTGTCTTGTGACAGGCAGAGCCATGTGATGAATCAAAATTAAGATTTGGGTGAGTGATAAAAAAAATTTTTATTTCACCACCAATATACCTTCTAAAAAAGAAAAGATAGACTGATAAAAAAAATTTAGTGGTATTTCAATAAAGATTGTAATTCGTTTCCAAGGTTGTGAGGGGAATTTGTCTAGCCCTAGTTGATTCTGACCCCCTAGGGACCAAGCCTTAGGGGGGAGCATGGTTTTCTTACAGCTTGACTGAGATGGCAGCTCTCTTCTTTCAGAGCAAGGACATCCCGCAGAAAACCCTGCCTCTCCATCTCATCTGAACGGCCTCTTCCTTGAGATCAAAAATGCACTTGACTTTTCCATGCTGTCTTCTGCAGTGGAAAGAATAAGGAGAAACCTCGTTAGTTAGTTCTTGGTTTAAATCTCAACCAAAGCCTGAGATTTAGACTGTAAATAGTTTAAATCTCCCTCCTGCTTTATTTTTCTTCAACACACTTCTTGCCACGTGAAATGTTGTACTGTACTTGGTCCTGGTCACTCCTGCCTTGGGAGATAATCTGCATGAGAACAGTTTGTTGTGTCTCCACACCTAAAACTATGCCTGACATACTATAGGTGCTCAGTAATATTTACAGAACAAATAAATGAATAGATGCTTAATGCCTGATGGTGGGAGGTAGATATAAAAGTGTTGGTTGAGCTTGTAATTTAGTATGAGAGGCAGTTCCTGACGTCAAGTCACAAATGTGAAACCCAGGCAAACGTTTTGGCTTGCTAACGTTTCTAGCTGATTTCTCCGAAGCTCCAGCCCCACACTGGATGTTTCCACATGAAGGTCCAGAAGGCACTTTGAACTCAAGGCATCCCAAACAACCCTCCTTTATTGCCTACCCCACACCTCCTCCTCTCAAAGCCTTTCTTATCGTCTAGAAAAGCATCACCATCTACCTGCTCCTTTGCATCCTAAAATGCCTCTCTCTCCTTCCGATATCCAGCCAGTGACCAAAGTATATTAATTCTACCTTAACAGTGTCCTTTGAATCCACCTTGCAAACCCCTCGGCCCTGTCCTGGTTCATAAGATAACCCCCTTTCCCCAACCTTCTGGTGCCTCTGGTCTATCTCCTGTCCATGTTTATTCCCGATTGGCAACTGAGACCTGTAAAATGAAATAACAGTTAATTGGTGGGAATATTAATTAATAAAGAAGTATTAGTTAAGTTTCTTTATGTGTCTATCCTAGGCTCAAGGAATAGCCTAAACCCATGTGGGATTTTTTTGTCTGATAGAAGGATGTAAAGACTAGATATGCTCATGCCACTGTCCTCAGAAATATTCAAAGGTTTCTCATTTACAGAAAATAAAACTTCATCCCTTAAAAACATTCCCAAACTCTCTTGGCTTTACAGATTCATCCCAGACCATTCCCCTGACCCTGAACACAAACACACCGCGTAGCTCCGGTGTTGTTACCAGAGACAGTGTGCACTCCCCCCTTTGGCTGTGATTTTTTTTTCATTCCTCTATCCAGAGTGAATTCCTCTTTCCCCTTACACAGGCCATGAAATCCCATTCATTCCCAGGTGCCCAACTCAGATGACAGCTCACTGCTTGCCTACACCTGTGGGTGGAACGAAGCCTTGTCTGTTTACACCCAGACTGCGTTGGTTCCTCTGTTGAGAGTGCTCCCATCAGGTGGGAGAGATTCTGAGCACCTTAGAGACACACGCCGCTGATGAGTCCACTTTTTCAAGGCCTCTCATTACCAAGTCCTCATTTCTACCGATTGCCTACTTGAGATTTCAAGGTCCTATCAGATAATGTATTTCTAAGGCATTTCTAGTCCACTGTACTCTGTGCTGTGCTAGCCGTGGTCGCGCGATGCCACAATGACTGCTGTTCTTTCTCTAAAGTGCTCTGTCTCTACACTGTAACAGTGATGGGCTTTCCCGATAGCTCATTTGGTAGGAAGACTCCTGGTCTTCAGAGTTCGGAACAGAAATGGATCCTCCACTAAATGGAAAAAGAGCCTCATAGGGCGTCCTATGCCATATGGGCAAAACACTTTCCCTTCTTCCGCTGGTGTAGCTGAGGGGGCAGTTGGTTGCATGCTTCAAAAGGTTGTGTGTTTACAAAAGGACGTAAAAATCTCTTTTTATCATAATTATGGAGAGTGCTAACCTCCAGTATTGTTGGATAGCTGCTCTGCTTTTGCTAATGACCAGCAGATTCAGAGCTTAATTGTCAACCAGTATGTGTCAGAACTCCTTCATATACTGGCTAATTTCCGTCAGTTTCTAAACGGCAACTGCTAATGTCAAGGCAATTCAAAAATAGCAAAAACTTGATTTCCCTTCCCATCCTGAGGATCATATGCATGGGCACCAGGGAGTCTGGGCAGTGAATCTGATGGATTTTTGCCATCATATTTAGAATAAACAAATTAATGCTAGGAACAGTTTTCTAACAGGAGATAATGAAGGAAATGGACAAACAAAAATAAATGTTACAAAGAGGAAAAATACAGTCTTGGCAAGAAGATTAATTGCCTTTATAAATGAGATGGAACTTTTTAAATGTAGGCAAGAGTTTTAAAATTAAACAATTTGGCTAAATAACACAGTATTTCTTCCTATCATTAAATTGTCTTTCTATTGGGGCCAAATTGATGTTTTAAATATGTTTCATGACAAAAGATGCATTGCCAGATTAGTTACTAGTGAATATTTCTGTAATTGGGTTGCGGTGAGTGAGTGCGATGGTCCCTCAGTGGCTGGTCTCAGGCAGGTCAGTGCAGGGTGGGTGGGAGGATCAGCTCCCGTCCCTGTACCTAGCGGTGAGGTCGTTGAAGAGCACGCAGAATGGCCCAGTCTGGGTGTGTTCACCGTACAGCCGAGTCTCATCCACCGTCCCAAGTCTCCAGGCCAGATCCCTCGGGTCTCTGACCTTCACCTTGCAAACTTCGGCCGTTAATGAAGTTACAGTATTGCGTGCTGCAGGCTCTCGATAAATGTTTGCCCTCGTTCTTGGTGTACAGAGGTATTCTTGGTATACAGAGGTTCAGGCCAGATCCTGATGTTTGCCCTCTCATTATTACAGAGGTGTTCTCGGTATACAGAGGTTCAGGCCAGATCCTGACGTTTGCCCTCTCATTATTACAGAGGTGTTCTCGGTATACAGAGGTTCAGACCAGATCCTGAGGCATTCAGAATGAAAAGGGGAGTGAGCAAAAGAAGCCAATTCTAAATTTCGCTGGATTCAGCTCCTGCTTTTAGTAACAGTGAGCCCCCTGGGTCCATCTCTAAAGAGGATGGACCCTCCTCCAGGCTGAGGCTGTGTGCCGACTTGAGAACGTGTAATTTACTTTGTTGTTGCTTTTTTTTTAAATAAAAATTGTATATATTTGTGCTCACCCTGTCAGCACATATACTCAAACTGGAATGATACAGAAAAGATTAGTATGGGCCCTGTGCAGGGATGGCATGTAACTCATGACACATCACCTATATTTATAGGGAATATAATTAATAATATATAACAACTTCATATGGTGGCAGATAGCAGCTAGACTTGTCATGCTGCTCACTTCATGATGAATGTAAATGTTGAATCACTGTGTACACCTGAAACTAACATAATATTGTATGTTAGCTATAATTCGGTTAAAAAAGCTCTCACAAACAATAGGAGTTCTGTAAGAGCTGCCTTCATTAATATTTTGCGGATCAGATATAATAAAGTTGAAACAAATAATTTCAGAGTAAAATAACTAACTTATTCCTCTCAAATAATCTACATAAAATATAATATTGCTAAATAAATACTGTTTTTAAATAATTTAAAACATATATACTTAAGGTGTATAACACATTGTTTTGGTATTCAGATGCATGGTGAGATGCCTATTACAGTGAAGCTAACTAACATATCCTTCTCTTCACAGTTAGCTTTTGTGTGTGTGTGTGGTGAGAGCACCGGAGATACAGTCTTTTAGCAAATTTCCAGTATACAATAGGTTAGTTACTGTGTACAGTTACTGTATACAGTTCCTGTGTACAATACTGTGACTGCCTACTTTGGCATATAGGCAAATCTAAATTTAAAGAAAAGGAAATCAATTATAAGGTGACATTTATATGATACTTTTAAAATAATACAGTTGACCTTTGAATGACACAGGTTTGAACTGTGTGGGTCCACTTATATGCAGACATTTTTCAGTAAATATATAGGAAAACATTTTGGAGATTTGTGACAATTTGAACAAACATTTTCTTTAGCTTATTTTAATTGTAAGAATATAGTGTATAATATATACACAAAATATGTGTTAATCAACTGTTTATGCTGTTGGTAAAGTTTCTGGTCAACAGTCTATAGTAGTTTAGTTTTTGGGAGGTCAAAACTTAAATGTGGATTTTTGACGGTGCATGGGCTCGTTGCCCCAAACTCTGTGCTGTTGAAGGGTCCACTGAACTTGGTTTGGGCAGTGATATTTTAATGATAGATAATACTCTAATCCTGTGAAATTCTAATGATATTCTCATATGGAGTTCTTAAAAAGGATAGTTATTTCACAATATCTGAATATTCTAGTATTGTCTCAATTTTTCATTTCTTGAGAAATCTTGTATCTAAAAAAATAACTTTTCACCATGACATATATCAGGATTGAAAAGTGCGTGATTAATGTTTATGGTGTAATTACGTTTATATTTTTACATGTAAAATCATGAAAATATATCTGAGATCATAAATGGGCACATATTTCAAGGCATTAAGAACTCTTGTACAGCTTACTAAGGATGAACCACAATGAGAGAAATTCTTTGCCTTGTAACACTAGAGTCCACATCCAGAAACATGACATTTAGGTGTATCATAGATAGAATGATGCAGTGGGTTTTATGATTTTTTTTAAGTTTTGAAAAATAGATACTTTCACATAGAAAGTATGTTGTAAGATTTATAACAGATTAAAAGATAACTGATAAGCTCATTTTAATCTCACACATTTTAGTTCTCAAACTTAAAACGTTTTTTGTGCTCTTAAACTTTCCAAATCCTTTCTGATCTTTTATTTAATGCAAACATTTTTATATCATATGTACACATATTTAAAGAAAATACATTAGCATATTTATAATAACTTTTAACAATAATTTTATGAATGTCACCTAAAAATGAAATGTCTATTCTGAAGAACTTCAAATTGATATTAAAACATCAAGAAATATTAATATCTGGGATTCAATATAAACAAATAGAGAACAAACTACATCTGTCTGTTGGGAAGAAAGACCTAAAACTTGAAAGTGATATAAAGAATTGGTTGTGAAAAAAAAAAATCCTAAATTGAATTTAAAAACCAGATCATATCAAACATAGGTCAAGTCTTCCCTCCCCATAGATCTTCTAGGGAATATAGTTCTGATTACATCTCAAATCTTAATATATTTATTGGCTTGTGGATTATGTTAGCTCTACTATTAAAGTTATGTTTCACTTCTAAATATGTAATTTTGAAAGGTCTACAGCAATGTCCTATGTGTGATTTCTGTAGGGAAAAAACAATATAATAATAATAATATGGTGATGAAATAAAATTATTCTTCTAGGAATGCATCTTCAAAAGGTAAATATAAAATACTGGGACTCAAGAAAACACATTTCAACAATACAATGAGAGTTGATCTGAACAATATATACCATAATAAACTTTCCACTTAAATGCTACTGTTATTATTTAGAATTATTTTAGAGCTCTTCTTCTGGGTTTGCCTTTGTATCCAAGTTATGAACCACATAGAAAATTCTGAATATGTTATAGTTTCATATTGTCCTTAACCTAAATGTCATTGCCTACCCTGATTATTTATATTATTTATCGTAAGGACAGCCACATGACCTTTTTACAGCCTCCCAAAATAAAATTCATCTTTGAGTTTATTTAAAAGAATGGGACATAGTTCCAAAACAAATTAAAAAGTGATGTTGAAGCACTTAACTGGTTATTTATGACAATAGTGTAAAACCTCACAAAGCAACAGTTTTATAAAGTAAATCAATTATTTGGATGTATAAGATATGGTATGTGCAGTCATATCATATGTTTTTGTCCATTTTTTACTTATAAAGGAACTACCAAAATAGCATGAAAAACTTCTTAGCATTAATGAGGCATTTAAAATTTTTATCTTTTTGTTTGAAGGTTTTTTGCTTAGTTGAATTATTTGTTTGGCTTTTGCAATACAAAAAGCACTGGGTGAAACTCTGCTTTAGAGGCTTTTCCACAGTCTTCAGTTGCTAATCGCAACAGAATCTTTACTTTCTACAAATTAATCCTGAGCATCATGTTTTGTAAAGGTGGGGTCTATGCCACAAGGTTAAATTTACTTTCACATTTTTATGGCATGAATAAGACCATGACTGTTTGCCATAAAGCTGTCATAGTACCAGTATATGGTAGTGTTCAATTTCTGTCGAATGGATGTCGAATGGCAGGCGTGCACACACCTTGTCATATTTAGGCTCCCTGAAATTTGAGAGACGTATTCAACTTCGATGAGACAAGAAATAAATTTGTGTTAGCGAAGCAGTCTTAGGGAAGAGGCAGTGGGGATGCTCGCTCATGACACATACCGGCATCTTGCTCCACTGAGCCAGGGTTTCCCCAGGGCCTTCTCAAAGCAGCAATTTAAATTAATTTATGCATTCAATCCACACAATGTTTATTAAGCACATACTACATGCCAAAAGTGTTCTAGGGACAGGATGATAGCTATCAACAAAACAGGGCTCCCATGGAGTTCGTATGCTAGTGGCAGGGATGATAATTCTCCAAGACATTGTTTATTTGTGAGCACTGTTTCTGATTACTGACAAAAATGTGAGTAATGATCCCAGGGTAGTGGGATCTCCTGGTATCACTTGGTGAGCTTCATAAATTGTATTGCAGGAGGGAGTGCTGGTTATCCAGTTTGAGCAAACGTAGGCAATTTGGAGGCCTAACCCCTCGCATTCTTTCCCTGATGCTACAATGGTCTGCTTTACAGGAATGGCAGACCAACCTTGTATTTCCCAGGGCCTTCCAAATAATATGTTAGTTGGGAGAATGGTCTTGGATGACATATGCTTTTAGAAAATAACATATGTGAAGTATCAGCTTAGGAACAGTTATTGCTGGTACAATCTTTAATATAGGCTACAGGCTTTGGGGCTCTTTATCTGAGCATTAGCCACCTATTTAAAGGGTGACGGACGAAGCATCACCTCGTTAATTTCGAATCCCTGCCCATGAGGCTGCCTCCAGGTATTTTCACGTCCCTTTAAGCTACAGAAATATGTATATAAAAGCTGGGTGAATACTTTTGTTTATGTATTCACGAATGAGTTTTCCTAAAAGCATGAAAAATATTCCTAGCACAAAGGAGGCATTTGAAAAATTCCTTTATTTTGTAAAGGCCACTTGTTTAGTACTCATTCACTCAGCGTTTGCATACAGTAGTTCCGACCGCAGCCGGAGTCCTGCCCGGGAGTCTTTCCCGGCATGACCGTGCATGACTCTCTCCCAACCGAACATCCTCGCCCATCATCAGCTAGAAATCTTTAGAGGGCGAGGTTTCCGATTCCGGTGCGTACCCCCTGCACCCCCCCACAGCCGCCCCAAGCACCCATCGTGCTTGGTGCATGGAGCACGGCAAGTTTTTACAAGTTGGTTTTGGCAAAGGCCGTGAAGATCCCTCTCCTTGCATTATATTGTTAAAAATTTCCCTTGGGTGGCTTTCCTGAGAAACAGTTACCCTGGCAGCCAGCATTTATGTTTTTTTTTCTAAATTCCTTTTGATTTCCATGATCTTATAAAAGAGTTCCTCCGAACTCATCTCTAAGAGGGTTTGCATAGTTAATCATGTTACAAACATAGGCCTCCTCCTCGCCGGTCGGCCTGCTCTGCTTGCCGGTTTTCCATCGGCAGTTGGTGGCATGAAGCAGCAGCTGCCTTATCTCTGTCTTGCCTTTTACTTGAAGATTCAGAAGGAGCTCCGCCAGGTCCGAGACTCTTCCCTTCTGCTCCTTCTTATGGTCTTATTTAAAATCTTTTCACACATTTGGGGGGTACCCAGAAAAGGAAGGACCCAAAAAAGAAAAAAAAGAGTTACTACGCACTCCCCAATATGAGTCTTATTTTAGGCTTGTTTGTGTAAGTACTGATAATACTTTATCAGTTGCTCTTTTTGTATTGAAATGTAAAAATACTCTAGCTTTGTTTTCTAAAAATAACTCCTAAGAAATAGTTCAGACAGGGATGTAAAATTCAGTCAATGGGAATAAAAAGATACTACTGGGATCAGAGGCAAGGGTATTCCATCAGCATTCCTTCATTCATTCAAAGACTATTCATTGAGCATCTACGATTTGTTAGGACCTGTGGGGCATGCAGAGATGAACAAATCATGATTGATTCCCTTAAAACATATGGTCTAAGTGGAAAAATGGGAATATTGCCCTGAACCAGCAGGCGTCTGGATTCCCACTCAGACTTTTAGGTCCATACTATGCGAGGTTATTTCTAATTCACTCTGAAAAGTATTTTGAAAGACAAAGATAGTCTCCCTTCTCCAGAGATGAAGCGCTTTGAGGAAGAAGACAGAGCAGAGACCTCTCCAGAAATTAGGCGTCCCTCACCGTTCCACGCAACCTGCTACTTCCAAAAGTAACCCCACTCAGAAACCCCTCCTATCATGGGCTCTGCCGAGGGTGCCCCAGATTTCTTAATGATAAAGAGGCAGGAAGAAATATTTTAATAAATTGATTTATATTTTAATTAATTAATCTCACACCAGTGAGAGGAGGTAGATACTTTACCAGGGAAAATCTTGGGTACTGGACCCCCAAGCCAAGTCAGGATTCAAAAGCCAATTCAGTATTACTCCAAAGCCGTGTGCACTTTTAAAGTTGTGACTTTGTGGCCTCCTGCTTCGAGGTCCTTCTCTGTGAGGGTGGCATCCTCTTGGCAGTGCTGGGCCGGTGGGCCCTTGATAGGTTCCCCTCCTGTCTCTCTGGCTGCTACTCCCCTGCTTCCCCAAACAATTCCCCAGGGACTGGACAGCGTGCGCTGTCAGCAATGTCTCTGGTGCCCTCCAGGGCAGGCAGCAGTTCTCTAGAACTTTCCTCAACTACTGACATCCTCGCCTTCGGCCCTCCTGGCTTTGTGCGAAGAGCCAGTCCATCACCGTTGTGCCAGGCTACGGAAGGATTTGGCAGGAACCTCGTATGCCTCTTCCTCCTATCCTTCTTATGCCTGGTACATAAACCGAAGTCTGGTGGTGACTCAGTAAATGTTGAGCCAGTATTAGAAGCCTGAGCCAAAGCCACGTATTTGTGTGGTACCCAAAGCTGTGCCTGTCATCACCTCACCACGTGCCCTCTGCAGGGGCCTTTGTCCCATATGCTCAGGCCCACGGTGCCGGCTTCTGTACTTGCCATTTTCTCCATTGCTGTTTCCTGCCCACTGGACATGTGCACAGCAGAAGGTTTGCTGTTTGACTTGGGGTGAAGTACATGGTTTTTCACACTGCATCTAAGATGCAAGATGACAAGACCCCCAGGGAAGGACCCCCCTGCAGTCGCGTACATTTCTGAACCTGCAAGACGAATGGTCACCTGCCCTGAGCTCCCACCTGCTCCCCGGCTCTTGGCTGTGTCACGTCCCTTGTGTTGCCATCCTGGGGATAACAAGTGGTGACAGATGTTTCTCTTCCCCTTTGTTCCCAAAGATCCTAGGCAAGGTTTGAGCATGTAATTTCTTCAGTCTCTTTCTTATTTAGCCATTTTTCAGCCAAGGAGGTTTCTGCTACTATAAGTTCTTCTTCGAGGAAACCATGATCAAATCGCTGTGAAGTGATATGGGATGTTTGATGTGAATTATATAATTGCTATAATCATAAAACTCCTGGAAATGTAAAACAGTGAAGGATCTTAGAGATGTTTTTGTTTGGTCCTCTTATTTTCATATTGGGAAAATGTAGGCCATGCAGACCAAGGGACTGGTCCAAGGTCCCAGAGATAGTGGGCCCAGAGCCAGGATGAAACGCCAAACTCGGGTTCTTAGTTCACTGCTTCTCCATCTCTCAACTTTTACTCCTTCCCCTCCCGGAAATGAATCAGGTATCTCTGCTAAGTGATTGTAGGTTTCACATTTAAGCATATGAGTAGTTAATCTCCTGTGAGTGAGCATCTTGCATAGGACAAAATAGCAAAGTAGGAAGTATATGAATTAGAAGCCAGACAATGACCAAATGCTGTTATTTTCTAGCTGTGTGATATTGGACTAGCTACTTAATCCCTCCACACTTCCGTTTTCTCAACCATTACAATAGTAACCATGGAGTGAGGAGTGAATGAAGTATTACCACGTGGCGCTCAGAGCAGCACCCGGCCCATAGGAAGTGTCAAACGAGCGAGATGCCCAATTCTCAGGTGTCGTCATCTTCTCCTTTATCAGAATCACCTTTTCTCCCCTTATAGTTAGAAGAGTGACTTTTCGGGTTTTGATAAATACAAACATATAAGTGTGTAAATAGGGTAAAAAAATGTGCATTTGAGTTTCATGGTTTGTTTGTTTAATCCTGATCTGGTTCCCTGCGTGGACTGGGGCAGGACTGGGTGTGTATTTATGAAGGCATTTGAGTATCATCGACCACCATTTCTCAAAGCATGATCTAATATCTCCTCCATCAGAAACCCTTGTAGGGATTTTTTAAAAAAGGAAGATTCCTGGGCTCCACCACAGACCCAGTGAATAAGAATCTCTAGCAATGAAAGGGCCCAGAAATCTCCATTTTATGACAAACTCAAATGTGATTTTTATGCACTCTAATTTTTGGAGAACCACCGCTCTAGGTGAATCATCCTAAATGCCAGATTATTCAACCTAAAATATTACTTTAATCACACTATTTCCTTGTTTAGATAACCTTTAGTAGTTCTTACTAATCTCTAGTTGGCAAGGAGGGTCACCCTCTGTCAGGTCGTGTGAACTTGTATTTCGAGTCTTGTGCAGGCTGCAAGACTATAAAATGTACCCCAAAGATGTCCACGTCCTAATATCCAGAACCTGCAAATGGGGTACCTTATGTGACAAAGGGACTTGGCAGAGATGCTTCAGTTCAGGGGAGATGATGGCGGCGATCCGGGTGGGCGGGTAATCACAGGGGGCTTCATGGGTCAGTTAGTAAGTGAGACAGAAGCCAGAGTGGTAACAGGTAGGCGTCCTGTGCCAGAAAAGGCACACAGCTTCCAGGGGCTGGAAAAGGCACGGAAACAAGCCCTCCCCCCACCGCCTCCAGAAGCACCCACCCCTTCTGATACCTTGGCTTTAGAAGGGACTGATTTCGGACTCCTGACCTCCAGAATTATAAAATACTAGATTTGTGCTGTTTTAAGCCAAAAAGTTTGGGATGACTTGTTACAGGAGCAATAGAAAACTAATACCTTCAGAACAAAACAGCAGCAGACTCACAGAACCCAAGAATGGACTAACAGTTACCAAAGAGAAAGGGACTGGGGAGGATGGGTGGGAAGGGAAGGATAAGGGGGGAAAAGGGGCATTACGATTAGCACACATAATGTAGGGGGGGCATGGGGAGGGCTGTACAACTCAGAGAAGACAAGTAGTGATTCTCATCTCACTACGCTGATGGACAGTGACTGTAATGGGGTGTGTGGTGGGGACTTGATAATAGGGGGAGACTAGTAACCACAATGTTCATGTAATTGTACATTAATGATAACAAAATAAAAACAAAGAAGTTAAAAAGAAAAGAAAACTAGTACCTTCACGACTCATCTTTCCAGACCCTCGGCCCCTTTCCCCCGCTCCCGCACTGTCCCCGAGTTAGCCTGGTGCCTCCTCCTCTCTGAGCTGTGCTCACTCCCCACCTAGCAGCCTTGCTCTTTCTTTGCTCACCTTCTGTCTGCTAGTTGAGCTAATTTTTCGAGCTCAGGGTAAATTGTTTCTCCTATTTGTATAAAAGCCTTCCTTGACCCCCCCAGCCAATAGTGACTTTCTCTTCTCTAAAGCTCTAAGGGAGTTAGAATCTGTGCAATTTATTGTGTATCCAGTTATGAAAATCTCCACCCAGATGTGGTTAAGCACAGTATCTTCCAAATCAGAATTCCTGGGTTTAAGCCCTCACTGTACCACAAGTACCTTGGACAAGTTTCTTAAATTCCTTAAGTTTCAGCGTCTTCATTTGTATCAGCCTCATGGGTCGTGAGGTTTAGAGATGCTCTACATCAAAGTGAACTGGCTCAGCGGCTGAATCAGAGCAAACGCTCCATGTGTGTTGGCGATCACACACATGATTCAGCAGTCTATCTCTGATTATCGTCTTGAAGAGCTGGTCAGTCACGTTGTTTAAGTTTAAAGTGTTCCTGTTACTGTTTTCTATCCATGAAGTCCATGAAAGTAAGCTTGATAATAATTATAACAAAATAACAATGACAATAGCAAAGTGATATAATGAAAGAGGCATGGGATTTTGGAAATCTCAGTTCTAGCTTTACTGGCTATCTGGAAAGAAAAAAAGTTAAGTCTCTTTATCTGTAAAATGGCAATAATAATGGTATTTACCTCTTAAAATTGATTTCAGGATTAAGTAAGATGACAAATTTAGTCTTAGCACAGCTCCTAGGACATTACTAAGAGTTCAGTGCATATTACCCATTGTTAATGGTAATCAGTATTTCAATTTCTTTTTACTTGTTTATAATATAAATTTTGATATTCCTGTTATTTTATATATGGCATTAGTATGAGAAACAGGAGGAAGAAAATTTGGTATGTATCTAATATTTAATGTCATGGGTTGTTATCCCAGGTGTTACAGAACATAAGTCCTCCAGGATTTTAGAGCTTCCTGTTGGAGCAGTGCTCAGACCATGAAAGTGCGTCCATCCTCCAACCTTCCTCTTTGCTTCCCTCCCTCCCTCCCTTCCTCCTTTCCTCCCTTCCTTCCTTCCTTCCTTCATCCTCTCTATCTTTCTCAGGTGACTGTATGAATAGCTGCATATTTTAAGTAAGTACTTTAAATACATTAGATGGTGGAACCATTTTTGAAAAAATAAATCTGTGATTCGATACCTTGCCATTCATCATAACCATCCCTTTACAACCCATCAGGCTATTTTAGTGCAGATAAGAGCTCTCCTATCCCAGCTAATTTGAATTCATTTTTCAAATGAGAGTTCATGAACTACTATGCTTAAATTAAAGTCTGTTACATCTTCAGCATTTCCTTTGTCTGCTGATGTTATAATATGATTTTTAAGTAATTGAGTTTCTTTTGACATGATTTCTTATTTAGAAAGTCGGGCTTATTTGTGAGTCTTTCGTCTCTATACATGATTATATATTTTACGTAGGTATTTTCTTCCTGGGTGCCCTCCAATTATTTTAGAGAAACTTGGAATTACTCATTTTTATTTAAGCCACTTATAATAGCTCTAGTTCGCTGAGGAAATATGGTATAAGAATGCTAGAAAAAATGGTAGTAATGACTCCTTTTGTCATTAGAAGCAAGAAGGGAAAATGAAACTAATTCCTATAAAAAAGAAGAATATGCTTAAATGTATTAAATAGATGCTGTAGAACTCCCCCTTATCACCTACTATTTTTAAAGCAAGGATGATTGCCCCCTCTTCTTTTTACTTTGGCCACTTTTATTTAAAGAAAGATTTAGTTTTGTAAGTAATTTAGGGGATTAAATTTACCTAAAAGGAAACAGGGAATGTCCCCTTTGCCCTTTGGGGCAGCTTGTTCGTGGTGTATTTCCCTAGAACACACAAAGGGCAGTCACAGCGGGTGGATGGAAACTTTGCTTGGTAGCCTAGTACCTTGACACACACACACACGCACACACACACACACACATGGTAAGTGAATTTCAAATGAGAAATGGAGACTTCAACAAAGTGGAAACCTTTGCCTTGTGGAGAGATTTAGGGCCCTGTGTTCCTCCTTGGCCACCGTGCATGAGAGTCATGGCTGGCCAGTGAGAGGCAGCACTAAATGAAGCTTACATTAGGAAGGGAAACAGCAAATTAAAAAATTCAGCATAATCCTAATAATGCGTTAGTTCACTCATGGTGAAATTAATAACCTATCATAAAAAATGTTAAAAATTGATTTCTTATATACTACAATAGGGATGTATTTTTTGCTTAAAAATTTTCCCTTCTTTTCCCTTAAACATAATACATTTAAAAAAATCAGCTACTAGAGGAACCATGCTATCTTTTCAAATAGTGTTTTAATGCAGTATCAAACTCTATTATAGCCTAATTGGTGACAAAATAACACTGTTATATTCAACTCAGTATATAAACATGGCTTCAAAAGCTTATAAGTTCTTAATATATTTAATAAAGATCAACTAGCAATCATTTTTTCTGTGTTTATAGAAGTTTCCCAAAAACTGATTGATCATATTGATTGCTGGTTTGGGGGAAAATTTCACTGATTGATTTAAGATAGTATATATAGTGGGGCATGACTTTTCTTTAATAAGTATAGTAAGAAAAATAATTTCTATAAGAATTACTTTTAATCACCAAAGATAGTATAACTTAGATATTTTTATTCTTAGCAAGAACCCCATTTTGCATTAGAATATTTGTATTTCACACTGAAAACAATTTATAAATAAGACATACATTTATTAGTTATTATAACACAAAAAAGGATGCATCACCATTCATATATTTCTTAGTACAGTTTCCAAAAATAACATACTCTCAAAGTAATTCACATGCATAATGCATGGATTTGTTGTATATAAAAATTCTCATTGTACATAATCTAAAATAATATGAAATTTGGTAAACATTCTTTTTACTTAATAATTACATGCTCCTTTAAATTTATCAGAAAAAATGAGGCATTTATAAACTACAGATAAGTTTAGCTTTTTAATACTGATGACTTCTTTTTACAAATTTCAATGTTAAAAACAAACAGACCACCTTTTAAAATTCTTACCAAAAGTGACTGGCCAGTGAGGGGTTGCAAATACAGGGAGATGACAGGGTAATTGGAAAGCAATATTAAATGGAGAATAGATTATGAAATGTTATTGAGTATGAAAATATATAGCATTCTTTTAAATTCTATTTTGTGGTTAAAGGGGAAAAAATACTGAGGAATAAAATTAAGAGAATGTCATAGACTAAATGTTTGTTTCTACCAAAATACGTATGTTGAAATCCTAAACCTCGATAGGATGGTATTAGGAGGTAGGGCCTTTGGGGGATGATCAGGTTGTGTAGGTGGAGCCCCCATGACTGGGATTAATGCCCTTAGGAGAAGAGACCTGAGAATTTGCTCTGGCTCCCTGCTCTCCACCATATGAGGATGCATTAAGACCACCTCTGTAAACCAGGAAGCAGGCCCTTTGAATCTTCTGGTACCTTGTGTTGGACTTCTAGCCTCTAAAACTGTGAGAAATAAATATCTGTTGTAAGAGCGACCCTGTCTATGATAATTTGTTATCTCATCCTAAACTAAGATAGAAAAAGTGAGAATATAAAAAGAGGGAGTAAAGACTGAATGAAGACCTAAAGTTCTACAGCATGTTGATTAAAGGCAGGCTGTTCAGATCAACTAAATCATGGATGCCAGAAGAGTGATTTCTTTTCAAAATATCAATCAGCTGGCTAACTACTAAAACAATTGAGGCCTTACACATGGGAAAGTTTTATTGAAATGGAGCAAATGTAACCAGCCATGTCTAACTGTGATGGGCCATGTTCCCTCCGAGCACAGCAGGGTCCCAGTGTAACCTGCCATCGGGTCAGGAAGGATGAGTGGAGAGCTGTTTGGAATGGCTCCGTCTCATACAGAGTCGCTTTTAGCTCATGGGCAGGAGATTTCTATTTTTAGCTCAATCAAGATTTATGAAGAAATATTAAGTGCAGAAAATGTCAAGCCCTTCTCTGAGGTAATGATTTCCAGTTTTTAAATTTTTCATTTCATAATATCCAAACATTGTTCTTAATATTAAATAAAAACGTTTTCACATTTAAATTCAGTGATGGCATTTATGTACTCAGGGCCCCTCCCTCTCAGAGAATGTTCCCACTTTTTTCTTAGAAGCAGCCTCTTGGCTTCTTGATCTTTTCGTATACCAATTTCTTCTCAACGATTGCCCCTGAAATAAGTTGGAATTAATATCTAGTGACTGTTATTTCTTCAATGATTCTTCTGATTCCTGGATTGGCATATGAGTTGGCTGTTACAATACTGGGTAATAGATTACCTAAACCTAAGAGCCATTAGGAAAACATTCATTTCTTCCTCACATGTCAGTAGGGGCTGGCTGAAGTTTGGCTGATCTAGGCTGCCCTCAGCTAGGATAGAATTTAAGTTGCAAGTTTGGTCTGAGTTAGCCACACCTTTCTTCCACCCTAGGACCAAAGGCTATGTGGGGGTAGTCTTCTCATGGCAAAAGGCAGGTAATGTGCCAAAGTCCAGCAGGCAAGAAGCTTTTAACCTTCTGTATGTATATGTCTGTTAACATTCCACTGGCAGAGCATGTCACATGGCCAAGTCTAACCTCAGTGAGGAAAGAATAATATGCTTTTATTCTGGTGGGAGGTTCTGCAAAGTCACATAGCATACAGTAGAGCTATGGAAAAGAGTGGAGAATTGGGAAAAATAATGCAGACTGCCATGCTCTACATTCCAGATCACAATTATTCACGTGCCTTCCACACAAAAAATATCTTCACCCTAATAATCTCATTTCCCAAAACAAAACAGAGTTATCATTAATTTATCATTAATTTTTAATTAATCCCACTGGACAGATGTTGCCAGGTCTTCCTATCCTGGAGGAAGGAATAGTCCTCGATTAGGCATTGATTTGTGACCTGGGAATTAGCTTGATAGGAAAGGAGGTTGTATGTACTCAGAAGCCCCCAGGATTTTTGAGATAAAGAAAATAAATATTTTTCTTTTATTTTTTACATTTCCTGTTCTTCTTTAATATGACATCTCCTAGGATGTAATCACCCTGGTCTCCAGATTTGTAAAGTTCTCAATGATACATACACATATTCTTTCCTTTATTTTGTGAAAAAATTATTTATTTTTTAACCAGGTAATATATTTTAATGGCCCAAACATCAAAAAGTATACAAAGGTAGAAAGTGTACAGTCTACCTCCCAATATATTTCCAGTTTTCTTCCTTTTCCTTCTACACAGAATAGTGGTACACTTTAAGTATTATGAAGTGTTCTTTTTTTTCACTTAACATATCCTATAGATTTTTCCATATCAGTACAGAAAGAGCTACCCTGTTATTTTTTAGAGCTGTGTATTATTCTGTTTAAGGAATATACTATAATTTTATCAGTCCCCCATTAAAAGAAAGGGTGTTCCAAATGTTTTGCTGTTAGATAATGTTGCAATAAATAATCTTATATATAGGTCTTTTCACATTGGTGGGTATATTTGTAGGAAGAAAATCCAAAAGTAGAAATGTTCAGTGAATTTTCTGAGTATATAATTTTGAAAAAACTACCCAGTTACCTTTCATACAATTTATAACAATATTACTCCCGCCACAACACAGAGAGGGCCCCTTTGTCTAGAGCCCTGGCCACAGAGTGTTAGCAAACTTTTGGAATTTGGCCAATTTCTTAAGTGAAAAATAAAGTTGCATTTCTTTAATTATTAATGAGAACAAACTTATTTCATATATTTAAGAGCTATTGGTATTTTTTAAAACATATTAGCTGTTCTGAGGTTAGAACCAAGGTCCACTGGCTTGTTGGGTTTTGTCTTACTGGCTTGCATAGATGGTGGGTGAGTGTTTGGTGGGAGCTGTATTCCAAGCTGTACACCATATAAACCAAGGAAATGATCCCCTTTTAGGTCATTGGAATTGTAAATATGTTTCATAGTTATTGAATTTGCTTACAGTTTTTTTTTTAACTATTTGGAATTTATTTGTTTTTCTTTAATGTATAGCCTAATTTATCAATTTTTCTTTTATGGCTTCTAGAATTTTACATAATAGAACAGCCTTTTCCTACATTAGAGTTATAAAAAGGATTCTCATGTGCATTTCTTCTAGTACTTTTATTATTTTGTTTTGTTGTATTTAGTCTCTAGATCATTTTAGAACTTGTCCAGGTGTGTATGTATGTGTATATATATGTATGTGTATATGTGTACACATATATATATAGAGAGAGAGAGAGAGGGAGAGAGAGATCCAACTTTTTTCTACATAGTTACCCTGTTGTCTCAGTTCAACCTACTGTATAGCCCATCTTTTCTCTACAGTTGTGAAATACCACTTTTATCATTTATACCACAAATAGCAAAATTTTGTATATTTTGGTGTCAACTTCTGAACTTCATTTTTTCCTTAAGTTTATATCTCCATTCATGCCTAATTCCATATTGGTTTAAATACTGAGTCTTTTTGGTGTTTTATGTGGTCGAGTTACTCATTCCACATTATGTGTTTCCAGAGTTTGCCTAGATGTTCTTGTTTATTTATTTTTTCTGCAATAACTTTAAAATGACCTTATTTTGTTCCAAAAGAAGAGTATTGACTTCTTCTGGAGTGCCATTACATTTACAAATTAGCTTTGAAAAGACGAATGTTTTTATGGTGAGTTTTCCTATCCAAGAATATGATGTGCATTTCTGTCTGTTCAGGTTGTGTTTTATGTGCTTTAGAAGCATTTTTAAAGGTCTTTATATAGTTCTGGCATATTTTTCATTAAGTGCTTTTCTTTCTCATTCTACTTATGGCTTAGCATATGTGATGCTGAGAAGAAAGGATTTGGTAGCTGTTTTAACCCTGGCTGTACAACCGGATTCCTGCAGGAGTAGAGGAAACAGATAATGTAGGAAGAAGGAGGATGAAAGTTTTAAGTGAAAAACGAGAGGACAAGTGGGAAGGTATAGCATATTGGGAGCCTGCTAGCTTTTGTCATCCTACCCAAAGAAAGCCACCAGATTTGTCTGGCACACACAGCACTGGGCAAAGCACAATGTACCTATAATGGCCACAGAAGACATAACAGTTGTCATTTAGAAGCAGAAAAGAAATGGATCTAAGAATTTTTATCAATAAGGCTTGGCTGCATGCAGCAGCCATCCCAAATAACAGTGACTTCAAATGAGAGACGTCTATTTTTCTCTTCCATTCAAGATTTCTGGGTAGTGTCTGTCCAACTGGTGTGGTAACTTCATAAATATCAGTGACCCAGGCCCCTTATTTCTTTTTCTGCTACCATCCTTAGTGTGCGATTTCCATGTTCAAGATTGCGTCATGGTTCAAGACAGCTGCTACAGCTCTCCCGACATGCACATCTCAGGCATGAGAACAGAGAAAGAGCAGTAGAGACAGAAGTGTGCGCCCCCGAGCTAAGCCAACTTTCTCCTAAGACCTTTCAAAAGCCTCCCCCTTTTTCCCTCCATCCCATCCTTACCTGCACAAGGAGCGGCTCCCATGAATCTAGAGGTTCTGTTACTAAGGGGGAAGGGGAGAAGAAGTTTCAGGGAGGCAACTTCCAGTCTCCGCCACAATGAAAAGACGCTTTTTCATTTTCTCCTCAAAGCATATTGAAAAGGGACAAGGAACATACCAAGAGGGAAATAGGAAAGTGAGTCAAGTGAGTTCAGTTTGATTATTTCTCATGTTTTAGGAGTATTTAAGACAGCCAGTGTTCAATAAAATATGACTTAGAAATGATCGCTTTGGTCTTTAGTTTTCAATGCTAAACATGCTCTGAAGAGGATTTGGGTCACATGTTGCCTTTTTTTTTAGAACTGAGGGAGCTGAGTAAGGAGTTAAAATATAGTCCCCAAAGGGCTTATAGTTTACAGGGCTCACAAAGATGATTAAGACATAATCTCTTTCTTTGGATTCAAAGGGCTTCCAGAAAACCTAGACGATGGATTATTTCTCTCTTTGGAAGCCAGCAGACTGGCCCGAGTTAGAAGCAGCGTCCTGAGCGGGCCTGAGGGAAAGCTGGGCTGGGGGTTTGGAGGGTCTCTTCCATCCTGCGGGTCTTCTCGTCTTGCGGGGCTTGGTGTGACTTGGAGCACAGAGAAGCATGCCTGCTTTTTGTTTGTTCTGTTTGTATTATTTATCGGGGGGAAATTTTTCTGTTTTAATGAAATATTAATGAAATCACATTCAGTATTGACTGTTATACTTGATCAGAGTGCTTACAGATAGGTATTGTTTCATGAAACTGGTCTCAGTTTTGTATGTGAGAATGAGAGTGTGTGACAGAGGAAGGGAGATGGGAAATATAAAATGCAGTACTTAAATCTGGGTGGAAATAGTGTGAAAACACTGCCTTAGAAGGCAAAAAGTAATCTGTTGATAAGCACAAAACACACTCCTAGTCCTTCGGATTCAAAACAATCTCAGGCCCCTGGGGCCTCCCTCATCTGGGAGAGAGGCTCTAAGATCACTTTCAGTTCTCAGACTTCATTATAGAATCCAGATATTCTGGGTATAAAAAGTTTCATTCTTTATATGAGTATAAATACATCAAAATATTACATTCCATTGTAGGTTCTCAACTGTAGCCATTTAATATTTTTCAATACATCCAAAACTATATGCAAATAAGCTGGTGAGACTTTCAATGTACGTATTCCTTGGAATATTTTATATTTATTGATTTTTTCTTTTTGTTGTTATATTGGATTTTATATTACTTGCCATGTTTCCAAATGTAATGGAGAATTACATTGCCATTTAAATGGAAAATATAGAAAAATATTTTTTAAAGGAATTAGAGCAATGAAATGTGAATGGACAAGCTGTGATACATGCAGACACTGGATTATTCATGCTAAAAACAAAGGAGCTATCAGGCCATAAAAAGGCATGGCGGAAACTTGAGTGCATATTACTAAGTGAAAGAGGCCAGTCTAAAAAGGCTACATGCTGTATGAATCTAACTACATGACGTTTCAGAAAAGGCAAAACTATGGAGACAGTGAAAAGAGCAATGGTCGCTAGGGGTCGGGTGGAGTAAGGGGTTAATAAACGGGGCACAGAGGATTTTTAGGCCAGTGAAACTATTCTGTATAATACTGTAATGATGGATACATGACGTTGTACATTTGTCAAATCCTACAGAATGTACAGCACCAAGGGTGAGCTTTGATGCGAACTGCGGGCTCTGGGTGACCATGATGTAGGTCAGTGCAGGTTCATCGGCTGTCACAAATGCACTGCTCGGTTTTAGGATATGGACGGTAGGGGAGGCAGTCATGTATGGGAGCAGAGCCTACATGGAGAATCTCTACTTTCTGCTTAATTTTGCTGTGAACCTGAAACCACACTGAAAGATAAAGTCTATTTAAGACATTAAAAAGGGGAAGAAGTTAGGGATTAACATAGACTAGTGAAAAGGGTATAATTGTGGAGAATAATAGAAATCCGTTCTCTATTGGGTAGTTCTGTGTACCTCTGCTGGAAAAGCCTGACAGCATTGGTACACCTGGGGACTGAAGCCACTGTTTGTGATGTGTTGTATGGGGCCAATAAATAAGACATAAAGAAAAAAGTTAAATTTTACCACGTTCTGTTCTGTCAATAACCTACCCACTAACTGCTGGTTTGGATTTACCTCTACTCGATCTCTAGTGCCTCTGAACATCTTTCATTTCCTAACAGGAACTCTGAGCTTTTGCGATTTTTACTAAATTTCACTTTAAAACCTGTTCTTTCTTAGAAATGATAAGACAGACATCGCTTTTACAAACACATTTTAAGAAAATCATAGTCCCCTAAATAATTTGTTTTTCTTTCAGAGAAAGCAACAGGGCTGCAGATGGTTTGTGCAGCGAGCCAAGAACTTAGGGCTGAGAAGCTATTGATTCTCCCAGCAGCTCCCTACTAACCGTTTTATGGTCCCAGGAATCGATGTCATTCAGAGTCGGCTTCATACACTATAAATCTATAAAATGAGAAAATAAAATTAACTCTTGTATTTTAAGAATATTTACAGCACTATAAGCTATTGTATTGGTCTATCTATTGCAATGTAATAAATTACCACAAATGTAGTGGCTCAAAACAAGTTGATTATCTCAGTTTCTGTGGACCAGGTATCTAGGTACAGCCCATTGGGGTGCTCTGCTCAGGGTCTCGGCAGGTTTAAATCAAGGTGTGGGCCACCAAACAGCTGAAGTACTTACCAAAGAAATAGTTTTCCCACATCTTTATTACAGTATTCCCATAGCCTTCTCAGTAAGCTGTGATGTCTTCTCTGGGTGCAGGCGCATCTATGGAGAGCGGCTCTTGTTTTTGCATTTCCAGTTATGTTCAGTTCGAAAGTATTATATTGAGTACCTCCTATTCGCCAGGTCGAGACACTGGAAATACTAGATGAATAAGAAACCCTGGTCTTAGGGAGTGAATGAACCTGTAGAGAAGCAGATTGGAGGAAGGATGTTCAAGCCTGAATCATCTTGAATGGAGAAAGGAAACCCCAGAGGAGCTGCCACCATCAATTTGTCTTGAGAGAAAGTTCCCTCTAGCGCATAACTGGAGATTCTCTGCCAAGGATAGACTTGCCTCGGGTAGCGCTTGTATTGGGAGACATCAAAGCATGCCACAGAGGCCATCTGAGTCGGCGAGGACTGTCACAAGAATGGAAGGCTAAAGTGTGATTCTCATCAAAAGAGCAAGTCCAAGCAGCAGTTTTATGACAGGGTTTGTAGTTAGAAGATACAGCCAGGTTCACCCAACCGGTAAGGGAGATGAAATTCTGAGTAGAGGGTCAAAGGGTTGGTGAAAACTTTTCTAAGCACAGTTATGCACATGGAAGGAAGAATTCTAGGAAGTAGAATTGTGTGCTGGAATCTTCAACCAACTACTGGTGCCATCTTAACCTTGAACCCTGGGTAGAACTGGACGATTTTAGCTGGTAACTCCGGTCAGCTCTTATGTCCTTGACAAGCCCTTTCCCCTTTCCCCATGCCTCCGATTATGCTTTGATTGATGCTAGAACTGTGTGTCTTTGGTGAGTGACCTAGGAACTGTTCTAGGACACTGGGTGATTATGGAGGTCTTGTTCCAGGGCTTGCGGATAATGAACCTTGTAGCTGAAGTAAAACTGCTAGAGGCTTTCTCTTTGGGAGTGCTTAAAAATGTGAGGGCGACCTTCGCTCAGCTTTAAGTTAGGGGCAGAGCCTCTGTTGGGAGTTTGGGTGGAGTCGCTCCTGTGCGGAGATTTCCCAAGGAGGGGAGGGAGGAGTTGGATGCCCAGTGGGAAAGCTGAACTGGCAATGAGCTGAACTTTAGCTGGCTTGAGCGTGGATGTAAAGTTGCCTGGCAAATGGGTTCTCAAAGGGAGCTCCATGGTTAAGGTCCAAGTGTCACATGCGATCACACGGAAACCCAGCATTTCATTTTCTGTGGCACGCTCTCTCGGTGGGAAAGCGCGAGTCCAAATGTCTTTTCAGGCATTGTTTCTCAAACTTCTGTGATCCTATGAGTCACCCAGGAAATTTATAAAATGTAGGTACTGATACAGTAGGATAGAGGGGGTGGAGTCGGTGAGAATTCATCTTTCTAACAAGTTCCCAAGTGATACTAGTGCTTCTGACCCACAGACTTCACTGTCAGCAGCAAAACTGTGAAGCATTAAAATAGGGAAAACATACCTTAAAAAATATGATTATGGTCTTCATATAAAGCCACAAAATAAGAGGAAACTTGCCTTATCCCATGCAGCTGAAATAGGAATTAAGAACTCTTCAGGAAGATTTACAGATCTGCAAGGAAAAAAACAAAACCCAAACAAAGCTATTTGCTGAAGAGAATCTCTAAAGGATACATCGTGAAAGAACAGGAAACCTGGCCATTGCTAGAGCAGTAGACAAACCTACCTCCAGAGCCCCTGACTCTGAAGGATATGCTCTCTGGTTTTAAATTTTAGGTGCTACTTAGCGCCAGATGGCTAAAGAACTCTGCCTCAGCCCCACATCCCACCCACTCTCCTCCCACCCCCATCCTATCCTATTCCGTCCATACCTGCCACTGACTGTCCACTGCTTTCGTACAATAGGGGAACAGCTGAAGGTTCCCAGTTTGTGGGTGAATTTTAGACTTGGTTGTCAAATATTCTAGAGTGATTGGTGCAGGGTGGGTGGGGGGGAGTAGGGTGTTAAGAGGATTTGCAATGAACTTTCTCTAGGGGTGGAGTGATGGTGGAAAGCTGATTAGAAGCCAGCTTCAGTATCCTTTATCATATCAAGTCTACTGAACATTTAATGCAGTGCAATTCAAAGATCACCAAAGAATCTGTATTTCTTAAAACTTAATGCAATAAAAGTTCCCTGGTGTAACACATGCTGTTGTAATGCAATCTTGAAAATAGTTTTCCAAGTTCATAAGGGTTGCAAGGTTCTACTTGATCTGCTCACATATACAAGGGTGACTCCCTGGCTCTCCTTTCTGCTGCTATTTATAGCAGCTGTCCTCTAGATCAGCTTTCTTCACAGTATCTGATATAAATAACCACAGTTCTCTAAGTATGAGCCTCTCAAGATTTCCAGGTAGTTCGTGGACTGATATCTGGTTATTTATATTCATGATTCAGTGGTGGTAAGCCTTTGTTACTAATACTTTTCACGTAAAATGCAATAACCATTGCACCTGATCTCAATGATTTGACTAAAAACTCTACTATTTATAATGAGCAGGTAAGTTGAGTTTGGATTCTGTGGGAACATAAAGAAATGAGCAGCAGTGATGGGCTTTTCAGGCCGTGCCCTTGAGCTGGAATGTCTATGACAGACTTCGGTGTAAGTCCAAATGAAGAAATGAACAAAATGTGCTCAACAGGGTGCTGCTGTGTGATGGGCCCCAAGGTTGTTCTGGTATCTTTCTGACCTAGGGAGTGTGGGCTTCTGCTTATTTTCATGCCCCTTACCCTGTAACTAAAAAAACCTAAAATATTCCTGCTTTTTGAGAAAAATATTAATCAGCAGAAACTGGAATGTGAAACTCTTTTTAGGGGTGAAACCAACCAGTAAAGTTTTTATCTTGAAATTGTCCATGTTAAAGGCTTTACTGTCTAGCTTCTGCACAGAATTTTTCAAAAACCTTTGGTCATTTTAATCATATTAGATATATCTTCATCTAAAACGTACCCTTGACTTCAGGTAATCTGAAGCAGTCTTAGAAGATTTACAGATCAAAGTACAGAATAGAAGTAGAAATATAACTATATACATGAAAGCATTAATAACTAAATAAGCTATAGTTTTTCTCTACTGGTAACAAGTCTAAACATTAAATGTAATTAATGAAATCTTTCATAATATAAATAATGCATTTTATTAAGTATTTTTCATGAGTTTAATCATTAAAATGTAATTTAATTATGTTAATAGAATTTTAATGGATTTAATTTAACATTACCATGCAGCTTCATAATTTGAATTTTTAAATAAATTTATAGTAATTATAATCCCTTTTATTTTCATTTTTCATTATATAATGTAATGGATGAAAATGGAGCATAATGGCTATTTCAAATTCAATTTTATTAATGTCTCCAGTAGTGACCATACTGATATTATGCTGCAGTAAACATATGGCCTTTTAAAATCCAGCTCCTGTCCCTGCTCTTAGGACTGTACTTAAATTCCCTTTTTATCTATTACAAGCAACTTATAAACGTCAGAATCCTGGGACCTGGACTCAACTTTCTGTTTGTATTCTTACCAGTCTATAGTGTGGAGCCTTAGCTTTCTCTTTGGGAAGTGGTAATTCTCACCTAAACCCTGCCTATTTTATGGAGAAATATTGACCAAGGTGAAAATAAAGCGTGGGATGCAGTATGAATTTTTGTTGTTGTAGCTCGAATAACAGGCTAGGTTTCGCTGCCATCACAAAAGAGGAGCGAAGCCCCAGTGGCCAAGGCCTGAAAAGCGCTAAGTTCATGTTGCTGGCATGCTTCATGTCTGTGAGCACTCAGGACCCCTTGGGATGCCCACGAGACCCGGCGAATGCCCACGAGGTCAGCTCCGCGCTGACCTGGGCTTCCGCCCCTTACCAGCTGAGGGGAAGGATGCCGGCGGGTGATGCGCTGGCTCTTCAGAGTTCCTCCCAGGAAAGCCCGGCCCGCTCTGCTCACGTGTCCTTGGCCAAAAGCAAGTCACGTGGCCACATGGCCCTTGAGAGTGAGGAAGTGTGGTTCTTCCACACACATGGAGGGCCGGGCACACAAGCATATCTGTGCCAAACTAATGATTATTACAGGATTTAAATGCAGAACTGTAATTTATTTACACTGATAGGAATTTAGCAATGAAATTATTTTTGCCTTAAAAGGGTTAGGAGGACTCTTATGTGACTTTCTGCCATGAATCCTGGATGCGTGCAGACAAGTCTGAGAAGGAGAAGCGTTCTGATGTGAAATAAATAAAAGCCAGGATACTTCTTCTGAGGCATAGGTACTGTTATTAGGAACGTTTGTAGATACATAATTAGAAAACTGTATATTAGAAAAAGTAGTAAGAAAGGCAGAGGAGGCCTACTGCTAGAGTAGGGGAGCAGTTTTTAGGAAACATGAGGTAAGAACTGGATATCGAAAAATGGGAGTGACATGGATTTATGAGGAAGAAAGGATGAACTCAAATACAGAGAATAAAAACTCAACCCAGAAATTCCGATTTCCAGGTTATTCTTAATGAGCACATTTATGTTGTTTTTTGCTAAAATATCAGGACCTTTTAATCTAATGACTCAGTTTTTCTGTGTCTGTTCCTCTTGCACTTTGTCTTATTACTTTGCCATTTAAAAATCTAGCATTGAAAGAAATTTTGGAAACTATATCCATTTCTATATGCACAATTGCCCCCTTAAAACTGAAAAGATCAATTAAGAAATCATTGTCTCCTCCATACTTCTTTTGTCACCTAATCATTTAATTGCTTGAACCGTGTTCTCCAGACTGAGCAACTCATTATAGTATCAGATCAATAAAGGATTAAGTGTTTAAATCAAGTGAGCATATGTGACTTTAACACTCCTTGTGAATTCTAGAAGCCACCCCCAGTCATTCACCAGTGTCACCAGGTCATGGCCGCATCCAAGGCTAGGATCAGTTAGAGCACTTGTGACTTTGCATTTGTTTCCCTAAATCTTAGCCTATATTTATGGGAATATTATAAGCATGCTGTCGTTAAACTAAGTTTAAGTTTTGCTTTGGAATTAAAACAACTTTTTGAGACAGAAATTAGTGCCACCTTGATGTTAGTCATAGTGAATTCCAATTCTTCTTAAAGGAGGTAGTTGTACTCATTTTCTAGGGCTGCGAAAACAAGTTACGACAAACTGGGTGGCTTAAAACAACAGACATTTATCATCTCACAGCTCTGGAGGCCACAAGTCTAAGTCAAGGTGTCAGAAGGATATGCTTCCTCTAAAGGTTCGAAGGAAGGCACCTTCCTTGCCTCTATCTTAGCTCCAATGGTTCCCAGCAAAACTTGGCATTCCTTGGCTTGCAGCCACGTCACTCCAGCGTCTGCCTCTGTCATCACATGGCTGTTTTCCCTGTCTCCCCTGTATATCTCTGTGTCTCTCTCCAAAATTTTCTCTCCTTATAAGGTCAACAGTCATTGGATTTAGAGCCCAACCGTAATCCAACATGACCTCATCTTAACTATATTACATCTGCAAACTATATTACATCTTATTTCCAAATAAGGTCATATTCACAGACACTATACATTAGGACTTCAGTGTGTCTTTCTGGGGGACACAATTCGAACCACAGCAGTGACATTATCAAAACTTTCCTGCAGTTCTGTGGCACACTGCCAGATCCTGTGGCACACCTCTCCTCCTAGTCCCAAAATTCATGACATATGCTACTTTCCCTATGGTATTTCCCTTGCTTCTGACCGCCACTTTATTTAAGAATCTGCATCATTGTTTTCTTGGCCTATGTAAGATCTGGTTCCTTGAAACCAGCCCTTTTTCTCAGGATTTTCTTAATGGGACTTGTTAAACTTTTACCTTCTTTCTAAAAGTTGGATGACTGAGTAGACATGCCAGTGATCAAGGATGAGTCACTATTACCCCTATGTCAGGGACGTGCTGACAGGTATTAATGGCAGCTGTCATTGAACTAAATCTGAAGCAATGTAAAAAAAAAAAAAAACAAGGTTTGTGCTGCTTTTAATGAAAATATTTAGAGTTGTTTTCCCTCTTGCTCTTCAACAAGTACATTGGAAACATTTAGCTAAATGTTTTTTTAAAGAACTAAGCAAAATCTTGGAGACCCATTTTTTTCCAAAGTAACATTAATATAATTTTGAGTGTAGGAATAAAGACAAAGGTTAGAAAATTCCATTTAGGATAACAAATTGAGAACCAGCAGTGCTAAGTAATAAATTGAGACCTGAGAGCATCCTTTGATATTATACTTACTATCTTATATTTGTACTTACTTTAATATTGATATTACTATGTTAAGGTAATATACAACATACATTCTACATCCTAATGTAACAGTTGCCCACAGTAATGAAATAACTTGATTCTGTCTAGCGGAACTGTATACCCTTTTAATTATAGCAAAAGATAATGTGTTGTGTTGTAAACCTTGCCCAGAAGGAGACAAGGGTAGAATTTCAAGGTCTCTTAAAGATTATATTATTTTATAATTCTAATGTTCACCTGTCCGTAGTTAAGGGGTTTATAACCTAAGGCCCAGAACTTGGATAGCAAAATTAATACTTCTTTATTTTCACTAACTCTGATATTCAATACCTCCTTCAATTATGAAGGTAATTAACAAACCATAGTCATATTGGCACCAGTAGAAATCATAGACAATTTTTAAATAGCATCACAGTTATTGAAAATACCTCAAATACAATATATATTAACTCTAGCTTCAAAATTGTTACCTACTAGACCTGCTACTAGCCTTATTATTTAATGCATTAATGAAGAATTCTTTCAGTATAATAACTATTTCTATATCATTTTTTTCATTGTAATGTGTGTATTTTATGCTTCTTGCAATGGCTCCACGGCCTTCTGGTGCTGCTGGAATGGCCCATGACGCAAAACAGATTAAGAACTTCTGTTCTGAGCTTAGTGCCTTCTAGGTCACAATACAAGTTAAAAGTCAGGCTCAAATGTCAGCACTATTACAACTTCATTTCTTTTTCAGTCAACCAATTTATTCATCATCTGAATATTTTTTTCAAATACTATGACACCTAACATTGGACTAAGTGAAGTTAGAGGGTTAATAAATATAGAAGTGTAACCTATAATTTCTGTCCTCCATGACCTTACAGTCTAGTTAGTTACATAAGCACGTGAATTGCGCCATTGTCTATCTTAAAAGAATGACTTATATTTGCATAATGCCTTTAAAAATGTTTCCAAATGCTGTCCCACATAATAATTCATTGGACACCACCAATAGGGTTTTTTAATTGGTAGAGCAAGGTCATATGAGTTCATAAGAAAGAAATGACTCCTTGAAACAGAGAGGGTTGGCATAAGAAAAGAGTTCTTCCAAACTGTAGTCCAGTGGGACTTTCAATTCCCTGTTCCCTTAAAAATCCTACATTAGGAAATCCTCAGTCTTTTCCAGTGTCTAATCTATGCATTTCTTAAAAGTGAAAGACAGCTTGTGAGGAATAAAGTGGGTTAGAAGACCTCAGAAAGAAGAGAGAGAGGGGGAGGGCGCTGAGGATGGAAAAGCAGTTACTGTCCGTGAATTTTGATACAGCTGACATGCAATCACTTTTATCCCAAACTTTTCCTAAAAGCAAATACTCACAAAAACTCGGGTGAGAGATGGAATCAAGCTGAGACGAAACCCAGCCTTGCTTCCACGTCATGTGATCTCCTATTGAGTGACTGTCCCTTCTATCCTTTTTACTCAAAAGATGTTCATAGGCCACCAGCTCGGTGGAGCGTTACTTGGCAGCCTGTCACACCTGAGAATCTTGAGCGCACCCCAGACCTACTGAGTCAGAATGTTCATTTTAACAGATCCCCAAGTGATGTGAGCGCATGCTGAATTCTGAGAAGGACTGATAACTTTAAATGGACACTTCATAACTGAGAGGTGACTGAATCCCTACGCCTTACTCTTCCATAGTTTGAGTCGTTGGCTGTTGTTTGTACCTCTGCAAGAGAGAGGAGCCCACACTAATGAAAATATATTCATAACTACTTTGCATAAAAATCTCATCAATCAGGCAAGTGTTCCTGAAGAGCTTCTAAACAGATTTTCGTAACGGAGAGCACAGCGTATTAGAAAAACCAAGCCCTGTTGACACCACAGACTGGCCAGGGGAGCTCAGGAAATGTAAGTGGTAGATGTTTAGAGGGAGCCAGAAGGCCCAAGTACTGCCGTTAGGCAAATCGTAAGTGCGTGGTGTGCCAGGGCAAATTAATGTTTTTCCCGCACCAGCTCTGACATGTTCACACATGAATATATTTCATTCAGAAAAAGTAAAGGCTCTGGAATGGCACCGTCTGGTTTCATGAGAAACAGATGTGTCATGGCTCACCCACTCCCTGACCACCTGTGGTCTGCCCGTGACTCAGCTTTCTTGAATACAGCTTTCTTTAACTCTTGGATCTTGAACAAATTCTAAATTACATATTTATTTTCTTCCTCCTTATATTCCTCCTCACTGCTCATTGCTGTGACAAAAACCTTACAATTCAGAGAAGTTTGAATAAACTACAAAAGGAACACTCCAAAGCATTTTCATTGAAAGGCAAGTCCTTGCTCTGATATGTAGACTGAGGTTCTGTTAAAAGTTCAAACAGAATACCAACATCCAGCCAGTTAGAAGGAGTGATTTTTGTTTATAGTTTAAAGACACCTAGTTATGAGGTGTTTTTACGTACTATTTATTTTTTAGCTGAGCGTAGGAATTATTCTCATTCAGAAATATGCTTTGGATGCCATTGGTCAGTCACTTAATCCTCACCTACTCCTATTCATGGAATAATGTGAACAAATTAAATCCATTAATATTCTGCAGACTTCAGTACCTGCTGTTAAAACTTACTCTGAACCACTTCTTCCAATCGCTCACAAATACCAAAAGGATTTGAACTTCATTACATTTTATTTCTCCTGCTGTGCTCTGCTTTCCTTTCCACAGAAAACGGGCAGGGAAATGGTCCAAACATAGGTAGGATGGAAAAATACAAGGTACAAAAAGCCCACATAGGGAATAATCGTGCATGGAACAGTCCCTGGTGGTATTTTTTTTAGTATTTCTATTTCCATTTATGTAATCAATTTAGGGTTATTTTTGACATACCATTGAGACATTTGGTTTTTGTTTTCATAAAATATTTTGTTTCTTTAGAAAGCATCATCTAATTAAAAGCAAATATATACATTAACATAGCCTGTCAATGACATACTCACCATTCACAGTCAAATTAGACTTACAATGATGACACCATCAAAAATAGCAAAACCTTTAAAAAAAAAACCTATGATTACTTCATTGTTCGTAATTTTTAGATTGAAATGCAAATAACTTCAATTTAATTCCATAAGACCTTGTCTGTATTTTTTGCTATCAAAATGCTCTCCAAAATAGCACATGGCAGATTTTACATACTGTTTGTAAATGGGAAAACTCAAACAGCAAAGAAAATAACCTGGCCACAATGTGAGTCATTCATGAACTTTGAAAAGGAACTCCCAGTGCATTTTGTTAAAGAATGTTTTGTGAGTTCAAATGCACTACCTCTATCCAGAATGAAATAATGTCCTGGAAATAAATACTCTACAAAATCTGTATGATTAAGTACTAATTATTTAGTAATAAAGATTTACTAGACACCAATTTCAATGCATTCTTGAGTCCATTTTCAGAAAAATCATGTTTGTTGAGTACATATCCTGAACAAGACACAGAATCAAATGCTGGGTGAACTATAGTCACTGAGAAAGATATTGTCCTTTTTCTTATGGAGCTTATATTAGAGTTGGGAGGTGGATTTGAAAAAAACTAATTACAAACTAATTGCTTCCCTCAAATCAAGC
This sequence comes from Phataginus tricuspis, assembly GCA_029783875.1. NCBI lineage: Eukaryota > Metazoa > Chordata > Mammalia > Pholidota > Manidae > Phataginus > Phataginus tricuspis. Next base: position 4,677,672 of record JAQQAC010007890.1, on the reverse strand, counting down.
TATGTGCTCTAGGACTGTGCAGATGAGGAGAAAGGTGCAGAAGAGCAGGAACTTAATCCCAGTGCAGGGTGAATGGCCTCAGGCACTTAAATTAACAACTGAAGATAAATAGGAGATAACCGGTGAAAGAGATAAGGGGATTTTTAGTCCAGGAAAACTACTTTTTCTGTTTTTGTTTTCTTTAAAGAATAGCTATATCTCAAGGCAAATGAATCTGGAAATACAAACAAGGGGGTTAAAGAGCCTAGTTTTACTCTGGCTCTGCCCCGCCCGTGGATATGAGGACTCAGCTTCAAAATCAACTCTAATTCTGTTTGTGAGTCTTCAGGTTGTAGCTCACGTGTTCACCGCCACATTCCATCACCAGAAAGGCTCCGCACACCCTCCTGAACTGCCTACGTCTTAATATGCACACAGTTCAAACTAACTGGGACAGCCAGTTCACATAAAAGAAGGAACTGGACTAGGTTATTCCAAAGCTCTATTTCTGTTGTAATAACCTATAATATTGTGTTTCTGTTTCTTATATGCTCTCATTTTAATAGGTGGTTTTATCAGAAACAGGGCATAGCAAATATAGTGACAAAAGGGAAGGAAGTGAAGAATTGGTTGATCTAGATTCTTTGAGATTCTAGAAGAATACTTTCAGAAGAGACAGGAAAACTGTGCCCATTGTAAATGTTTGTATGCTGTTTATAAACTAATAATTAAAACTTAACATAATTTCTTATTTGCTAAGAAAACAAAAAATTGCTTTCATATAAGAAATATTTTAATATATTTGCTATTATAATAGGCAAAGGATGTCAAATATTGATTTAAAAATGTAGGATAACAGGATAAGAACTTTGAGATTTGGGGGAAGAAATAATAATAGAAATCTGATTTTTGATTGCTCTTCAGTCCTTTCTTTTTTCGGGTATTGAATTCTTGAATACAGCAAAATTTGTATTTTAGCTTCTCTATATTCATTTAGGGGTCTTTTCCCTCTGAATGTTCTATAACACACTATATCAGATACTAATGTATTCCTTCATTTTGGTGATTATGAATAAAATTGCTGTAAACATTCTCATATAGATCTTTGTGTGGGTATTTTACTGGGCTGAATACATAGGAGAAGGAACCCTGGGTTGTATGGTTAGTGTATGTTTAACTTTAGAAGAAACTGACAACTGTTTTTCCAAAGTGATTATATCATTTTTAATTCCAATCAACAATGTATGAGAGTTTCAGTTACTCAGTATGTAGACAAGGACATAACTAGTGACAGTTTTTAAAATTTTTAGCCACTCTAATTGTTACATAACAGTATCTTCTTGTAGATTTAATTTGCATCCCTCTAATACATACAGAGTGGTGATGAATGTTTTTGCATGTTACTTGACACCAACTTCTCTTTTTAAGTGAAGTATCTTTTAATTATTTTGCCCATTTAAAAAAATATTGGGTTCTTTGTTTTTATTTTTGATTCTAACAGTACTTTATAAATTCTAAATGGAAAAGTTTTTATTAGACATGTTTTGCAAATAATTTCTCCAAGTCTATGACTTGTCTGTTCATTTTCTTACCAATGTGTTCTTAAATTGTGTAGATTCTTTGAGCTTTCCTATATAGAAAATCATATGGTTGGCAAATTGGAAAGAGTTTTATTTATTCTTTTCTAATCTCTATGCCTTTTATAGCTTTTTCGTACTTTATTGCATTGGCTGGGACTTCTATGATGCTGAATAGGAACAGTGAGGGCAGTCTTGCCATGTGCTAGATCTTATGTGAAAGCATTCATTCTTTCACCATTAAGTGTGATGCTAATTGTAGCTTTGTTGTGAGGGCCCTTTATCAAACTGAAGAGTTTCCTTTCTATTCCTAGTTTACTGAGGATTTTTATTATGAATGGATCCTGATCTTTGTAAAATACTGTTTCCATATCTATTGATATGATTATATTATTAGTGAAGTAGGTTTTTTTCAGTCTTCTAAAAACTGAATCAATCTTGCATTTCTGGGACAAACTCACTTTGGCATAATTTATTATTTTTTTTCTATACCATTGGATTGGATTTGCTAAAATTTTGTTGTGATTTGAGAATGTATTTTATATCAGTGATTCTTAACTGGGGAGAGTTTTGCTCCCCAGGGAACATTTGGCAATGCTTGGAGACAAGTTTGGTTGCTATAGCTGGGAGGGGAGAGAGGATTTGCTACTGACCTCTAGTGGGTAGAGGCTAGGGATGCTTTAAACATCCTACATTGCACAAGAAAACTCTCCACAACAAAAAAATTATCTGGACCCAAATGTCAAAAGTGACAAGTTTGAGAAATCCTGATTTACAGGTTTTCAAATCTTTTTAATTTTAAATTCACATTAGTTTTATGGCCCTGCGTATGATTATCTTGGTGAATGTTCAATGTACACATGAAAAAAAGTAGATGGAGGACTGCTGTATAAATATCAGTTAGGTCAAGCTGGTTGATGGTATTGTTCAAGTCTATATCCTACTATTTTTAATCTAGTTGTTCTGTAGATTACTGAGAGAAGAGTGCTGTGATCTCCAAATATAACTGCTAATATGTTCCTTCTCCTTTCACTTTTAGCAGTTTTGCTTCATGCATTACGAAGCTATGTTGTTAGGTACATTCAGGTTTTAATAAATTCTTGAGATTTGACCTCTATCATTACATAATGTCCCTCCCATTCCTAGTAATATTTCTTGTTCTAAAGTCTACTCTGTTATATTAATATAGTCACTCCAGCATTCTTTTGATTAGTTTTTGTGTGGTGTATTTTTTTATCTTGTGATTCTGCACCCATATCTCTATATTTTAAGTATGTTTTTGTATGCATTACACAGTTGGAACTTTCTTTAATGCAAGTTGGCAATTGTGTCTCTTAATGAATGTGTTTAGAGTATTTACATTTAATGTTCTTATTGTTACAGTAGATTCAAGTCTACCATATTTCTAGTTGCTTTCCATTGATTCCATGTATTCTTTATTACTTTTTCTTTTTTCCTGTCTTTGGATTAAATTTTTTTATGATTCTATTTTATCTCTATTATTGACCAATTAGTTCCTCTTTTTAATATTTTTAGTAGTTGTTCTAAGCTTTACAGTATACATCTTTACTTATCACCACCTACCTTCAAATAATTTTAGTTCATTTTACCTTAGTATCAGAACCTTACAACATATATTCCATCTATTCCTTCACATTCTTTATGCTATTGTTTTCATTCATTTTACTTCTGTAGATAAGCTCACAGTACATTGTTACTATTTTTGATTTAGACAGTCATATTATCTTTAAAAGTGATTGGAAGTGAGAAAAATGTCTTTTACGTGTGCCTTTATCTTTCCTATCTCCAGGACCATTTACTTCTTGGTGTAGGTTCAGATTCCATCTGGTCATAGGTATTCTGTCTGAAGAACTTCTTTCAGCTTTTCTTGTACCAAAGGCCTGTTGGCTTCATGCCTGTCCCCTACCAGCAGTTGGTCACCTCCATCCTGCTTCTGCACAGCAGGGACCTCTTTCGAGTTCCTGGTCCCAACATTTTTCATGAGCCCCTGGTGGAGGCTCACAGACAGGTTTATGAGCAAGTGCGGGCGCTGTCTGCAGCATCTGGCAATTTCAGACTGACATACGAGTCCATACTTATCATGTACAAATTCATTAAAATTTTACCTAATTTCTTATGCTTTTGTAGGGAGGCCCTCTCTTTCTCCCATGTTTTGTCAAAAATGAAACACTTTGCATATCCCTCTCAGAGGAGCCTGTCACTCTTTGGAATTCAGTTTAATTGGTTTTCTTGTACCTCAGCTCTCTAATGAGCTCAAGGAAAGCTGTAACTTTGTACATCTTCTGGCTTTTGTTCATTGATAGAGGGATGTTTTCACTCTCTTGTGGTCTCCAGAGCCTCTGCCTCGTCTGTTGAAGTGGATCTCCCCTTTTAACCTCTTAAACAAATGTTAAGTGTTAACTAATTCTGGATCTGAAATGGCTCAAAGGATTTTCGATCTCCATTTCACCCGTATTTTAGAAAGGAGCCTATTTTGCCCTATAGTATCTTACTTGTTAACTATTCAGAAGGATATTGTCACTTATTAATTCCTTATGGAGTTTTTGGTTTTAGAGATTTTTTTATCATGAACCCAAAGGGTCTATTTCCACATAAGCATTAGAATCATTTCCCAAAATGCAGTAATTGTGAGAATGCTGTAAATTCCATGGCTCAAGGTTGAGAGGTTTTTGGAGGTGATGGCATGTGATGATATTAACTGTGTGATCTGCCCACATTCCTATTTATTATGTTGTATTTTAGTACAATACTAAATGCCAAAATGCAATGTATCTTAATTCCTATAAATTGTATACATAAAATTAATAGCCAATTGATTTCTGGAATATACTTATCATTCCCTGTTCAAAAGTACTTAATTTAAATACACATACTTGATCAAAGTAAATTAAATCCATTTAAAAAATAGCTATTTTTCTTCTGTTGAATCTGGGCTGCATACAAAAAATAAAATTTCAGGATTCTCTTAAAATACTTATATGTTATTATATCAGCATTAAGGACCACTCTGCATATTGAATGCCACCTCCCAGATATATGGGATGTAATGTAATGCCCATGAAATAATTTCATCTTCATTTATGCTGAGATAAAACATTGTGGGGATATTTAACATTGTATATTGATTAATATAAAAAGAAATATATTTATTTTTAACAGTCTTACTGACTTTTTCATGTGGTAGCTCATATACTAGCCCATAAAAAGAATGAATAGATTGAATCATAGCAGTAGTGAGTGAGGGAGTATAGTTTGCCGAGTAAATGTCACCCTAGGAAAATACTATTCACATAACATTGCCTGATCAGTGTGTATTTAGGGCATCTGTTAAGGAAGATATATACATCATTTGTATACACGTTTTTATTATTTTACTTTCTAGAATTTTCCACCATGAAAAATTGATATAATTAGGAAATTAACACTTGGTTCAAATCCATTTCTAAGAACAGAAGAAAATTAATAAAGTTAATTATTAAGTTACAAGCCATATCAACTAGCTCTTTTTAGAGTTTGAGGCATTTAGCATTTGAGTCAGACTAAGTCAAGAAATATTTGTTTACCAGGCACAGACCAAGTACTCCCTCCGCTGCAGTCGCATAGACTCTGCTCTCCAGTGGCTCCCGGCCTGGTAAACGGAAGCAGTAGACTCAGCACAAGAGAACAGAGAGCCGCTAGTGTAAGAGCCCTGGGAGGCCCGGAGTTCAGGGAAGGGGAACAAGGATGGCGATCCTCACAGGACGGCAGGGTTCCAGGGAGGAAATAATACTGAGCCCCCCCGCTCAGCCCCATGGCAGTGTTCATGGGATGGCGGCGGCAAAACTGAGCCTGTCTTACTTTCTTTCAGAACATGGAACCCCACGTGTGACTCCTTTCCATGTCCCAGTCCTCATTTCTCCTGTTAGTAATTACCATTCTATTTTACTGTTCATATGAATACACTTTAAAACTATGCTATTTTACAACTATTATTATGTAATTTTTTTCTGTCTTTGTTTTATATTACTTTTCAGGATTTTAAGACATCTTCATTCAATGATTTTAGTAATGAGTTGAAAAAGCATAACTTTGCCAAATCTGTAGGAGCAGATAACCCAGGGGAGGGCTCAGGGAACAGGTGTAAGTTTTCTTTTTGTGTCCTCCACAGTTACCTAACTACAAAGACCTTAGGTCAAATCTGAATTCAAGACAGGGAGCTGAAGCCTGGGCTGAGAGCATGGATATAGCAAGAAACCATCGATCTTACCACTTGCCAGTTAGAAAAAGTGTGAGAAGAGGGACACAAACAAGTACAGGAATAGAAACATGTGTTTAGGGCAATTATAATATATTTATTTAGTGCCTATAATCATCATTTGAATGTACTCTTTTCCACACTTCATTTTGTGTATTTACTTATATTTTAATATTTCCTGAGTTCAGCATTAACAAAAAAAAAATAAGAGGTGTGTCAGAGGGAGGCCCTGCTCAGAGATCTCACTAACTTGGTTGACCTAAAGACACAAGCAAAGGATTGAAAGGATGTTACAAAGAAGAGGTGATTAACCAGACTGGCAGGAAATTTCAACATTAATACTTATGAGAGAGAATCCACTGAAACTCGATGTTTAGTAAATAGTTAAAGGGTATCTTCTCAAGAACTTTCTATTGGCCAAAGCCTTAAAGTCAAAGGAAAGTCAAGGGTACCATGTAATTCCCCTTATTTCAGGGGAACCTGGCTCCCCAGCACAGAACCATTCCTGAGTAGCAGCCAGAATTATATGAAATCCTTAGGAGACAAACAATCTCCTCACTATGATTTCTCTCTGAAAGTGGGAGGAGATGGGATCTAAATCCAAAAACTGATCCATGGGTTTTGGAGCTATAAGGCCGAGGCCAAAAGACATAACTCTTAGCCAACAAATTTCCTTTTCTCCAAGGCTTTCAATTTCTTTCCCACTTGAGTTATAAGCAAAAAGTGATGACAGAAGAAACAATGATCAGCCGAAGCTGATCTTGGCTAACGATAAAAAAGGGCCATGTCTCAGTCCAGCTGCGTATATAATAATCTGCCTGTGTCTATTTTTATTTAGCTCCCCAACAGAATGATGATCATGCAGCTGAGTGTTTTAGAATAATTATTTCTAGTAGGGCTATCGCCCAGGTCGTACCTGTACATACACAGAGGACTGTTTCCTTATGCGTAGGCACCAGGCCTCCCAGTTTACCTGGTACAGTCCCAGTTTATGCATTTTTCGTTCTCAAAACATGATTTGGATGAAAATGTGAAACCACAATTCACCCTGCTAAGCAGCCCCTCCTCTGAAGCTGGCTGCTCCCTAGAATGGAAACTGCTAGTGAAGTGTGCCCATAGGTAGGATTTGATACTACCTGACAAGTAAACTTGATACATTTTGTAGTCACTTTAAAAGAACTAAGTAAAAAAAGCCCAATATAAGTAAAAGGATGAAGCTTTGCACACTACACTCCAGTCTTTTTTTTTCACATTGAAGTACCTATGAGACTTCAAAGTATGGTAGAGAAAAGGGAAGAAAGAAGGTAAGATGTGCGAGTAAGGCAGCCCTTAGCCAAAGGGAGAGAGGCCAAGAAGCATGGCTTTGCTGAATGGAGCCCGCCGAGACCCTCAGCATTCCCGTCCCAGAATGACACACAACTCTTCTGAGCAAGTACTTTCAGGAGGCAGGGAAGGAGCCTCAGGTGACAGACTTTCTCTTTGTGAGGATGGGCTCCTGTGGACTTTGTCTATACTTGGTAACTTTTGTTAATAAACCGAGTCCAGCAACTCATGCTTATACCAAGAAAGGCTCCTGTGGGAAGAGCAGCCTTAGGCTCCAGATTTGGGTCTAACAAGAGTGTAGCGAGGTCTCTTGGGTAAAGTTTTAAGAGCACTTAGAGCTAATTAAAAAGACAGGCTTGTCAGCACCTGAACAATGTGGAAAAAGAGAGCCAGTGACTTGGCTTTTGATATTGAGCTGTACCCAAGTTAAAGCTGAATATAATTGCTTTTTCAGGTGTGTGTGTGTGTGTGTGTGTGTGTGTGTGCGTGTGCACGTGTGCACACAGGCATGAGTGAGAGAGTTCATCATCAGAGATACCACATCAGCTTTGGAATAAAAGTGAAAGGCATTCTTAGTTGCTTTCAAATCCTCTAAAAATAGCCACATGTCTCTGCCAAAGCTAACAGAGACAGGATTCCCATGGAAACCCTCTGGGCTAGAAGTTGGGGGGGGTGGTATTTTTTCACCAGCTCTTGGTTGAATACTTCTGCCTATTAACACATCACTGGTCTTCATAGCGTAGGACTAGGTCTGTTGTCAAAACCGAGGAACTAAACCCTAAAGGCACCTGCCTGTCTAGTGTACTTATCTAAAGGGGGGCTGGGCAGAGTACAGCAGCGGCTATAACTTAACAGAAAATGTTCACCAGAAAAGCTGAACAGAGAGAAAAAGGAGTCACAGGCGGCCTTGTTTCACAGTCCATGCTTGCGTTTTTAGTTTTTGTGACTAGTTTCTAATTCCTAGTTTGAATCCATGGTCATGCCTGCTTTTATGATATTATTTGTCCCATATATTTATCTGTGGTAACAGACACCCTCCTATACATTCTTTCATTTTGTGGGGGCCCCATTTTTGGATGTTTTTGTCAATTCTGAGGAATTCAGAAGAATGAAAGGATGTAAGGTAAGCCTGGAATTTGACATTGTAAAGTCAGCCCTTGGTCAGTTTTACTTTCTTCTTCTCAGATGGAAGGTAAAAACTTCAAAAAACTTTAAGAGCAAAGAATAATCAATTTGTGTGTTTCTTTTCTCTTGTAATTATAGCACCTTTGGGGGAAAAAACTTTAGCAAAATAACTAGCTGTAAGCACTCTCATTTGATAAGTACTGAGATAAGAACTTAAATATTCTTAAAGATTATAAAAAATAAGAGTGCATACAATAAAGGTGTTTTGCACATAAGTTTCAATAGATAACAATTATGACTAATTTAATAACTAATTCACAGTCATTTAAAAAAGTTCTATAGCTTAATTCTTTCATTTTATCTTACCCTCTTTGGCCTTCTAATAATGTGTGTTCTAAGCCACATTATAAATAAAAATTAACATATGTATATGTCCATATAAATTGTATTTAATCATTAAAAATTTTTAAGTTTATAAAGTCATAACTTTGCATAATTCTTCCAGGATTATTAAATAATATACATATTCTTCATGTCATTTCTTTTCCTTATGTGGCTGATCTAACCTACAGTTCTAAAAGACATCTTTTTAGTAACTGTAATATGCATGTTACCTTGCTTAGTATTTACATCTTTATGTAAGGATTGGGGAGAGGATGCAATCCCCTAAAATACTGTAGCTCACTGTCCCAGAATATACGGTGGACTTACGTTTTGGGATATTCTTCTTCCGCAGAAACAGTATTAGCAGTCAGAAACAAACCTTTGGTAAGGAGAAGTCAAGATTCTTCAACAGTGTCTGGATGTGTCCACGGTAGATGCTGAAAGGGCCTGGGTTTCGTCCCCTTTGACAGCGTCCATGTGGCCTGTGCGGAGGGATGTGTGGGTCCACCTGCACCCCTCTTCCTCACTAGAGCTAGGTTAGGGGCATGTCCAGGAAACATTTTCCTTCCTCCCAGTCACTGTTAGCCAGAGTGCCCCATTCGAGGGGTACAGTCAAAAATATCAGCTGGCCCTCTACGTATGAAAAATGCATACAGTCACATTAAATGTTGGTGGGGGATGAAAACTAGACTATCATAATGAGGAAAGAATGCTGGTTATTTGCTTGTTTGTTTTGTGACTTTACACACTTCAGGGTTTTAATGTTGTAAGATAGCACGGGGAGCTGAGAAAGGGAGACACAAGGTGACAAGCAGAGGCCTGGGCAGGAAACACAGCTTCACCCCTAACTAGTTGGCTGGTCTTAAGAAGTTCCTTTTTTCAAAAAATGGTTTTAATTTGTACCCTCTGCATCTTTTGATTGAAGGCAACACATTTAATGATGGTATCAAATCATTTATCGCTTCAATCAGACATCGGCTTTCACAGTGGCATTTCACAAACAGTGCTTGACAGGGAAGGATTTTGAAAACATCAGGGACAAAAGGCATGTGGGATGGCCAACTGCGTGATACCCATTGGAGTCTGCAGGAGAGCTAATGCAGTTAGCCTCCAGAGTCGGCCGTTTGTCGTAGGTTCTAGAATAAGGCCAACCTGTTGTCCAGAGAAGAGGGGGATGGCACTCAGTTGTGGCGAGTGAGTGAGTGATTCTACACATTGTTTGCCTCTATTTGAACAAGTTCCATTTACTGCTGTGTCTCAGAAAATTAAGTCTATTGCATGCGTCCATTTTAGTTACATTTTCCTTTTATGCTTTTTACTCACTTGGCTTCTTAATGTCATTTGAATCTGATTTAAACATTTAATTTCATCTTCCCAAGAGATAAAACTAACTGAGTAGCACTGAACCAGTTATGTAATGCGTGCAGTAGACACGCTCATAAAACTGCACAATTATATTGATAAACTATTATCCAGGATCAGATCCATTTTTTTATAACAATAATAAAAATAGGTTCCATAAATGGCAGACTTTAGTTACCTTTGAACTGTAACAATGTAATACATTACTTACTTATCACAAACATAAAAATTCTCCTTCATATAAAGATATATCTTCTTACTTATTTTCCTGAAAAAGTGCTAATGCCCTGGGCCTTAGGTGCGTCACCTCCACAGCACATTGAACAATACTAACAAACCTTACATTGGTTATTTTTTAAACAGGCCTAATAATCCCAGAGGCTGGAGGTGTTGGCCTTGAAGGGATGAGTTATGATCAACACTATTTGTGTAGACATTTGAAGGAAACAGCGTGGGAGTTAAAATTACAGGCTCATACTCATTTGGAATGACAAAAACAAACAAGTATGAGACTTTACCAGGATATATTCCTCTAACTAGAAATTGATGCCTGTTATCTGATAAAATGAAAAAATATAAACTATTTGATGCAAGTAAATATTAAGCATCTAGTATATGCCAGCTCCTATACCAGGTGCTGGGGAGAGTGTGAACACGGTAGGCGCAATCCCTCATCGCTTGGCATTTATATTCTAGGTGGTGGGGCAGGAGGCAGGGTGTGCAGGCAGTCGGGCATCAGGGAGTAAGAGGGATATCCAGCCAAGAGAAGGGCTGGGTTGTGGAGAGACCTAAAATGAAGTGATGACGAGTCAGAGGGGCTGGTGTCTGCTTTACACTAGGTGCTCAGGAAAATCCCTTCTGATGAAGTGAAGCATTTGACAAAATCCAACACCCTCATGAAAGTAGATTAGTGATTGCCTAGGGCCAGTGGGAGGGGAACTGTTAAAAGGAAATAGGGAATGACTGCTGGAAGTATAGAGTTTCTTTGTGAGGTAATGAAATATCCTGAAATTAATGTAGTGAATCTTGCACATCTCTGTACTAAAAAGCATCAAATCATACACTTGAGATGAGTGAATACATGCCACGTGAACATGAGTATATGTCATGTGAATATATCTCAATAAAACTTTTACCAACAAGTAAATAAATAGAAGGAGAAAAGGCAGAACAGCAAAGCGGTGGGCGGTGAGCTGGAAGAACTAGCGAGGCACATTGTATGGGAGCGGAGAAGACTGGGCCCATCGAGAAGGGACGGGCCCCTGGGCTGAAAGCCGCACTGAGGCTGCGTGTTGAGACCGGAGAATGGGTCCCCGAGTTTGGCAACATGGCAGCCGTTGGTGCAGAGCCTTCTTGGTGAGGTTGAAGAGAGAAGGCCGGCTGGAACGGACAGAGGACGGAAGAGGCGGGGAGGAGGGAAGATGACCAGTGAGAGCGTCTTCGGGAAGTTTGGCTGGGTGAGCAGGGCTGGGACAGCAGCTAGCTATAAGGTAGGGAGACTTTGTTGTTTTGTTTTTTATTTTGTTTCAGAGCAGCTTTGTTCTCTGATGTGATTGTTCTAGTGCAGAATGAGAGATTGCTGCTCAGAGAGAGAGAAGATAACCACCAGGGTTGAGCCCCCGAGGGACAGTGGGCTTCGCAGCCAGCATGGGAGGGGGTGAGCCTGGGACAGGAGCTGAAGCTCTTCATCCGACATAATTGGGAGGAAGGCAGGTAGAGCGGATCCGGACGGGTGGCCCCGTCATCACACTGCAGTCTAGTTCGGGAGGTTTGTGGGCATCTCTGTAGTTACCTTGTTTTTATTTTCTCCCAATATTTCTTTTTTTATTGAAGTATAGTTGACATACAGTGCTATATTAGTTTCAGGTGTACAACAAATAGCTGCCTTGTTTTTAAAAGTGTGTGTGTGTGTGTGATGTATTTCAGTTATAAAACCCAATTTTCAGTTCCTTTCATCATGTCCCAATCGAGGACAATCTCCCATGAGTTACGTTCATGAATATTTCACTGTCCTCTGCTGGAGCCGTGTATCTGGCTTCAGCCAACAATTCTTGCAGTGGAGGAGGAGAAAGACACTTACTTCATCATGTGGGAAAGACTCATTCCCCAAATCACCAGTCTGGCCCTGTCAGAAACTCCCCAAATGATCCTCTTCCCCAGATACTTTTCTTTTCCTACTTCCACCCATGCAGTGATCAGAAAAGGATGAACTACCAGTCGAAGAGCAGAAGAGAGTAAAATAATTTTAAGTAAAACAGAAATACTGTTGCATGTTGACACATCGATAGACAACAGTTTCAGAAGCTCTCAATTTTGTTGACTTTTTCAACAAACAATTTTATTGTTTTGGAAGTCAAATGGGAATAAAATCAGTGATACAATGTTTAATGCTATGTACAAAATAAGAAAGATAGCCTTTAAGGTAGCTGTGTTTTGGGTTTGATCATAAAATATCAAAATAAATCTAAACATGACCAAATGCAAAATCATAGATGCATCATAAAATGTAAGAAGTACCTGTATTTTCCAACCCTTAGAATCATCTGGGGAGTTTTTAAAAGAAAATACCAATGCTAAACTTCACCTCAGAACAGTTAAATCAGAATCTCTAGAAGGTGACCTAAGCATCAGTTTTTTTTAAGTTTTTAGATGATTCCATGGGCAGCCAAGTTGACAGCATGATCATTGGGCTGACCATTGAGAATGTTTTGTAGAAATGCACAGAATTGCATCATGAACTTCTGGTCATTGCATACTGCCCACTACTGACATACGGAAAGGAAAAACAAAACAAAACAAAACATGCAATTCTACACCTTCAGAAACTTCTTACTATATGGCTTTGTCTGAAGACAGTTTGTAAAAAGAACAAGACGCTAAAATGATGGACTTCTCTCTTGGTTTGACTCAAGATGGGGAAACAGAATAAAAAGTTCAACAGACTTGGGAGATGCAAAGGACTCAGCAGCTGTTAATTCGATAGAAGTGGGAAGTCAGCCAGACTATTGAAGAACTATTTTTAGGCACTGTGCTGACAGGTGATATGTTCTGTTACACCGTCCTGGACAGGGCTTGCCTAGAGTATATACAAATTTTAATAAAAGAAGCAGAATCCTATCAATCTGTAAACAGAGCCAACAGCATGGAAGCCCCCTCTTTACCATCGCAATTAGCAGATGGAGAAAGGTTAACTGGGGAGTATGGTTTTAAAAAGATTTTCATGACTAATTTGAATGAAATTTCTTTCCAGAAGAAGTAAATTCTAGACTAGGTTGATAGCTATATCAGGTGAAATCACTCTATTATCAATAGCCAAAAAAAAAAGAAGCAAAGGGGAGACAGGGACAAGGCAGAAAGACAGGACAGCCTAGCTTTCCAGATGACTGGCAGGTCCAGCCACAGAGACAGTGGTAGAATCTTACCTACCCTTCTTGGCTCAGTTAAAGACACTGAGACATTAAGGCAGCAGTGGGTGATCGTGAAACACCTTTATGATGACTTGATGTCTGAGGAAGAAGAATGACAAGTAGATTTACTTCAGGGGTTTGAAAGGAATGAAAACTAAATATCAGAATCTTTGAAAGGAATAAAATACAATGACACTAAATGCAATCTGCAGAACAATCGCCTTTGTTTTCAAAACCTTAAAAAGACCTGAATTAATTTTGAATCCAGAACATTCAGTATGAAATCAATACTTATTTCAAGTAGAAAGGAACTATTGTTCATATATGTGGGTCAGCTTAATTTTCCATGCTTTTAGGGCGCTCTGTTGCCTGGGACTTAGATATTACAATTCCTTGTGTAGTACTAAGACTCTTTTAATAAGTCCATGTGACTATCCTAGAAAAAACTGAAAAACTAGAAATAGGTTTTTAGAACTCTTTTGTGCACACAATCATAAATTAGCAATATTAGTTCCTGAAGGAGCTTTGTGCCCATAGTTAACAAAACTGCATTGTGATATAAAAATGCATTAAGAGAGCAGATCTCATGTTAAGTGTTCTTACCACACTAAAAAATATGTTTAAATAAATGTACAACTACAGAAAAGATTCCCTCATTCATATATTCATCCACACACTTTTATTATTTACTAAAGTGCCAAATACTATGTCAGGTATTCAGATATATAGTAAATATTCTCTCCATCTTCATGGGGCCCTCAGTGTAGACGTGGGAGATGGGGGCAGGGGGGGATTATGGCAAAGAAAGGCAGGAAATCAGATGCCCTTGAAGACATTCTTGCACGTCTTGAGAAGGAGCAGATAAAGGAGTGGGCAACCTTCCTGGAAAGGTGAGTGGGGAATGAAAGAGCAAGAAAAAGCATTTTCGTGAATGCAGGTTTTATGCGTGGCCAGAAAGGAGGTTTTATTAGGAGTACAGCCCAGAGCATATATCCAGTGTGAGTAGGATTCAAGGCTCAAAAAATATGGGCATGTGTTCATTTATTCTAACTCAAGAAAATAATAATGATTGTATTTTTACTTGAATTAAACTTACTTTTTTGAATAAAGGGCTAGAAGAATGGATTGTTTAACTCATTAGGAAACCAAAATTGTTTTTAATTTGAAAATGACTGCTGATGGTAATACAACTCACAAATAGGATTTTTTTTCAGACTTCGTTAAGACAGAACTTCTGTGACTTTGGTTACAGACTTATTTAATAGTTCCTGTGATCTAAGGTGATGGAGAGGCAGTATAACGGGGCCGAGGATGGGATATATGGACAGGGAGTTTATAAATAGGGAACAAGGACTTCAAGAATCCCTGAACTATTATATACAAAATTACGTGTGTGTGTGTGTGTGTGTGTCTTCTGAGGAGGTAGTCTAGAATTTTCAACAAATTCTAAAATGATTCATAACTCAAAACCTCAAAAAAAAACATAATTCATAACCACAAAAGTTAAGATCTTTTGACTTAAAATGGGAACTTATTTATATATCTTATGATACAGACTTTTCACTAATTCAGTTCCACAAACTTAGTACTCTGAGTTTGTGCAAAATATTGCACTATGACATTTGGCCCTAAACTGGTGAATGATATATATCTTGAAATAGTTTGTCTCTGAAAAACAATTACATTTTTTAAAATACTGTATATCTTTTTGAGTATTCACTGCAGAAAATACATTGTTATAAAGATCATACACAACATTATAAGGCAGGCCTGCATTTGATGTTGGCCATTGCAATAGTCTACCTTATTATAAAGTTTAGTGAGGAAAGTCTTAAGGCTACCTGTTGAAAAAGATAATAATTTGCAAATCTTAGAAAGTAGACACCAGTTTATAACATTTGTGAATAGTTCATTGTAAGTTATTAAGTGGCTAAATGGGCTTCATAGAAGCGAAGATTCTTAGCATATTAATTGTTGTTTGTTGGGTAAGAAGACAGTATTATTTTTCAAATAGACCTCACTGAACTGTAGCACTCAGAAAAAATAAAAGCAGTACAACTCAGAGAAGACAAGTAGTGATTCTCATCTCACTACGCTGATGGACAGTGACTGTAATGGGGTTGGTGGGGGGGACCGGATGAAGGGGGTAGTTTAATCACCATAATAGTGCACATGTAATTGTAGGTTAACGATACCAAAATAAATTGTAAAAAAAAAAAAAAAAGCAGTGCACTCAACACCCCGCAGAAAAAGAAAACAGTGAGAAATGTTCAGGTAGAAGATTTTCCTAAGAACTCTGATGCTACCCAAAAAGTTGTTTTTCTTCAAAATACAACGTCTACACATACACTACACCTGAATTATGATGGTTACTTTGTGGATATCAAACAGGAAATCTTAAAATCAAACTAAATTGCCAAGGATATCTTTTATTTCCGTGTCACAAACTGTTTAGAATTTAGATTATCAATATTGCACTGAATAAAATTCACAATATCGAATACAACAATAAACAAGAGAAATGTGTAGAAGCTACTTACTAGTCTCGGTATTTTTAAGTTTCCAATTCATAATTCTGTTTGAAGTTTTCTTTTCATATCTGAAAACTATATATTTTTTTAAAAGGGAAGACTTCCTTTCTCCTTCTCTAACAATGAAAATTATTTGTCAACATCAGTATCAGACTTTCTAAAATGCATGTGGAAATGCAAAAGACCAAGAATAACCAAGGTCTCTAGTAAATTCGCATTGCAAACTGCAAGACCTATTATGAAACCATGGCATTTAAGGTAGTTCAGCATCGGTACAGCGTCGGTACGAGGTCAGACAGCAGTAAATCAGCGGAGCAGAAAGGAGCCCAGAAGCACACCCCCACACACAGGTGCCCTGACTCATGACGGAGATGGCTCTGTGACGGTGGGAGAGGGATCGCCGCCCCCCGTAAGATCTGCAAGGCTAACTCGATGCCTTAGGGAAGAAAATGAATCTTGACCCCTTATCACAACATACACGAAAATTAGTTCTAGATGAATTGTGAATCTAAATATAAACATTTAAGAAAAAGAGCTCCTAGAATAAGGGTTGACAAACTTTTCTTAAAGGGCCAGATAGCAACCAGGTTTTGCAGATCACATGGATTCTGTTGCAGCTCTCAGCTCTCTGCCATTGTACTGTGAAAACAGTCACAGACGACACAGAAGGGAATGGGCACGTCTGGGCTCCGCTAAAGCCTTCTTTACAAACACAGGTGGCAGGCTGGGTGGCTTGCAGGCCATATAGCTTTCCAGTCCCTGTGCTGGGACATCTTTCTGACCTTGGAGTAAGCAAAGATTACTTAAACTGAACTCAAAAGGTGGTAACACAAAAATTAAAAATTGATAAATTATACTGAATTGAAATTTCTAAATCTATTCATCAAAGACACTGTTAAAATTGTGAAAGACAACCCACAGAGTGGAAGAAAATATTCAAAACACATATATTCAACAAAGGACTACATAATGCAAACTATATAAATGCAAACACACACACATAAACACATCCTACAGATATATTAAAAAAAAAAAAAAAGACAGCCCAGTAGAAAAAAGGGCAAGAAATTCTTGAATGAAAGTTTTACAAAAGAAACTCCACAAAAAATAATATCCTCATGGCCAATCAACATATGAAAGGTTCTCAGCCTCATTAGTTATCAGGAAAATAAAGCTTCCACGACATCCTCCTACACGCAAATGAAACAGGGAAGCAATTCTAAGTGTTGTCAAGAATGTAGAACAAATGGAACTCTCATATCCCGTTAGTGAGAGTGTAAGTGGGTGTAATACCTTTGGCAAACTGTTTTTTCTACTTGAGGTGATCATAGGTATACCCAACAATTTCATTCTTCAGTATAAAACCACATTAATGTGTCCATGTGTTCACTAAGACATGTATTTGAATATCTCTAGTGGCGCTATCTATACTTGTCACAAACTGAAAATCTAGTCACATCAGAAATAGGGAACTACCCAACCCACATCAACAGAAGGACATAAATACATGTGATACCATCACACTATGAATAGAGCATCGAGAAAGATCTGCAGCTACACACGAGGAAAACACACCGTGGTGCATTCACACAATGTATTTTCACACTGTTTAGCAATGAGGATGACCTACAGCCACAGGCAACAATGTAGATGCCTCTCTCCCCAGCTCCATCCCCCAAAAAAATACTGCGTGGGAACACCAAACACAAATAGAATATATATGACCTGATCTCATTTGTATGACGATCAGAAATAGGTAAAACTTACCTGTGCTGTTAGAATTAAAGGTCATGGTTACCCGGGAAGGGAGCAAGTGAGTGGATGTTCTGTTTCCTGAATGCGGTACTGGTTTCCCAGGTTTATTCAGTTTGTGAAATTGATTGAGATGGACGTTTAAGTGCATTGTTCAGGCACGCTGTGCTTTGTGATACTGTTCTATGCAAACCGCAGGGACCTGAATCATTTGAAGAGATTAGGGTCAGCATCAGGATAAGAAGGTCCCCCATCCCCTTCTCTGGTTCATGTTTCTTTCTTCTTTTTACATCAATTTAGTGTAAATTTTATGTTCCCAAAATAACCCACAATCCTTAAGTCCATATTGATAAATAAATGGATAAATTAATGAATGGGAGAGAAGAGACAAATCTCCCATGGAGAAAAATGAAAATAATTTCTGTAGCTACTCTGCCCTCGGGGAGGTGGTCCATGCCCCTGTCCCTTAAGGACAGGCTGGGCATAGTGGCTTCCTTCGAAGAGTACAGTATGGAAAGGAGGGAAAAAAATAACTTTACAGTTAGAAGCCTGACAAAGAGCACCTTAGCCAGACGACCAGGGCCAGCATCCTCGCTGATTAGTCATAGTGATAGTAGGTACCCTTAATATGATGTGATAAGGGTGCTACTTTACCTCTATGGCCTTCATCCAGAGAAACCTATAGCCCCCCCAAATCATGAAAAAACATCCAACAAGCCCAAATTCAGGGACTTTCCACAAAATAGCTGGCCAGTCCTCCTCAAAACTGTCAAGATCGTCAAGAACAGCGCAAGTCTGAGAAACCGTCAGCACCAGGAAGAGCCTAAGGAGATCCGACAGCTGATCACGATGGGGTGTCCTAGGGGGGACGCTGGGGGAGAAGAAGACACTAGGCAAAAACTAAGGAAATATGAATAAACGTATGGACTTAATTAATAATAATACATCAATATTGGTTCATTAATCATGGCAAATACTCTCTACTAGTGTAAGATGTCATCAGTAGGGGAAGCTTGGTGCAGGGTGTACCAGAATTCTGTCATCTTGGCAACTGCTCTGTAAATCTAAAATCATTTCAAAATAAAAAGCTTATTTAAAAGAAAAAATAACCCAATTTAAAAAATAATAAGCACTGAGCTAAACTTAAACTAGGAAGCATGACCTATGGAATCAAGTTCTTAACAGTAAGAAAACACAAGAGTAAGAATAGTCACTAATACCATAATCCAGTAGCCAGTTATAATACAGTAATTACTTGCCTTCTCTTTGAGTTTGAATGCTTTTCTAGTAATTAAACTTTGTGAATGTGAATTACTTTTGTTTACTTCAACACATTAAGGTGGGAGCTTTATGCACCATAACTCGGGCATATTTTAAGTTAAACTCTTTATATATTAAACTTCAAGCAGAGTTGCTAAGTGATGAAACAGGGAGTGTTTTGTTAGGAATTATAGACTATTAAAAATAAATTTTCACTTCATTGCACTCTTTCAACAAATATAATAGAAGCATCATAGAATGTTGGAATTGAAAGGGACATTTAAGAGATTAGTTCAGCTTCTTAACTTTATATGAAGTAAGTGAGTGCCAGAGAGTTTGGGACTTGCCCAGGGTCATAATAAATTGGTGGGGGAGCTGGGATTTACTTATTCAGTTGAACAAGCGTTCACTGACTGTTTATTATGTTTTCAAGCACTATGATAGGTGCTAGAGATAAAAAAAAAATGACTTTATCCTTTAGGAGGAGGAGATGGGCAGGGAAAGGAATGGTTGAATACAGGACAAGGTGGAAGTGAGCCAGTAGACATGAGTATGGGGCCATGTAAATGGGGAAACGGATCGCCAATCATGGTCAGGCATCGCCTGAACTTTTGGAAGATGGGCACGATTTATACAGGTGCAGAGGCTGGGTATAGATATTTCAAGCAAAGCTGATTACAGGAGCCAAAGGCAGAAGAGATGAAATACCATGTTGTACAGGAAACTTTATGCTGTCACTGAAGACTAGTGGGAGGAAGGAACAGAGGTAATTAAACTGAAAAGGCTCGATCACCGAGAGGGTTTTGTGTCGTCTAATGAGCTGAGCCTTTATCCTGTAAGAAGTGAGGAAGCTATTGAAAGATTGTGAATTTTAGTCAGGTCTCTCAGATGGCTTTGTGGAGGACAGATTTGAGGACAGACTAATTACTGGGAACTCCGTCAAAGAGGTTACCGAGGTGCTCAGGAGACAGATGGTAAATGCTGGTTTAGAGGATGGCAAATCCAGAGAGAAGGAGGTATGTTCAAGAAACATTTAAGAAATATGTTTAATGGTTAACAGGATCGATGAGCTGAGTGGGGCTGGTGGATGAAGGTGCTGGCCAACCTTAGTCTATACCACAGGCCTTTGGAAATTCAAATCTCAAAAAGCACACGTTTACCCATTTGCCCACCCTCTGCCCCCAGAAAGCAGCTCTGAATGCCCGCAAGTGAAGCAGTTTTGATAAGCATTGATAAGAAAACGACAACAGCGAATCTCATCCCAGAACAAAAGGAACCTTCTTGCCCTGTGTCCACCTAATCAAGAGAGGCCATCAGAGCCGAGAGGATTTGCTTGCAAGGCATCTGTCTTCACTCCTCAGCTACAGAGAGCCCTCTGGGATTTTTGAGTGTTGGCTGAAAGGGGAACCAGCTGTAAATCCCATGTTAGGCTTTGATGGCTGTGGATAATTGAACTGCCTGTAAATAGAATATGGGAAGAGAATCAGGACAAAAAAATTATGAGTTCAGCTTTAAACAAGCTGAATTTAAACTGCCTGTAGAATATTCAGTTAGAACAATTCAAAAGGCGGCAGGATGCTCAACTCTGAAACCCAGGGAACACACACCAGCTTGAGAGTCACAGGTCACTGTAAGAAAAGCTCAGGGAAGTGGATGCTGTGTTTCAAGGATAAGAAGAATAGTGAGAAAAACAGGCCAAAGATGCTGGTCACAAGGTCCCCAGCACTGGGCATCGCAGAGAAGTCTTCAGCGGAGAGTTCAATGAAATAGTCAAAAATCTACCGGGAACACTAGAAAAGAGTTGTATCCCAGAGCGTAGAAGTTTGATCATTTCCAGGAGTGGGTGATCAACGGTACTGAATATAGAAGAGCCCCTACGGAAGGTACCTAGAAATACCGTTACACTGGGCAATGCAGAGGACATGGGGGACTGGTGAGTGTCCTTGGGGTGGAGAAATCGGGACTGCTTTTCTAGCCCATTCTTTGAAGGTTTGGATGAAGGTGAAAGGTGAAAGGTGAGAAAACATCCAGAGGCAGAGCCAAGGGAGACGTGTTGTTATCTGTTTTATTAGGGAAGAGATGTTTAGGGTATGTGTAGGCTGCAAGGAAAGATGCCCACTAGAAAGGCAGGTGCTGACAAGTGAGGGCGTGGTAAGCAGAGCCCCGGAGGAGGCAGGAGAGGCCGGAGGGGCTGCCATCCGCCAAGTAAAAGAACATTGCCTTCCCTGGAAGGAAGGAAGCCAGCCCGAGTGAACATACAGGCAAGTTTCTAGGGGTGTGTGTGTGTGTGTGTGTGTGTGTGTGTGTGTCAGAGAGGGTGATGGAGCAGCAGGGAGGCGGTCTTGCTTAAAGACGCTGACTGCTATTTACTTATTTATTACATTTATTTTTCTCGCAGAAGGTAGAGTCACATACTGAGAATGAAGAAGGCAGGTAGAGTCCTAGGAGAGCAGTGAGGGTTTGGAATAAAACTGTAAGTGTAGGCAAGGGAATTACTGAGCATACAAATAAAAAGATTAAACTGAGGCTCTGATGGTGGGAGACAATGTTTAACAGCAGCAATCTGCAGGCTCATAGGATCTTTTCAGTTGTGCTCAGCTAACAAAATTTTTTAAAAGACTTTTATTAAGTATCCCTTAACATTTCCTTGGCATTAAGCACTGCAAACATTACCTCACCCCGAGTAGGTATGTGTGTTTCTTACCCCTAATTTACAAGTGAAGTAACTTCTCCAAGTTCGCACAGACGGTAAAAATGCAGAAGAGAGCACAGGGCTGTCCAACTCCAGACCCTCTATTGTTAATCAATATGCTATAATTCCTCCCAAGGAATTAGAGCCTTAAGAATTGATAGGACATTCTGTCTAGCCTCAGGGAACTCCTAGTCCACAAAAGGAGATACATCCATAAACGATCACAAGCAAAGATGAGGGACTGAAATGCTCCAAGTGCAGCCAAGAGGAGCCCGCCACGGAGCTTCAGGGAAGCCTTCCGAGGGAGCCCACCCTGAGCACTAGGTGAGCAGGGAGTCGGGCGTCCCAGTCTCAGGGACTGTTTGTCGGAAAGCAAGGAGGCCTGAGAAGGCACCACATCTTTGCTTGATGACTATTGGGCAGGGCGGGGAGAGTTGGGCAAGATAGGAGATCAGATATCAAGAGCATTGTATCTACTGAGAACGTTACTTGGTAATCAGCTGGATGACATGTAAGTTTTTAAAGAGAAGAATAGTATCAGGTTGGAGTTTTAGAAACATGGCCCTGCCAGTAACAGACAGCATGGCTTATACAGCAGGGAGAATAATAATTATTAAAACAATAAGTTGTCGCTGACTCTGGGTCAGACACTGTATAAGTGATCTTTGCAGATTCAGTGACTCAATCACCATAGAAACCCTATGAGGGAAGCATAATTTCCCGTTTCCCCAGGGGAGCAAACAAAGGGGCTGATGGGTCAGGAACTCACCCAAAGCCTCAAGGCAAAGAAAGTGGCAGAGACTGAATTTGAACACAGGCAGGCTGGCTAAGGAGGGGATTGCGGTAGAGCGCCTACTGCAATAGGTAAAATGTCCTGAGGACCAGACCTAAGGCAGTAGCAATGGAGTTACAGCAGAAAGAACCAGTTCCAGGCTCCCACATCCCAGACCCGTGCTCTCGCCACTGTTTTCTTATTTTTTATAGTTTTGCTGTTTATATATAAACATAGATCTCATGACACCTGTAGTGGGTCATATGGTGTCTCCCTGAAATTCACATCTATCCAGAGCCCCGCACTGCAATCTTATTTGAAAATATGGTCTTTACAGATGTAATGAGTTGCTAAGATGAGGTCACGGTGAAGTAGAGTGAGCCCTAAATCCAATGCCTCGCGTGCTAGTATGAAGGGAGAGGACACAGAGAAGAAGGCGAAGACAGAGGAAGAGTGAGACGGCGCAGCTCCCGGTCAGGGGAGGCCGAGGTTTGCCGGCACCCACCAGAAGTCAGGAAGAGGCAAAGCGTTCATCCCGAGAGCCCTCAGGGGGCGGTGGCCCTGCTGAGCCCTTGATTTTAGGCTTCCAGCCTCTGGACTTTGAGAGACTAAATTTCTGTTGTTTTAAGCCAAAAGGTAGTAGTAATTTGTTATAGCAGGCCTCGAAAACGACTGCAACATCTTCCTTCACTCAAGTTAAATTTCCACTTAGGATTATATTCTCATATACTTATAATTGCATACAAATAAGTGCCTAGTTTTTGAAGGAAAAGTCATTCACAATTGGCAATCTCTTGAGCCTGCTGTCCTCCTGGCGTTTCACTGTCATTTGCCCAGTAAACTGACCTTGTTTGGATTCCCTGGGGTGAATCTTGCTTTCACCTTTATGTTGTTACCCACACTTTTAATATTCTGGGTTCTGAAAACACAGTTCTCTTTTTACCCAGGCCTGGCAGTAACATGAGGTTAAACTTTACTTTAAAACCAAAACACTAGCGTCTGTTCTCGAAAAAGAGTACAGACGTGCTCCAGCCTGTTAGGCTTGACTTTACACTGACCCCGGGTTGACAGTCGGTTCCTACACCAGACAGGAAACATCAGGAACTATTCACAAAGCTTGGGATAAGCAGCTTAAGAAATCAAACTCAGAGGCAGTTGTTTCACTTATTTAAAACCCTGAGTTTGCACAACATAGAGTTGTAGAATTTTAAAGCTAACCAGATAGACTTGACATGTAATTCCTATGTAACACAAAGGAATTAAAGTCATTTTCATTTCTACCATTACATGACTTTGACTTAACTGTAACCCTACATTTATCCTTTACTCTGCACACCATTTTCTTGTTGACACATCACGTATATTTGGTACATATCTCACAAATACTCTGGGACTTGTTCTAGTTACCATATTCATTTTTCCCGGAGTAAAGGACATAAATGCATTTGAGGTTTTCTGGGGCTGCCTCCTCGCGCTCGTCGGTCTCAGATACCCCTACACGTGCACGCGCGCGCACACACACACACACACACACACACACACACACACACACACACATTCCCACAAAGCTTGAGGGCAACCTGGTGTCAGGGTAGAATGGGCGATCTGAGTGGATCTGCTCAGAGCATCTTCTCCACAGCCACTCCCCTGGTCCCAGGCAAAGCAATCTAGTCCATGCTTCCAGTTAGCAAGTGTTCTAAGTTGCGTGAGCATAGGAGGTAAGTGACTAACCTATTCTCAAAAACAAAAATACATATATACTGTGACACAGCAGCTACAGCTTTCCCTTTAAATGTCACTCCTGCCAGGTTTTTGTGGTTGTTCTTCTGATGAATTAATAATATTAGGAGATAGGATGCAGGTCTTAGGGTTGGTGATGAGGGAGTTCCTGATACTCAGGTTTCAGCTGAAAAAGCTCCTCCTCAGAGAACTTTTTCTTTTTATCATAACACCTACCCAAGTTTTTGTGTTTATTAATATAGTCATTGATGTATTTCCTGCCTGTCAGGCTAGCAGGCACTCACCTGCCTCCCTCGGTGCATTGTCTACACAGGCTGCAACTGCTCCAGTTGCTAGTGAAATGCTTGTTCAGTGAGTAATCAGTGCATGCCAGGTAGGTGCCCCAGGAGCCCTAAGGAGGGAGGATCGAGAGAAGGAAGCTGTGACGGAAAGTGTAGGTCATTGAAAACAGAGTTTTCTTAAAGATGAGTAGAAACAGGGACTCTAGTGGGGACCTGGGGCAAAATATTGAGTTTTATTAGAGAATGATTGGCTTCAAGATCTGCAGAGACAGAGAGGGGTCTTTTTTGGTTGTTTTTTAAGAGCCATATTTTATTTTATTTTATTTTTAAATTAAAGTATCTTTGATATACAATCTTATGAAGGTTTCACATGAGCAACATTGTGGTTTCAACATTTATCCATATTATCAAATACCCCCCCACACTATTGTGGTCACTGTCCATCAGTACAGTAAGATGTCACAGAGTCATTACTCATCTTTTCCGTGCTATACAGCCTTCCCCATGACCCCCCTACATTACGTGTGCTAATCATAATGCCCCTCAATCCCCTTCTCCCTCCCTCCCCACCTGCCCTCCTCCACTCCTCCCCTTTGGTAACCACTAGTCCCTTCTTGGGTTCTGTGTGTCTGCTGCTGTTTGGTTCATTCAGTTTTTGCTTTGTTGTTATACTCCACAGATGAGTGAAATCATTTGGTACTTGTCTTTCTCCACCTGGCTTATTTCACTGAGCATAATACCCTCTAGCTCCATCCATGTTGTTGCAAATGGTAGGATTTGTTTTCTTTTTATGGCTGAATAATATTCCATTGTGTATATGTTCCACATCTTCTTTATCCATTCATCCATTAATGGATAGTTAGATTGCTTCCCTATCTTAGCTATTGTAAATAGTGCTGCGATAAACGTAGGGGTGCATATGTCTTTTTTAATCTGGGATCTTGTTTTCTTTGGGTAAAGTCCTAGGAGTGGAATTACTGGATCAAATGGTATTTCCATTTTTAGTTTTTTTAGGAACCTACATATTGCTTTTCACAATGGTTGAACTAGCTTACATTCCCACC
Organism: Phataginus tricuspis; assembly: GCA_029783875.1. Taxonomy (NCBI): domain Eukaryota; kingdom Metazoa; phylum Chordata; class Mammalia; order Pholidota; family Manidae; genus Phataginus; species Phataginus tricuspis. The sequence continues at coordinate 4,652,168 of JAQQAC010007890.1, read as the reverse complement.
AGAAGTGTAGGAGGGCTCCCCTTAGAGAGAGGTGTCTTAAGGATGGGCACAAAGCTGCTGTGGGTCAAGGACAAAGGGCAATTCCCAAAGCTGTGTCCCTAGGGCAGGTGTATAGAATGGTGATAGGGGACACATAAGCTGAACATTTCTAAAGCTTGCCTATGACTTGTGACAAATAAATCAGACTCTCAAAAAAGGAAGTTGCAGAATTCCCAATTATCATTTCCAGGGGCTTTACAACAAACATATGCATCTTGAAATCCAGTGTTTATGTATATTCTCCATGGCTAATAGATTATAATATAGCAGTGTTGCAGTGAAATAACAGCCTGGAAAAAAACAATTTAGACTTTAAAATAAAATAACTAAGTTAAAATATGCATAGTACATTCAGGCCGACATCCAGGGAAAGTTGCCTGGCCCTGGGACATGCCTTTGCCCGTCCTCTATACATCTGATCCCACACGGCTTCCTGTAGGAAACATGAGAAGCTGGCTTCTTTCACCCAAAATAGCCTATGTATGTACTGCCAGATGAAGAAATTATAGAAAGAAAGCAGAAGATATCTGTGTGTTGAAAGAAAAGTGGAGACATGTAGCTGTATCAACATTGCCCAGTGTCACCTGGTTACATTAAAAAGTTCTGAGTAAACAGCTCAAGGGGAAAAAGACATTTTCCTTTCCCAAGTCACTACGTCTGTGTGCCGTGGTCTGGGCATCTTTTCAGTTTTCCTTTGTTGGCTTGGCTGTTTGGGGACTTCTTATCTGTGGGGAGGAATGCATTTCTAACCAGAGCCTGAAGACAGCTGGGCCAACAGGCGTGTGTGCATCTACCACAGGCTGTGGAAGCCTGAGTCACCCAAAAAAACTGAAATACACCCGGTAGTGCCTGAGGCCTCACCAAAAGGGGAAATAAGGTAAACATGCCAAATGGGGAGGTGCACCCACCTTTCTGCCTCTGTACCTCTGGGAGCTGTTGCAGCCTCCCTCCGATGCCCTGGGCACACGTTCAGCTAAGTGCTCTCATGGACGCTCCTTGGCTGCGGAGAGCATGACCACAGTGCCAGGGTGAGGTGTGGGGCCCAGGCGTCAGAGCCGCATGTGTGGCTGACCATGGTTCTGGACCACCTGTGCTGTTTCTCCATTGAGCTACCTTTCCTGGGAATTGTGAATCTGACGAGGCACCCCCAGACAGGAAGGGGAGAAGGGGGAGAGCAGAGGGAAGGAGACAAGTGCGTGGAAGATGTAGGGAGGCACAGCTGTTGAGACATTCCCAGGAAGAAAAAAAGTGTTATTAAGCTATTGTTATAAATAATAATTACTATATCAGTTAAGATTATATTCACTGCAGGTAATAGAAAAATCGGCTAACAGTCACTTACCAAGTCAGGATTTGTTTTTCTCACACAGAAGGAAATGCGGATGAAGTCGAGCCTCGGCGATGTCATTAAGGAGGCTGTCATAATGGTACTGTCATTATCACAGCACCATTAAGGACTAGGGCTCCGTCTCCTCTGTCCTCCTCAGCTCGCCATCTTCATGTCTGTCCTCTCATACTTGCAAGATGGCAGCTCTACCGCCAGCCTCTCATCTGCATTCCAGTCAAGCGGCAAAGGGACCAAGGTGCTCCTAGCAAGGCTTTACCTTCTCCAGAGATTTCTGCCCATGTCCCTTTAGCCAGAACTGAGTCACATGGTCACCTTAGGTAAGAGAGCCTGAGAGCCTGGGGGTCTACTTTTCCATGCTCTGTGGTTGAGGGCAACACTGAGAGAGAAAGTGATGGTCATCGATTTGGGTTGAACCAGAGTAGATTATCAGATAAGCAAAGGAAAAGACTGTATCGCAAAGCCGAGCAAGAGGCACGGCGCTCAGGGCCGGGCGAGCGGAGAGCCCGCGTCAGCGGTGAAGACGAGGCAGGCCGGGGCTGCTAACCAACACCAGAGCCTCAGACTTTCTTTGCTTTATTTTTCTATCTTGTCAACTGTTCCTATTCACATACCATTAAAAAATAAGTAGGGCAACAGTATTTTATAACTTCCATAGGCAATTTTCTCTCCCAGGGGGTTGGAGGGGCACCTGTCTCCCCACCCCAAGTCTCCCTGGGCTGGGCCAGAGATTCCAGCAGCAAAGTCTGGAGATGCACACAGCTGAGGGAGTGGCCAGAAGGCACGCCTGCTCTAGGGAGTCAGCAAAGAAACAAGGGCGGGCAGAATGTCTGTATTTTTCTCGTTTCTCTTCCTCTTTGGCCCCTGTTTAATGTAGCCTCGATTCCAAGCTTAACCATCAGTCCCTCCTTGGACTCAGCTTCATCTCGTGTCCTCCCCAGGGGCCTAACCAGGTCACCTTCCCATGTGCGCGCCCCCCAGCCGGCGGGGGCTTTATCACAGTACCGTTCTCTCCCTCAGTAAGCAGTTACCCCGAGCCCACCGTGTTCCGTGCTCCCCCGGGAGCCCTGGGCTCAGGGCAGTCCAGCCTCTGCCCTCCATGGCAGCACTTCCCAAAAGAAATATAATACAAGCCCTATAGGTAATTTTAATTATCTATTATCCGAATTGAGAAGGATAAAAAGAAACAGGTGATATTAATTTTAATAATATATTTTATTTAATATATCCAAAATATTGGCTTAAATAATATTTATTCCATATTATCAATATTATATCAAATTAATACTGATATTATGATTATATATAAAAAATTAGATATTTTACATTGTTTTCATACTAAATCTTCAAAATCCAGTGTGTATTTTATACTTATAGCACAGCTCAATGCAGACCAGCCACTTTTCAATTGGTCAACAGCCACATGGGGCAAGTGACTGCCATATTGGATAGCACTGTTCTAGGACTTGCAAGCTTAAATAATGATTTATTATAATACTCGTTAATTATGCCTAATTAATGTCTGATAGAGTTCCTGGCAGGCGGTAGTGAGGGAAGCAGTCTTGTGAAAAAAGCCGACTGCTCCCCTGGTCAGTTCCCCAAAAGCAGCCATTCCTCTTAGTGTCTTTACTGTTAGTGAGTCTAGATCTTGGCCTCATAGATTTAGAAAAACCTGATTTATTTGAAGTCCTAAAGTTGATTTTCTTCAGAATCCTGGCTGTTGAAAGTTGAAAGGAAATCAAAAGAAGAACAAAATGTTGTGATAAATGAAAATTGCATGAAATTCAACTATTGGGGTCTGTTAATAAAATTTAATTGGAACACAACTACGCTCATTTATTTAAGTATTATCTGTGGCTGCTTTCATGTTGAGAGGTTGCAACAGAACTCACATGGCCTGCAAAACCTAAAATACTCACCAGATGGCTTATTACAGAGAATGTTCCCCAACCCCTGCCATAGACCAGTGGTTTGCACCTTATGTATGTAAACCACTTGGGGGGCTTTTAAAAAGTACAAAATATCAAGCACCTCACCCAAGCAATTCTGATTGAAAAGCCCCTGGTGAGGCCTAAGCATTGGTATTTCTAAAAATTCTAATGCTATAGCCAGTCTATACAGAAGCCAAGAAAACCAGAAGCTGTGTGGAGAACGTGGACTCATTCATCAGTCGGTCCCGGCCCGCCAGCTTACATGTTCTTGCAACCCAGCTCTCACCAGGCTGGACTGCTCAGCCCTGTGACCCTGACATCCCTGCACTGCCCGCATCACCAGCTCCTGCTGGCTGGCACAGGCCTCCTGCGCTCCCAGTTAATCCAGCCTTATCGGCCTGGGCTCTTCTGACTCCCCAACATGATTTCATTTATGTGTTCTGATTCACTCTGTGCAGCTTTTATACCTTTCTCAAGACCAATCCGGTTCTCCTTGTGTTTTTTAGGAAGTGTTTCTGGGTTGCTTCGATGCCTTAGACACCACACACTTCCGTTGTTGCCTTCTGGTTACCCTTGAGTCTCTGACCTGACGTGTCACTGCAGTGTTTGCTGGATGGGTTCACTGGTAGTTTCTTTAACAAATGAAAAGTTAGAATGGAAGAAAAGTTAGAAAAAACACTGAGGAATTTTGCAGGCTATGTGGTGTGGGTGTAGTGAGTTTAAAATCAGTGTCCACATTCAAATCCTGTTTCTGCTACTTGCCCTGGAAAGCCCCACGCAAAGAGCATTTCCCTTGTCTGAGAAAGCAAAACAGAGCCATGTAAGCTGCCGAGAGTAGCGCCTGCTTCACAGAATGGTGCAAGGACGACTTACTAGCACAGGCCTCGTGCAAGCCCACCGCCCACAGCTCCTTACTAGAGAGTGCCTGCCGCGCCCTCTGCAAGCCAAGGCGGCCTCCTGCCCTGAATGGCTTAGAGCTATAGTGTGCAGTCTTATTTATTAAATGATACAGCTGAGAGTACTATTATTAAAGATGCCTTGATAAAAAGTATTTTATTGTTTAGGAACATATTTTATAATGCAAATTGACAAATATTTAAAATATTCTATAACTGACCTTGTAGTTCAATACCATGGCTCTAAAACGAGATTTTTTTTCCCATGATATAACATCGTACAAATCCATTCACTTTGTAAGCCCTGTCACTTTTTATGTAACATTAAATTTTCAAAGGCCTTTTAAGTTTTGAGATGGGAAATTACTTCATTTGAACTCATGTGTTATATACTTAAGGAAAACATGATCTATCCTTAAAAATATTGTCCTTTCCTATTTGTTGGTTCTAGAAGAATCCTAAGATAATGAACAATCAGAAGCTGTTGACCTGGCTTCAGGAAATCATCACCTGAGGAAATATTTTTAAAGTTCCCATGCCTAGAGCCCCTCCCAGCGCACAACAGACCAGAACCTCTGCGAGCGGAGACAGGCCATTGGCTGTCTTCAATCTGCTACATGATACTAAGCGGCCAAGGTGGGACCGCCAGTCTACCCCGCCCTCTATATCCAAGGGGAAATGAGGCCCAAAACTGAAATGATGGGCCTAATGTTCCATAGCTGAACTAGAACTAAAACCCAATTTTTCTGCCTTCAGGCCAAAGTTCTAAGCTAACCTGAAGCCTAGAATTTTGAGATACACAGTTATCTTGAGACACACAAAAACGTCACTAAGTGGAATATATTGCTTAAATTACTTTGAATGTATGGATATAAAGAGAATATCTGTGTTAGAAGAATTAAAGTATATATGTTCAGTTCATTCCTTAAAATTCAACTAGGCACATTTTATGTATGTAGGTCTGGTGACACTTTTGCCATCGGGTATGTTTTGTAAGGTAAATATTACCATTTCTATGTTTTAAATGAGGAAATTTATCCGCAAAGAGGTCTATAGACTTGCATTATGTCACAAAGCCACACAGAGTGGCAGAGTCAGGAGATGAGCCAAATCATAGCACATGGTCCTGTCTTTTTTTCCCTCCCTAAAAATAGACTGTTTTATTTATGCAATTCTTCATCTTTTGTGATTTACCTTCCTGAGATATTGTTGTCTCTGTTGATTCAGTCAATTATTTAATAAACTCTATGGCAAAATTCTCTTAATTTAGCAAACTAGAGAAAGACATGAAAAGGTAAACTTGTACATTTTACAAGCTGTGCTCAATAGTTAAAGATCACCTAAGGCTTTCTGTTATATCACATAGGGGTGTTTTTCTGATAAATATAGTGGAAGGGGGTTTCATTTTGTTTTGGGGAGGCTGTGTGGAAAGGACCCATGGGACAGGAATGGTGAGCAGAATGTTCTCACGTGGCACGAAGAGCCATTTCATAACGAACTTGGAAGGGGCCCAGTGCTGGAGAACAGAAGAATAGTATTGGGATGAGGGGACCCTCACCTCAGTGCCCAAGAAGAGTCAGAACTAGATTCAACTTGTCAAGATAAATGTTTGACATAACTTGTCTCTCCAGAATGCCTTAAAAGGTTGATTTAAATATTAACAGTTTCTTAAAGCAGTGCCTTTAGTGCTTAAAAATTTCTAACAAGTTTTTCCTTGAAGTCTAGATTGTTTACTCTCTATAGAATGAAAGTGATCACAAGAAAAATCTCACAAATGACAGTTCCTCTGTACAAGTGTGAAGGCCTGTGAGGCTCAGGGATGCCACAGCCAGAATTCCATGAGCTGGAATGTGGCAAAGGTGAATTTACTGGTTTAGCACAATTTGGCATCCATTTGAGCTACAGATTAAACACAGAAAAACAATGTGGTTCTTAAAACCTAATTGGGAAACACTAAAGTGGTTTTGAAAGTTAAGGAAGTTAAAAGAATAAAGCACAAGATATTAACCATGAGGATAAGGAACAGAATTTTTAGGCCCAAAGAATTATATTTTTGTCTGTTATCATTTTACTGTAATTATATTCAATGTGTGTTTATTCAACAAGATTCTTTTGTGTATCTTCTGTGTACGAGGAATTCTTCTAGGTCTGGAAGTAAGAATAGCCAACAGGATAGACAGGGACCTCGCCCTCCAGTGGCTTGCCTTCTAGTGACAGAATCTTTGCAGCTTTTTAAATGCTCTGAAGGAAATGAACAGGGTGTGGCCTTGTAAAGTGACTGGTGGTGGGTGAGAATGGCACCTTCCCTAGAAAGTTAAAGGCTTCATTGAAGAGGTGACATCTGAAAGCTAAGGAGCCCCCACAGGACGAGTTAGGAGAGGTGCATGTTAGGCAGAGGGAGTGGCTTATGCAAATACCTGAGATAACCACTTGTATATCAGAGGACTAAAAAGGAGGCCGGAGTGCCCGATCATGTGCGTCTGCGTGTGTGTGCACGTGCGCACACACAGAATGATGGCAAAGTGCATCGTCATAGACGAGTACCCAGAAATCAGGATGCAAAAATCCCCTTGAGGTATGTTGAGACATACTAACTCCCTTCCCTTCTACCCCGATGCCTCACCCCCATCTCCAGCACACACAGGTAACTTGGGAAAAGATTTAAAATATGGATTTCCAGGAAGGTGCTCTTTTTCTTTTTCTCTAGTTCAGAATGTCATAACGAAGGACTCCTGCCTGGCTTGATTGGTGAGTGGTTTTTGTAAATTCGACTATTTGGAAACCAATAGTTTCCAAGGGCTAGCATGCAGCAAAGAAGCTTCTATACGTTCATGGGGGGTGGGGGTGGGGGGGCAGGTGGGGAGGGACTAATATAATACACTGTCCAAACTGAGACTTCCAGAAAATAAACTCCTTTGGATACCATGAGTATAAAACCCTGTTTGACCCTTTTTTCTTACTTGCGGGGCAAGTCACTGTTGAATACATTTGTGACTCTGTGAGGAAAGCTAATGCTTATATTCTAAAACTCTTTAAGCGTTTGTTTCTTTTGTCCTTTTTTAACATCTTATAGTCTTTTACCACCTCCATGTAGTTGTCAAAATCACTATTCATGATACTTTTGCAAAGTCTTTCTTTTAATTCAAGCTTTTTTTGCTGTTGTTCCTGCTTTGGTAAGAGATCTTGCCCTGTCATTCTTTTGAAGCATATTAAAATAAACATTAGAGATACCCTTTTGTACCAGTATTTGGGATCAGTGTTTTTCTAGGTGTCTTACAAGTTAATCAGCTCTTGCATGACATAGATCTTTAAATAAAAATGGCTCTTAAGATGGCTATATTCTGGTAATCACAAAGTCATGAACCAGAGCATTTCCATAAGGGGTCATGTGTTGTCTTATCTTGATGTAGAATTTTTTCCAGTGGACTTTGAGATGCTGTTACAATTAATTCAACCTGCCTGTGGTGTCTTGTGTGCCTGCAAAGTTGTTGCTACTTTGTATAATAACTGCGAGGAACTGACTGCAGGGTTCCAATCACTCTGCAAAGGAACCTTGTTACATTGTCTCCAACTAAGCATGTACTTAGTGTCTGTATTTCAAGGCCATTTCAGCAAGTTCAAAACCCAGAGACTCTCCGTACATATTCAGGGATGCATAGGGACATTGCTGATGTCTTCATTGCGGTAGCCAACAATACCAGCAGAGGAAATGGGGGAAGAATACGGGATACATTATTATGTGTCATAAATATTTTATTAGAACTAAACATGTAGTTTGAAATAAAACATGTCACTCTATAAAAAAGTCTCAGGCCAGAATCAAACCTCCCCTCCAAGAGAGCTATTTAAATGGGTGGGGTGTTTTCAGGTCATCACCATATCTGCGCACAGGTCAGAAATGCTGAATGTCTGTCTGCCACGCATGGAGTAGCTGCACTTTGAAATCCTTTTAGACATTTATGTAGGTAAAAAGCCAGTTTAAAGTCATCTGGACTTAAGCCTACCTCCCTTTTGCACATAAACACAAAGTAATTTTGCACAGTGTTACTGATGGTGAACTTTGTAGGAATGCAACCATTGTGTGAATCCAGAGACAACTGTAGCTAGTGTGATTTGGAACTTTACAGAGTTGGTTATCATTTCAAAAAAATTATGCCATTGATGACAGCACAGCCTGTGGCATTTGAGTCACCAGTAAAACACGCCTGTATTATTATACATTTCCAGCAGCGGCAGTCGCGGATTCTGTGTTTAGATGCCACCGTCCAACAATTTAATTACATCTTCTGATCAAGTGTATCATGCCCAAACATTTACCTATTGAAATACTTTCTTATTATGAATTCCTTGAATTTGCATTACAAGTTTTTTGGAGAATTATATATTTAGGCAAGTTATTTTATTTATGAATTTCATTTCAAAGTATTAAGGGGGCATTGTAAGCTACTTCTGCTTTTAAAGGATAGTTGGGTGAGATATGGTTAAGAACAATTCTTCTAAAACATATCACAACTCCAGGGGGAAAGGGCTTGCTATATGCATACACAAATGTGTACCTTAGTGCAAAGGAAAAGACAGGAAAGGAGGTGAGAGAATTGGCCTAGACGTCAGCTCCTCCTGTGTGTCAGGCCCCTGGCCCAGCCCTTCAAATGCATGATTTGCTTTTTTTGTGCACGGTGCTGAGAAATGCCATGTGTGCTTTAAATCTCCTGGTCCTGGAGTGCCACATTTGGAGCTGTCTGCTTGACATTTGGAGAGCAGAGAATGAGAGGAAGTGAGTAGATGAATATTCTTGTCATTGCTGGGAATGTTAAAATTATGTAAAAGTTCTATTAAATACATGACAGTCTCAGAGCTTGATTTATAGTACCTAATGAAATTTTCACGAAGAAGTATTATCATGTAATTTCAAAAAGAAATCATAGTAGCTGCACACACGGATTCACATGCTTGTGAGCGTCAGGGCACTGTGCTCACACTTCCTAGTTACAGCTGTCAGGACACACCCGCAAAGGATAAATGAACGTTGAAATGCTACACATATGTTTGTATCTACTTTCAGCTTTGGAGTTGTTTCAAAAGTGCCATCTCCACTGAGCCAAATCCCAGGCATTTAGAAAGTATGAAAATTTTTAAATTGCTAAAATGAACCAAAGGAAAGAAAAAGGAAAAACACAGACTGAGAGATATGGCAGCTGTAAATCTGACGCAAAATTATTTTTTTAAGTACAGAATGAAAATTAAGCCTTATCAAAATGCAGCACTAACCCTTCTTTGTTAGCCGATTGTTGACAAAAGAGGACCCTGCTGATACGTAGGTATTGCCTAGGCATTTTGAAGCACTGACGTTAGTTTTACTGTGTAACATTTCAGAGTCGTCAATTTAAACACACAACTTTGAGGAAGTGACAGGTTGCCTTCTTGCCTTTTAAAATGCCCAGGTAAGGCTAGAGGTTAGCACATAGCGAAGAGGGTGTATCTGTGCATCTTGTGTCTTATTAACCAGAGTATTTCCTTAAGAAGGAGGAAAACAACGTCGGAGGGGTGGCCTTGGGGAGGGAGGGTACCTGTGCTGAAAAGGTAGCAGGTCGCAGCCCCTGCGGTCAAAAGGAAGATGACTGGGGTTGATCCTTATAATCCTCTCTTTCTTAGGTTCCTTTCGTTGCAAACTAGAAGCCCCAGCAGAGCTGGTTTAAGCAAAGAAGAGAATGTGCTGGCTCGCTTAACAAAGAGCCCAAGGGCCTGACTTGCTTCATGCACAGCTAGTTAAAGGACTCAAATGTTTTTAGATCTGGTGTCCATCTCTCTTTCCATTTCTTGATTCTGCTGTGCCTCCTCTGAATTTGACTTCACTCTAAAGTCGATTCTTTCTCAACATGTTGGTTGACAAACTCACCATGCTTCCTCCAAACAAAGTCAAAGTTCCTTTTTCCAAAAACATAAAAATAAAAAAGTCCTGGGATGTGTCTTACTGCACCTACTCAAGTCACATGCGCGTGAAGCAAATCCTGTGGGCTGGGGGGTGGCTGCATAATGTTTATCGGCCAGGCCAAGGCTCTGCCCCTTCACAAGGGGGCAGTTTCAGCCACACTGAGATGGGAGGAGATGGATTGTCTGCCCTCCAGTTACTGGAGGCCCCACCCAGGGGGCACTTGGCAGGGACTGAGAAATTCTGTTTTACCTGTAGCACAGTTACAGAGGTCCTGATTTTGTTCATCTACCTATTGAGATGGAAGCGTGCGTAGTTAAGGAATGGCAGAATTTTAGAGCTGAAAGAGACTTTGTAAATTATGTAGCTGAAAACCATTAACAAGTACTTTTTGAGAATTCATTCATCTTTAAGTTTATTCTTGCTAATTGCAGGAGCTGGTTATCTTATAGCCATGCAAAATACTTAAGAGGATTAATGTGTAATATGAATCAGAATTTTATTAAAAGCATTCAGTTTATCCCAACTGTATTTTAGGAATGGCTCCTAAAGGGGACTTCTGGAATCCTTACCAAAAGATTACATAAAACTAAAAAAATAAATCCCATCTCTTTGCCATCACAGCTATGTTATCATTTCTCAAGTTTGCTGTTGATATAGTATCCTGTTACTCAATCTAAGATGTTTATTGAAAAGTAATTCTGACTTTTTAATTCTTTATATTCTTGGTTCCTCTGATGGCTACTTCTCTTGACTTACTGCAGATAATAAGCACAACTGTTAGGCCCTCTTTGCCAGTGGAAAATAATCATTCCATAAATATATGTGTGTTCATTTCAAAAAATGCCCACCTTGAAAGGACTATAAAATGAGCCCGAATGGACAAACTCTCCCAGCCTTGACAATGATGGGAAACAGGCATCAAATTTCAAAGCGAGTCAGGACCCTAGGGAGCTGAAGGGACTCATTGGTGTCTGCGTTATCAGAGCTGGTGGCCAGGAGGCCAAGGTTAGGGAGGGATGTGATCTCTGGGGGCGCTGGGAGCGCGCCAGACCTGGGGCCACAGGCCGCAGCACTGCCATGGTCCTTAGAGGGAGCAAGGCTGGAAGGACACGGAGAGAGTAACATGGACCTTTCCCCGCCCCTTAGAAGTCCATCCGCATAGCAGGCCGTCCGGGGCCGGCAGCCAGACTCTTCATTCCAGAGGCACTTACATCATAAATGGGAATTATAACATAATGGCGAGGGTGCCAAACTGATTTTTGCTGACCCATGAAAGTTTGTTTAGGGTTTCAACATAATTAGATGTCTTTGTCATATTAAAGACAGTAATATTAAATTTTGCAAGAAATACTGATTTTTAAATTTCCAAAGGTCAAAAATTGAAATACAAATAGAAACTGTAATAGGATTAAAGGGCAAAAAGAGCTAACGATGAATCTGTTGGAATGTAATGTGATTAGTCTCAGGGAGATGAGTTCCCAGCTTAAACAAGAAAAGGAGCAGACTCGTAATAGTGAGACTTCTATGGACTCACTACCTTCTTGTGTTTTTTGTGGATGTACAGGGATCCTGATTTGTTTTTGGAAAACAGAAACATTTATTATAGAACTTCAGCAAAGCTTCCTGGAAGTAACTAGATAAGTATTTCATCCTAAATTTACCTGTGTTAACTGTGCTAGTTAGAACAGCATATCAAATAAAAACAGCAACTCTAAAGTATGTCAATATTTTGCATAAATTGCAAAAAATCTTAAGCGTAAATACTGTTTGTCCGTTCTATTGACAAGTACCTCAATGTGCTATGAGCTGAGCTAATGAAGTCGAAATATTTCATAGATTACTATAATGATATTATTTAGTTCAACTGAGAATTTAATTGTGTGCATAGGATATATATGTATTAAGAAATTTTATTAGACATTTGTAGAATGGTGACTTATTAGCTACACTAACAGATTTATGATTTGAATAAATAATAACAAAATGAAAATCAAATTTGGGCTACTATTTTTGGCAGAACAAAACCAACATATTAAGTTATTGGGATCCTATTTTATAATTTTTTAAACTCATTAATTTTGTATTAAAACTGTACCTCCTACCTTCATTATCAGCTACCATTAATTAATTCTTAAGTACCTAAAGTAAGAATGTCTCAATGTGTAGGACATTAAGCCAGTCATTATGGGGAAACAAATGAATATAAAAACCATTCATCTTCTTGAGGAATTTACAGCCTAGATGGAGTGCAAGATGTAAAATACCCAAAATAATTATCAACAGAATAAAACATTCTGTCATACCCAGGGAGCAACTCGGAGAGTAAATACTCTTATGATTCAAAAACATAGCAAGACTGTTACGGGAATTAAGCTAGGTCTTGAGTGATGAATATAATTCACATTAGTGGAATGTGTTTGAAAGGTTACAAGTATGTCCAAATACCTCTTATCCCATTATTTCCCTAGGTGTAATCAGTCTACATTTTTGAAAATATCACGTAAGCTGATATTTCAGTTTTAGGCATGAGATTTCATTTCACTCAGACACATTATAATATATAACGTAATTTATAAATATGAATACTCTCAGATGGGGACACAGAATGAGATTCACCAAACCCTCAGCTCATGACATTATTAGTCCAAAGACTGCCTTTCTTTTTTTGTAATGTTGAATTTTTTAAATTGCATTTGTCCGCTTCATCTCCTGTTTCCAACCCAATTTTCCCACATAGGTGCCTCTTTGTGCGTATTTAATGTAAGACCTTCCCTCCATTTTTTGAGATGCACACACATACCACATAATAATGTGTGGGATATATTTTTAAGTTCACAGTTATTTCCATGAAAGGAAGAGCATGGTATATCAGGGTTCTCCAGAGAAATGGAACCACATGCATATTTAGAGAGAAAAAGAGGGAGAGAGGGATTAGTTTCAAGGAACTGCCGCATGCGATAATGGGGACGGGCAAGTCTGAAACCTGTAAGGCAGGCCGGCAGGCTGGACACGCAGGCAGAAGCAGATGCTCTGATCTTGGGGCAGAATTTCTTCTTCCTCAGGAAAACCTCAATTTTGCTCTCTAGGCCTTTCAACTGATCGAATGAGGCCCGCCCACAATATCAAGGTAATCTCCTTTACTTCAGGCCAACTGGTTGTAGACGCTAAGACACGTCTACAAAACAGCTTCATTGCAACACCTAGATGAGTGTTTGGTAGCTGATACTATAGCTTAGCCAAGCTGGCACATAAAGCTAGCATCATACCTTGCCTCTGGTGTCCTGTTTTGCCTATAAAGACCTACCTCACCTCATCAAGTAACTTTATTAACTTAAAATTATAAGCATAATTTCAGCAAGAGAATACACTTGTGAATTTAACTAAATTGTGTATATTTATACATACTAGCCCTTAATTGTGAGAGTGCCCCAGAGTCCTGTTCTTGAACGAGAAGCACAGCTAGCCTTCATTGAGCAGGTCCCGGGAGCCAGACCCTGGACCGAGATCTTCCCCCGCCTTTCATTCATCTCTCACAGTTACCTCCTAAGGCTACTTAGAAAAAGTATATTTCAAATTTTATTTAATTTTCCATATTGTATTGAAATTTCCTAATGACCGCATTTTAGGGTCATTCAGAATAATTCAGACTAAAGTGGGAGGGTGGGAAAACAGTTTACACTGATTCTTTACCTCTCATCACTGAATGCTTTAGAGGACATAATCTTAGTAACCAGATAAAAAATATTACAAATTTCCCTCCAAAGTAGAGGGTTCCTATGAAACCTTTCATAAGTCAAAATGGCATAAAGCAAAGGAGAAATTACCATTAATCAGTGTGGAAAATCCTTTGAGTACTTCCGAGCCCAAAATACAGCCTCTTTTGGGCTTTTCTGATACCTGAGCCCACATCTTGCCAGCTGATGCACAAACGGACCAAGGGAAAGCACAGATGCTCACAGACAAATTTAAAGTCCTGGCGGTTTAATGCTGAGCTGCTGAGTTTAGTTTCTGGGGAAGGTGCTTGGGGGCACCACTCACTGCTGGGGTGCATCCCGCCCCTCTGAAAGTTCACTGAAAAACGCCGAACCTGTTTTCACTTTCTTCCTTTTTTTGTAAAAACCAAGATCCTCGGTGGATTTCTCCTGACGTAGGTCTTCCATAAAAGCCAGGTGATGTAACGTGAACTCAGAAAGCAGGTTACCAGCGTAAGAGGGAACCTGCCTCCATTCCCACCCACGCCACCTCCCCAAGTTACAAAGAGTAAAAACACACACTTTTTCAGAAAGTCTTATTTAAGCTCTCATCCCTTATGCAGCAAAACAGTGGTAGCAATTTTAGATTACTCAGACATTCTGTACAACGAAATAAACAATCCTGCTGAAGAAATTATCCACTGACTCAGTTCTGGCCCCTCATGCAGGCAAAGCAACGCTTGACCTCGCATCATTTTAACTTAGAAAGAATTCTATTTGTGTTAGCTACCGTCTTATTTCAGTAACAAAGATCAATAGAAGACATATTTCTAAACATGGGCTTTTGTATATTTCTGAATCAAAGCATTCGGTTTAGAAAAAGCCTCGGAGTCCATACCGAGTAATCCTCTTAAAACCAAGGGCTCAGGTCCTGCAGCGTGTTCGGAACAGAGCGGAGGCCAGAACTCAGACCCTGGCCCCCTAGTCCAGCTGCAGCCCAGTCAAGGGCATTCTCGTGTGATTAGAGCTCGTCTCATAACATTCATTCCTCCTCGTAAACTCCTTCTTCATGTAAACATGCATCTCTGTGGAATTTAAGGGATTATAGCACGGTCATGTGTTACAGTGCGGGATCTTATTTCCAAATGACTCCCCCACAGCCCCGCCAGTTCCCAGGCTGCTCCGGCGTTAAAGTTTCCGGAGATAATTAGGGAGCTGTCTCAAGAGACTGCATCAGGGCGTTTGTTCTCATCTCTAGCAGCAGCACCCGGCTTTATTCTTGAGGCAACCACCGTCCGATCTCAGGCCAACCACAGTCAATATTTATCTTGGATGTAATCTTCACTCCTATTCTTGTACTTCCATTGACCTCCCTATTTAAAAAGAAACTTCATTTTGGGAGTGGAGGGAAGTGAAATATCATGTATAGGTTCATTCTCAACATTTATGTTTTTGCCTATAGAAATCTATGTAATGGACTCAATATAAAATCTGGGCCAGGAACAGACACTAAGTGGGGAAAAAGTCATGGCACTGCCTCCTTGCGGAGTCCTGCTAAGTCTGGTGTGCGGATTGCCAAGCATGTACATTTCTCCAAGGATCTTAACTCTAATAGGCTTTTCCCGAGTTTATGTGTAATGATTTTAGTTTCTGAGGGTAGAGCATTCTGTCTGTACCAGCTAGGTCTGCCCAGTGTGTCCACACCAAAATATCCCTCCAGGCATGGGATCTATCTCATAAATTAGTCTCATACCAGTTTCCCTCCCAAAATTCTGGAGCTCGGCTACATTGCATTAATGCTTTAAATGCTTTATATAGTTACAAAAAAAAGAAAGAAAAGCTATTCCTAATATGCTCACAGACTATAGTCACAGGGAAGCAGTGGTCCTGCTTGTCATCAGATACTTCTTATTAACTGATTCTTTGACTGAATGTTTAGTTCTACAATCTTCCTCATCCTTTTTTATCCTCCTGAAGTGGTTTCTCAGAGATCCTTTAAGAAAGATTCTTCCTTATTCTTAAAAGTAATTTCCACAAACCTTTGTGAGAAATATAAGCCCTATAATCTTCACTTGGT